>CM062650.1:72712716-73212798 GCA_031772095.1 Zeugodacus tau
AGCAAAGCCATGGGGTTGGCTGTTCTGTTATCTGCTTCTAAAGAACCCACACATACACACAGTTAAATCGCAAAAAATTACAGAAAAAACAAAAGAAAGAAAGCGTTGCGTTTGCATGAGTTTTTGGTGATTTTGATTTATGGCGTTGGCTTCAGAGCGACAATCATAGTTTCGCTGATAACAAGAAAGCGTTTAAAAAAAAAAAATGAAAAAAATATTTGTAACGCATGTTGATATGCCCGCTTATGCCGCTAAGGAAATATAACACATGTAGACATAAACAAACAAGCGCACACACACACACGTACGCACTCACGCAATCCTATACCAATAAGACGTCGAGGTGTTGCGCGGTCCGCATGCGTTTCCAACAGCGTTGCAATCGTGAAAGTGCGTGTGTTTGACTACCAGTGACTGTGCCTGTGTGTGTGTGTACGTGCTAATAAGGCGCTCTTTGTGCTGGCCGTTGCGCTGCGTTGCGTCGCGATCGCCGCTACGTGCACCTGAGGCCGCCTCGAGCTGCCAGGCATATCCAGCGCTGGGCCAACAGCTATCAGAAGCGAACAAGCGGACCCAAGCGTCGTCGTCCGGAATAGTGTATGTAAACAAATGAGCGGAGTAGGCAAACAAAATGCGAGAGAATAAACACATCGTCGCTGTGTGTGTGTGAGCGGAGAGTCAGCGTTTCGCTTTGTAGTCTTGCTTTTCTGGTAAAAGTACAAAATTATTTAAAAACGTTATAAATGCCAAACTAAATAGAAGTTAACCTTTTTTTCTAAAGGTGTACCTTTGTAGTTTTGTTGTTGTTGCAATTTGTGTTGCATTCAACAGCGTGTAAATAAAGCGGATATTTGTGGAAGCGTTTTAGAACTCAGAACTCTTGTCGTTATGTATATGATGTATGTTATGTATGACCACAAGTCGGAGTAGTCTGTATAATAAATGTGAAATGCAATGCTTTGGCAGCGTTGCCACTTGTTGCTAAAAGTCATGGTTAATGTATCATTCAACTTTAGCCAGATTCTCTGGAACGTCTATGATTCTCTCAAGTCGTCGGAGCCTCTATTATTCAGATATTTGGTATCATGGAAGATTCCAGAGAGGAGCGCATGTGTCTTCCAACTTTAGCCAGGCTCTCTGGACCGAACTCAGGCGGTTTGAGCCTCTATTATTCTGCTATTAAGTATCTTGAGTAGTACAAGAAGAAGCTAGATTACGTGTACTCCATTTTATGACAGTACCCTGAGTGAAGCGAAGAGGTGACTCATTCCGCAGCGCCGGCGGATCTTCAACTCGGGTGTTTCAATGTTTCGTCATTGTTTCTCTCTGCCAGAACTCTCTAATATAAGACTCCTCCCTTAGTTTTGCCTCCAATGACAGTTGAATCTATGACTAAGCCAAGTACCACCTCATTCGGCTTGCGAGAAATTCAGCAACAAAAGCTTTGGTACCAGATATTACCTGTGGTCGGAGTGTTTCCAAGTAAAGAACTTACTCATCGATACCTCAATTTTGTGAGATACTTTTGTAACTTATCTTCCTCTCCAACTTACTTCAATGTATTTGCTCTTGGAGACCAGAAATACAAAAATTGGCTGTGGGTCCTAATGTTCTATTGTAAAGCAAACCTGATCCTATCTATAAGATTCCAAAAGAGTTAAAATTCCATATATATCTTTTCTCGGGGTAATTACACTCTTCAATATAATCATTTCTAAAGGGTACCAGGTTCTTGAGAACGTGGTAAACTGACTCGCGCTCTGCTTTTTGCTGCTGCTCTGCTGACGTTTCTGCATTCGTAGCAGCAGTTCTATTGACAACAATAATAAATACAACAGCAAACACGAAAAAAAGACGATAAAAACAGCACAGAACCAACTGCAGTTGTATTCGTGTACCAATGCGAACGCAGTTGACGACGACGTTTATAAACGTTATTATGACGTTCTCGTGCTGGTCACCACCACCACCACTATGTGTCGTGTGTAGTTGTCGCTGCCGCAATGGCAGATATCGGCTTCGACGGTGGCGGTTGGCGGCTGGTGGCTGGCGGCGTGTTGGGTTCACAATGTGACACGGCGTAACTCCCCTGCCATTCGTTGATCAGTTGCGGTGCCGATCGCACGGCTCACTTGCCGACTCGATCTTGTGTGGTTTGCACTTAAAACACTAAGTCTAACTCTAACATTATTTTTTTTATCCAAACCGAGTGTGCAGTATTTGAGCAGCGTTAGAGCCGGCGTTTTAGTCAACTGCAAAGTGCAGTGAGGCGAACTGACTTGGCGCTTGTCGGCTTGGCACGGTCGTCCGTCGCGATCGCTGATCGCATTGCAAAGTACAACGCGCGCTTCGCTTTTTTTCTTCCCCCGATAATAATAAAGTCGAGTTTACAAATAAATAATATAAAATTGAACCAAAAAAAAAAGAAAAATAAAACGCGCGAAATAAAGTTTATAATTACAAAGCAAAAAGAGAACTTTACAGTTTTTTTTTTGGTAACATTCCAAAGGAGGCGTATCCAACAAACACACAACGCTTGCTTGCGGTCGTCTAAATTTGTGTCGCCGAAACTGAAACGTCGCGCAACTTTCGGCTACTGCTGAATGGACGGTTTTGCATTTTTGCTGAAAGTACGCGAAATTAAACGAAAATAATCTAAAGTGAAAATGCATATGAAAGCAAAGAACTCGTGCACATTGGACCGCAAAACGCGCTGACCGAACTGCAGATCTGGTGCCCCCGCGCCGACGCGACGTCATCAGGGATCAACGGGTAACAGCCGCAATTGAAGGTGCTTACTTTTTTCTATTTTTATTTCCAACACTTAATTACTCTAACTTATTTTATTACACACACACACATTCTCATATGTTTATATACATGCATTAACAATTACATAAACCGTTAGGAAAGTGAACTTTTACCGTTACGTAAAGACATTAGAGCGCCAACAGTTGACAGTTGACAGCAGCAGCCGAGTCAAATGCAAAACTCAGCGACTCCACGCACTGAAAAATTAAAAATAAAAAAAACAAAAGCAAAAGCTTTTAATCCGCCAAGAAGCAAAGTTTGAAGCTGCGCTTTTGCTCTCTGATCCGACACTTTTAATTTCATTTGAGATTTTTTTTGTTTTTTTTTATTAAACGGCTACTGCATCTGACGGCGCATTAACTGTCATCTAAGCGCTTATTTGCGTGTGTGTTGTTGTCGGTGATTCGTGTGTGTGTGTATGTAATTGCTAATTCTTACAAATTTATTCTCATTCTTCGCAAAAAAAGGCTCATCCAACCAGTTCGCCCGTTTGGAGCGACGAGTTCGAATTTACTTATAAATATTTATTAGAGAAAGTTACTTTACCTTACCTTAGCTAGGCGTTTGAGGGGAGTGCGGAGTAATAGTCACTATTATGCGCTTCAAATGACGTTTAATCATTTAATTTATCATATGTGAGTGGCTAATATAACTTTAATTATTTTTCAGTAGAAAAGATTCTAGCGTCACAAATATTGTTACTCAAGTCTTCGTAATACTAATCCTTAGATAATAGAAATATAAATAGAAAAAAAAAATAGTTTAATTGAAATTGACTTTAATAAAAAATACAGTTCTCAGAAGAGTGCTATAGAAATAGAAATAAATAAATTAGTCACTAAATCTTTGCTAAAGATTTTATCGGGTTTCCATTTTAAGTATCCTAACCTTAACCTGCAAATCTAGTATTAGTTTACAGTTGTTTTCGAAAAATTGTTTAATACTGAGAAGAATACATTTTGCCAGGATCCGATATTCAGTTTCTGAACTCTGTTTGATAGTTATACACATAACATCTTGGTTATTTTACTAATATGATTCTGATGTCAGAAATGTATTGTTTTTGTTGTTCGAATTTGACTTACATAACATTTTGAGTATTATCTTTGTTTGTTTTCTACAAAAATACTTGCACAAAAAGCCGTTTAATTAAGACAATTTACTAATTGACTAAATTATAATCCCTTAATTTAGCCAATTAGTAAATTGTCTTCATTAACCTAGGTTATAATATTCAAAATACTTATACAAAAAGCCGTTTAAATTCTCCCTTAATTTAGTCAATTAGTAAATTGTCTTAATTATGTGTTAATTGACTAAATTAAGCAGTTGTGTGAACACCGATATTTTTTATAGGACATTTAGACTACATTAAGGATCTGTTTAAAACTGGAAAAACAGTTTTGATACGCTCATATCGTTTTCCTAGAAGGTTAATGCTTTCTTTTATCATATCCATAATACTTTATTACCAGGGTTGTAATTGAAAATTTTTTTATTATTTGATTTTTTGTGTCAGAGTTATAATTATTTGAATTTGTTAAACTTAGTGAAGCTTAGTGAATAACATAACTGAAGGTTACAAATACTGTTATATTTTTTAACAATTTTATTAAGATCTTATCTAAATGGGGTGAGGGCGATTTTGACAGAATTGTGTGAAACAATTTATTTAATTTATTATAAAATTTAACTTGTGTTGTGCTACATAATTATTGTGAAATACTTTTTTCTAACCTTCAGTGTTCTAGATAATATATAAATATTATTTTCAATTGTTCGCCTTTTAAATTAAATTCATATTGACCTTGACGAGGTTAGCCGAGTTTGATCGTAATATTCATCAATTTTTACAATTTTACGACAACAGCTTGTATTTTTATCTGTTTACAACAAATTTTTGTTCTTCAAAATAGACACCAACAAACACATCGCACGCATGCTTCATACACTTGAGTGCATTCGGTGAGTCTTGGCAAGATTTGCAAACTCGCCAGGTTCCTTTCGAGCAGCGCCAAGAAACGCTCAACGCAAACTCGTTTCTGAGCAACGCTTTTGTTCTACAAAATAAATCTAACAAACTGGCAATAGATCTTAATAATTTATATTAATAAAATAACATTTTTATAATTTATGAAATTAATTGTTATATTATAAATGTTTTCTCGCTTGCTGGCAACTAAGTTAGCAACTGGCTAGTTAGCAACTAGCGATTTTTCACGCCGCTTTTCTGAGCTTCGTTTTAATCTATGTGTGTATGTGTGTTTGTGTGATTATGTAAATGCCAGTTGAGCAGGTGCGCAAATTGCGCTGACTTGCATGTCTTTACGCCTAATTAGAAGATTTAGCCGCACACACACACACATACCCTGTACGAGTATGCAATACATAGGTCGGGAGTTTGGAGAAATGTGTGAACAACAAAAATAATTAGAAACAAAATTAGTGGGATCCGCGTACTATACGTAAGCACGTACCAAAGTGTGGGCGCCGACGGGGGGTGTACACTAGTGCACTTGGCAACAGGAGCACCGCTTCACTGCTGAAATGGCAATCGACTAGCCAACAAAATGGGCGGCGCTAAAAATTTATGTAATTTTTATTACAACGAAATTTATTTATTTCGCGTTGCTGAGAATAAAAAAAACCCACCGCTCGCCGTACTTCCACGGAAATAAATCACTTCAGTAGTATTAGTTTAGACTTAGACTTAATAATATGCACATAAGGGCATTTATACAAAAATAAATAAATAATTTTTTTATAATAAGCTTTGGAAATTTGTTTGTGTGTGTGCTTGTGCGATTATTATAATAGATTTAGCGCAATGTGACGCGTACGGAATATATATGAACATATATACAGGGTGTGTCATCTTCTATGTGGGTATGTAAATATTAAGTAATCTTGAACACCGTTTGGGTGGGTCAAACTTGTTTGGAAACTCCAATTCTTAATATGAATCACTTCATATAATACGGAATAATGTGCGGTAAAAGCGACGCTTTACACTGAAAAACTGGTCGAATTCTAAAGAAACATTGCCATATTCCGGGAAAAGAAAACACATACGAGATCTCGGAAAACACTTTGCGGGAACAACGAAGAAGTGACGTATTATTTTAAATTTACTGAAACAATCGATAGCAGTTGATATTCATGAGGTGACTCATTGTGTGAAAAGGCTTTTATAGTGCGAAGCTTCTTTTAGTTTTTTTACAATATCTAATCGTTTGATATCAAAAACTAATATACTAATAGTACTAATACCATGTTCCCACCAATTGTAATTATTAAATCTATTCACTAATCTAGACTGTGCTCACTGCCGTTGGAGTCTAAAAAAAACTGTTTTTGAATCAAATATTTTTCTAGCCGACCGTAGCTGTGACATTTTTTCTCGCCACAACTCGGCTTCGGCAGTCTAACTCCACATTATTATTTATTTTTTCAAACTTTCTGCAATATTTAAATTATTTTACTTTTATTTGCTTAATTTGTTTGTGTATTTTTGCTAACTCCAGTAGATAAGTGAGATAATCTACTCAACAGCCTAAATCTTGTGATTAAGTGGCGGTCAGAACGTGGTATACGATAATCTCTCATTTTTTTCTTTAGTTTTTTTTTGGTAAGCAAATATATATTCATAAAATATGACATACCCTGTACACTCATATACAATAATTACCCCTTATTGTAGGAAATGGTAATCAACTTGTTTGCTGTTGTATTTGTATATAACATGCATTTCATAAATCTGCTCGCAAAACAGATAGCTCATAGCTTTTACTGTTTTTGTATTTACTCTTTTTGTTGTAATTTTGCTGAAATTGCAGCTTTCTTTGTTTTTTTTTGTTTTGTTGTAATAAAGTCGAAAATATTTAATATTGCTAATAAAATTTTATGCCACCGCTTATCGTTAATGTACTCTTATCTGTATCTGTCTTTTGATAAACATATATTTATTTATTTTTTTTTGTTTTTTGTTCGCATTCGAGAAATATCTCGATTTGTCGCCAATCTATACTAAAAACATACTTTGAAAGCAAACTTTGAGAAAGGCTCAATCGATTGTTTTGAAAATTTGCTTTTAAATATTAATGTTTCCAGGTTTGATTATTTTCAATTTAGTTGCAATAATTTTGTAAGGTTATATCTGGATCAGGCTCGGAGTTAAAAATCTATAGATTGTGTTCCAAAGCTAAGCTCTTAGAAAAGTGTTCGAGAGTCTCTAACTATAAAAAAGTCACCAGTTTCTCTAAGTAGCATGAGGGAAATTTCAGCGGAAACTTGTTTTCATAAAAACTGCTTTTTGAGTTATCAACTGTGGCTGTGTTCCATATCTACCAAGTAGCTTCGTAAGCTGAGAAATGTTTCCCAGCATTATATATGACCTTAAATGCTTATGTGGGTACTGTACTAGAGCGTTCGAAAATCCACACTTTTTTTAGCTGCCCGCCATTACACTCCAAACTCTGCAAACATTTTTTTATTAAACGCTTTTTTATTCTGTTTATTTTCCCGACCCTATTTTTCGGGAGAGTACATAGATAAGATTGCCTGTTGCCTGTTGCTTTTGTGATAAGATAAGCTCGTACTTTTATAGATTGGATATTTTCGTCGTTGAAATGGCGCGACTTTATGCATTTAAACACACACTCGCGAGTACATAGACCCATACATATGTATGCATGTATTCCAGGAGTATGATCGCATATGTGCTTTTCCAGGTATGCAACACCACATTTTTCTTAATTAAATATTTACTCATAGGCTGTTTTGTCGTTTCGTGCCGTGTTATTCATGCACACTCGCATCCAGTGGAAATGTGTGGTATGAGTCAAGTGATTACGGTATGGTTTGGCGCGCTCGATGTCGGCCATTTTGGAGATAACATTCAGACTGATTCATGCTAACAAACACCGTTGAAATGCGTGTGTTTATTCTAAATATATGTTGTAGTCTAATCAAATGGTTGCTCAGTTTAGGGCTTTGAATGCAGCATTATAGCAGCGGTGGGGTTTGGCTAATTATACACCCATATGTGCATATAAACTTCAAAAACACTTGTAGCACTTCAACATCGCGGCTGTACATATGTATCAATGCTCATAGTTATCTATATAAAATTTACAAGGCGTACAATTCCCACCGTTGTTCAATCAACGCAGGTGCGCCCGTGCATACCCCTGCTCATAATATAATTTTACCCTTCTTCAGCCTTCTACTTCGCGCTGCTTCAGCACTTCTCAAGTATTATTTAAGTCTGGCATTCGCTTATCTATTCTCACGTAAATATCGAAAGTGTTTGCCATTCGTACGTTATGATTGTGACAACAACTCTGCGTCGGCTAATGGCACTTTACACCACTTGCTGATAGCGTGGATTCCTAGAAATTGCTCTAAAATTGTTATTAAAGCAACGCCATTCAATGGGCTTTTGGGGGAGCAGAACAATCAAGTGTCATTCACTTAGAAACAGATAATTTGATAATAAATTATTTACGATTTCCATTTAAAACCGCTGTGTGTTCGAAAGTAAAGTGAACTTACAGTTAAATATTTATTTAGGAATTATTTTTGTATATGTATATTAGTTATATATTAGTGTCTGATATCGAAGTTTTTCCTCAACCATTATGTAATTTGTGTTTTTTTTAAGTAAAATGTGCTGTATTGGAAGTACTAATCTAATTCGCTCATAAATGTAGGCATCTAATCTGATTAATGCACCACATAAATTCATTGCCTACAATTAGGCGCTTATTGCTTAATAAAATGATAGATAATTTATACTTATCATGGTAAATGTGTCATCCGAAAATGGTTTTGAAAAAAGTTTATGATATAAGTTTATTTGTGCGTTAATATTTACCACCCAAGTGCTCTCCCAAAATGTATTTCCAAAGTTGTTGGTTTACTTGGCATTTGTTTTATAAAAACTGTGCTTGCATTTACTTACTTTGCTCAAACTTATCTCAAAATTTTAAGAATCTTCATTGCTGCTATTATTGTTGTTTTTACAACAAGCTTTGTAAATGCCGCCTTTACCTTTCGCCTTATCTATCTGCCAATATAGCGCCGCACCTTCGCTGCGCTACGGCCCAAGTCAAACCATGCAACAACTAACACACCCACAAGTGTCGACGGCATCTGCAATTGCAACATTTGTCATTATTCTCCGCTGACCAGCGATCGCAGCGTTTCTTTAATTGCGATCGCTTGCGCTGATAAGCTTATCAAGCATATCTTCCGTCTTGGTTGTTGTTGTTGTCTGTATTTGTTGTAACTACAATTGTTTGCCATGTAGTTCTGCATATATTTATTATTAATTTTCGTATTTTTTTATATTGAAACGCAGCCGAAAGAGCCGTGAACGCCGCTTGTCTACCGCAACAAATTGCTTGAACGTGTACGCTAGCTTGACTTGGACAAAGTGGCCGCCGCCGTGGCAGGTGCACAATTAATTTCGATATTGAATGCGGTTTTTTGTTATAATAAATATTTTTTAATTTGAGAAAATTATTGAAGTGAATAATATGCATTTTTAATAGCTGTCAGTGGCACCTAAACTGCAGTCAACGTTCAGCCAGCGCCACTTGTTCAAGCTGTCACGGCCGTTTTGTGGCGCTCTCTTATCTACTTCTGACATTAAGATTGTGGAACTTCCTTTTTAAATTGTGACAATTTAATTATGTAATTGCCTTCGAGCCAAGTTTTGTTAGAAAATTTCTGTTTTTATTGCAGCATGCCTCTGAACTAAGCAAAGTTCGACAACTAGACTTGTGCGATTTATGATTTGTTGCATCAGTTGTGATGGAACTTGTGGAACTTTGGGACTTTGAGATTTTGTGTAGTGGCCTTAATGTGCTACATAGAGATTAATATCAGTTTTCGATATAAATCAATATTCATAAAATAATTGCAACTTTTAAACTTAGCATTCATTGGAAAAATTGAGTGAATTTTGAAACTCATAACTTTTCTAACGGAACCTGGTAGTTTAAAAATCAGTTAAAATTATTAAGATTGAAATTTCAAGCTATTCTAAAAATCGTAAAAGCTTTTCTTAAAAAGCTTAAAAGCTATTCTTATCAAAATAAGAAATACCAATTGTTGCCTACATTTAGGCGCATTTGCAAATATGTTTCTCATATTTTTTCAAATTTAAAAAATCATGAAATAGGTATACCTGAAACTTGGATTCAACGAAATTTTTCTGAACTTACGCTTTTAATATTTGAACGTGACATTTGCAAATTTTCAATGTAGATAATTTATGTTACTAAAGCCTTTGTATTGAGTGCAATATCTATACACATATAATTGAGTTTATATATTCATGGGTACAAATATGCAAACATGCACTGCATATGTGTGCCCGCTAATAATGTGCTCCACTAATAATATACCGTTTTTATTGGGCTGTAAAACTTGCACGCGAAGCATTTTTCACAAAAGTGCCAATAGAAATGTCTGTATGTATGTGATAGTTTTGAGTGAGTTTTTTTTTATGTATTTGCATTTGCATTGTGCGCCAATCAGGCAGCGCGCTATGATCGAGTATATATAATTGAAAATTGTCGGCAAAAAATGTGTCTCGCAATGAGCAATCACAAAACCACAAATTCTCGTTGGAGTAGCTCTCGAGAAGCTTGTGGGTGGAAACACAGACAAGTGTGCATACATAATTAACAAAACATAATTTATGTATTATAATTAATGTTTATGGCTACTAAAAAATTATATTACTTATAAAACCATTTTTGAAAAAAACATTTTTTTTTAAGTAAAAAAATATTTTCCTTAATTTAATAATATTATTTATAAAATATTTATACGTAAATGTTGGTTTCTCTAAGTCCAAATAAAAAAAAAATTGAAAAATTTTGAATTTTTTTTAAATATTCAAAAATTCAATTAAAAAAAAAATTGAAAAATTTGGATCTTTTTATTTGGATTAGTATATATTTATCTATCACTGAGCATAAATAATTTTCCTCCTTCAAATATTGTATATTTTTTAGTAATAATTATTTCTTCGCCCAATGCATTCGACTTGTTTATTTTCAATTAAAATTCGTTACAACAACTGCACTTGATTACTTCGTTAAATATGAGGTGAACCACTGAGTTTAGGCGCTTAAGTAAATCACGCTTGAACGCACTGAAGACACCTCGGTACATAGCTTGGCGCCAGAGTTTTTAGCGTTTCGTAGTCTTATTTGTTTACATATTCACATAAACATGCGAAATTTGGTAATTGGCTTGATGGAGTATAATTTACAATGAGATGAACGTAGAAGATATTTCAAAATAATAAAATGTTGTTTTTTTTTTTAGTGGAAGAGAGAGCGGTTTCATTTTTGTAAATTACGCATACTATCAAAAAAAAGAAAATCGTTTGTCTGGTGCAATCGAAAGTATTGATTTCTGATTTGTTTATTGCCTACATTTAGGCACATTAACAAATGTCTCACATTTTAGCAAGGACACCTACCTAATTTTGCCAAAAGAGACTTATGAAGTTTAGAAATATTTAATTCATTTGTTTCTACAATCATTTAGCATCCAGTTACAAAGTTACTCCAGTCGAATTCAAAATAATACGATTGCCACACGCACCGTGCTCGAGCGTCTCATATTTCAATTTTAAATAACTAGCAAACGCGAGGCATATTTCGAGCATAAAAATATTAATTAAAATGGCCACATTATTGTTCAAGAAACCAACTGACATTTATTTGCTTTTGCAGCAAGTGTTTTCGAGCAAATTAAATAAACACGCCAGCAAGTAGTGAATGCCTTAGAAACATGTTTGTTTTTGTTGTATTTTTTTTATTTAATAAAAATTTGTGCAGCTGTTTTATGGTTTATGTTTTCCATTTAAACCACTGTGGCATTTTAGTGCCACTTTATTAAATTTGATTTCGAAAATATGAAACAAAAAGGTTCTATCTCGAAGTTTCGATAACGGAAATTTTGGTTTATATTTACGTACATATGTACATCCATACATATATATTTTTTCTCAATTGAAATAATATTGCTTAATTGAGTAGCGTGAAGAATCGAAAATATGTTCGCTAATCTCACGCTTCAGTTTGAGTATCGAAAGCGCTATTTTCTTCGACTCAAAAATTTGTTGTTCTGCAAACTATCCGAGTACTCGAGATTTGATATTTTTGTTGTTGTAGCTACGGAAAATACTCCCACATAATTTTAAGTAATACTGCTGAATTGATAGTTCTTGGTCGGATAAAAATCAGAATCCGATCCGTCTATGAAAATCCGGCTGTTGTGTAAACGGCTCAGCAGTTGATCTTCGATTTTTGATCAAAAGCGCTAAAAAATAAAATAAAGAGTTGGGGACTGTGTTCGAAATTTAAATGACTAATCAAAATAGATATTTATTTTTATAACTTGAAGTATATAAGTCACATACGTCATACTCTCTAGATATCGATGTATTTATGTGTGTCTAGTCACCTCTAGAACTATGCTACATCATTAGCAATAAAGTCGAAGATTTATGTTAGAAGTGCTAATATAATGAAATACTTGCGGTAACTGCGGTGAATACATAAGTGTTATACACATTAAGAACCTATGAACAACAGTTTCGAACCAAAATTAAAAAAAAAGTCGTCATGTTCTGTTTCAAGTTTAGAAATGAGTTCATCTATCTGCCAGTCTATATATCATTGTACATTCAGAGTTGTATTTCATGTATTCATTGCTGTGCGATAAACGCAATGGAAAATGCACATATGCGCTTGTTTTTTATTCGACGAGATAAACGAAAAGCAAAAGGCAAACAAATGCAAAAAGAAAAAAAAAATAAAAGAAAAAATGACAAAGTGCTAATTGAAATTAGTGCGCTCGCGAAAAGGTGGTGAAATTCTACGCGTAATTGCACAAAAAATGGCGAACGTGTACACAAAGCCACAAAGTAAGAACGACACAACTCTAGCAAATATTGTACTGCTGGATGGAGAATATGTATTAGAACACACACACACACATTTGCAACTGTGTTTAATGGCAAATTCATCGAATACATATGTACTAGACTTGTGTTGAGTGGTGTAATGAACTAATTTTGTATTTTTTGTGGGTGTCAATTTATCTGGCTTTTGTTCTAAATCATTTCTCACACAAATCGCAAATTATCAGGAGCGCTCCAATAAATATCTAATATATGTATATGTAAATTAGTATATAACATATATTATATATTATATGAGTGAATGTACATATGTAAAGCGAAAGCAAATATAAAATAGAGTCATAAATTTATTTATATATGGATTTATATAATATGAATCAGTGAATGACTGCACTACTCTCCACCCATCCGCAGTTAAGTAGATAAAATGCGGTTATATATTTCTTTCAAGGTTGCTTCGTGCGCTTTGAATGCATATTGCGTTGTTTAATATACGCGGTGTGTTCAAAAATTAACGGGAATTCTCGTTTTTTGAAAAATAAAAAGAAGATTAATTTACTATGCACTTAGGCCAGCGCTTCTTCCAATCGTGGTAAGACTATTTTTTTCGGAAATTGGAGCAAATCACACGTTACAGTATTATTTTTGGCCAAGCATTTGCGAACAAACAACGAAGTGTGAGGTTTTAATAAACGAAAGTCTCCAAACTCATAAAAACACCTCTAACCTTAAGGGGTAATATATACAGTTAGACGGCCGAAAAAAAGTGAATTTTCCAGAATTTTTTCTGAGAAAACTTTTTAATTTATTGATCCAAAAATTTATACACATATTATGGTATCTTTTAACTGTATTTTAAGACTTAGTACTAGTAAAAATATTTATTTGAAAAAGAGCTACAGCTGCTCTCAAAAAAGACGTTTTGCGGTGACCACTATATCTCGGAACTGGATCATCCAAAATTAAAAAACCAAACAGATTTCGTTAAAATAATGTTAAATCTAAAGGGTGATTTTTTAAGAGCTTGATAACTTTTTGAAACGTTAGATTGGTTCATGACATTTACTTTTTGAAGATAATTTCATTTAAATGTTGACCGCGGCTGCGTCTTAGGTGGTCCATTCGGAAAGTCCAATTTTGGGCAACTTTTTCGAGCATTTCGGCCGGAATAGCCCGAATTTCTTCGGAAATGTTGTCTTCCAAAGCTGGAATAGTTGCTGGCTTATTTCTGTAGACTTTAGACTTGACGTAGCCCCACAAAAAATAGTCTAAAGGCGTTAAATCGCATGATCTTGGTGGCCAACTTACGGGTCCATTTCTTGAGATGAATTGTTCTCCGAAGTTTTCCCTCAAAATGGCCATAGAATCGCGAGCTGTGTGGCATGTAGCGCCATCTTGTTGAAACCACATGTCAACCAAGTTCAGCTCTTCCATTTTTGGCAACAAAAAGTTTGTTAGCATCGAACGATAGCGATCGCCATTCACCGTAACGTTGCGTCCAACAGCATCTTTGAAATAATACGGTCCAATGATTCCACCAGCGTACAAACCACACCAAACAGTGCATTTTTCGGGATGCATGGGCAGTTCTTGAACGGCTTCTGGTTGCTCTTCACCCCAAATGCGGCAATTTTGCTTATTTACGTAGCCATTCAACCAGAAATGAGCCTCATCGCTGAACAAAATTTGTCGATAAAAATTTTCGAACCGAACACTGATTTTGGTAATAAAATTCAATGATTTGCAAGCGTTGCTCGTTAGTAAGTCTATTCATGATGAAATGTCAAAGCATACTGAGCATCTTTCTCTTTGACACCATGTCTGAAATCCCACGTGATCTGTCAAATACTAATGCATGAAAATCCTAACCTCAAAAAAATCACCCGTTAGTAATTAATCGAAGGAATAAGCAAAATAAAATTTTTTGACAAAATGGCGGTTTCTCAAAAAAATCGATTTTAAAATTCCCGTTATTTTTTACTTTTTCTATTCATAAATATTATCACTAGTATAACATATGGAGCTAGAAAGACTTTGCAATGTTCTATAAAAGCAGTAAGAGATCTGTGTCTTAGCTAAAATAAATAATACTCCTGAATGTAGGCAAAGTTTTTTGGAATTTTTTTAATTTTTTTAGTTTTCTAATATAATTAGATACCACAGAATCAATAAACTAAACTTGAAAAATAAAATAGGCTTCTTTTCTATTGATTTTTTTATATTTCGAAAGAAAGAAAAATTCAATTTAGAGATTTAGATATGACATAATCTGCCAAAAAGCACTAAATAAGCGCTGAATTAGACTTTAGGAAGTTGGTATACAAATTTGCTTTGTCAGTTTTGGGTGTTCCCAGAAAATATTTTCAGCTTCGTAATTAAGCAACTATTTGCTGACTGACTTAACTAGCGAACATGACAAGTACACCGCTTCCAGTGCCACAAACTGGCATTTATACAAAAGTGCTGATGTTTTTGTTGTTGTTTTTCGCTTAGTCAAATGAAATTTTGTTTGTCGAAGGAAGCTAATATTTGAGTTTCATTGTTTTGGGCACCACTTCTTTGCCGTTTGTTTGTTCAACGGCCTTTTTCAGCTGAAAACACAATTCTTTCATTTCTATTTTGTTTTTCATGCTTAGGTTTTACTGTTAAGCCGCGTTAGCGTGTGCTGAGTTGCAGATTATAAAAATTATGTTAAAATAACTTAATTTTAACTGCACAACAACAATAACAACACTCGTAGCTAACATACTCGTAAAGGGCCTTGACTGGGCCGGGCTTGAAGCGCTGAGAGCGTGTGTTGCAACAACGGTGACCATTTCAATTGCTTTGCTGCGCATGCAATTAGAGTTGACCCAGTTGCAGCGTGTGCAAAAGTGCAGCACGCATGCGCGTATTTACCCATGTGCATTGCGCAAGTTGTGTGCCGCCTCTGTGTGGTGTGTGTGTGTGGTGTGTGGTGTGTGTGCTGGCATAGTAAAGAGTAAACATAACTTGGACTCATAATTGACTGAGTTGTACTAGCACAGTACTTTGTTGTTGTTGATCTCGCTTTGTTGTGTTGTGTTGTGTGACTTCATCTATTTGTTGGCTCGGGCAGGTTCATCTGCGGTTCACTTAATTTTCGCTAAGCTCTCCAAATGCCTTTAGCAAATTCATCTTCTTTAACTGCCCCAAAGCCAACGACGTTCAACGAGCACAAAAGCAGTCACACGATCATAAAGCGGCCGAAAGCTGCTGCAGCACGTTGGCGTGGCCATAAACGCTACATTGTGGTCGGCGCAACCCAGTGAGCCATGTGGCTGGTGCTTATGAGGTGCTTGAAGACTGATCGCTTGCAACAACCAACAGCATCTCAAGCTCCTCTCGCAACTATTTTGCTGTATTGGGTTGCTACTTAGGTCCATATTGCCTGGTTGGTAATAGAGTAGTGAAATTATTCCGCACAATGGTGTATGACGAACCAAATTGCAATGTCGCTGCGGCGTCCATGCTACCGTGCGACTTGTTGACCGCTGTCATTGTAGTTGCTGCTGTTGTTGTCAGTGTGGCCGCCAGTTGCTGGCCGATTGTCGTCAATGCCTTTGCATTTCTTGTCGCTTGAATGACTTCGAAAATAGCGGAACGACTGGGCACTGAGTTGCACGCACACTCGACAGCGGACGCAAGCGCTTGACACAATAACTTGACGAACTCGCACGCGATTTGCGTACCTACGCGTCTCCAAGTATTTACCTATGCACTTTGGATCGCAATAAAGTTAAAGAAGGGGGGGCTGGACGATGCTGCAATGGCAAGTGTTTAGAGTGCAGAGTCTCGCACGGCCTTACGATAGCAGCAGTGGAAGACTTGGTCAGAATAGTTGCACGTAGAATGCTTGAGAGTATTGTAGGTGAGAATAGAGTTCGGTCTAGAATTCGTTTAATTCCGGATTACTCCCATTGAAAAGACTGAAAGAGCTTGTTAATCTTGCGTCTTTGCATCTCGAGCAATTAATATAATTCAATGGGTTCTATAGTGTGACTCTCACTTAACCATTAGTTGAGACGGTTAGTGTTGTACGACTAACTGACTGTTTAAATTTTTTTATATGTAGTGTACCAAACTTCCTAACATTCAGAATTCCCTTCTAATCGATATTCCTTTCCCTACTTCTATTTCAGCCCACAAAGGATCAGAATGTATCGCCTCCGCTCGAAGATAGCTGGTGCTGGGAACCAGATAATGTCAAATCCGACAATGATCACTCCTCCGAATCTTCGAGTAGTGGCAATGGCAATGAAATGGTCAATATCACCTTGGAGGAGGTACCGTTGGGGCGTAGTGCGCAGACTTCCTCTAGAAAACGTGCTACCGGTGAACAGACCGCGACGCTACAGAAGCGCAATAAGCAATTGGAGGAGGAGAATAAACAGCTGAGTGCGGCGCTGGAAGAGTTGGACAGTCAACATAATCTGGCAATGCAGAATGTGCTTGAGCTGAAAACCGAACTTCAGGAGAAACTCAGCGGCGTTACCAATAGCTATGAGGCTTTGAAAAAGGAGCACGCGGACAAATTCATTAACAGCGAACTCGAGATGGCGCGTTTGCAGAAACAGTTGGATACGTTGGTGAAACAACAGCAAGCTTTTTGAGTCCGAGAAGCAACACTTGCAGATGCAGGTTACCAACTATGAAAAGGAGGTAAAGAAGTCTATTGAGGACATGGCCGATTTGCAAGCGCTGCTCGAGAAGAAGTCGCAAGACAATGTAGAGTTAATTGAAAAGGTTAAGTCAGCCGGGCGCTTAACAGATAAGTCCGCGGAGGAATTAACCGAGCTGCAAGAGCGTGTGGAACAGCTCACGAAGGAGCTGGAGGACGCAAAGCAAATGAAAGAGAAGAAAACATCCGAGTCTTCGACCAGTTCAACGGGTAAACATAGTGAGGATGAATTCATTGTGGTGCGTGAAGGAGATGCCAACTCATCTGGTCCCGCCACGCCGCCCACAAAAGAGGAACTGAAGGACAAGATTGTGCAATTAGAAAATCGCGTTTCGGAATTGACATTGGAGAACGGCAGCTTAGCACTGAAACTGCAGGACAGTGAGATGGAGAAACAGCTGTCTGTGACAGTGTTACGTGAGAACGTGCAAGAGCTGCAAACGCGCTGTGAAGAAACCGAAACAGCTCTGCAGATCGCTAAAGAAGAACTCGAAGAACAACAGGAAAAGTTGGAGTCCTTGAAGGAAAAAGCGGCAGAAGCTGTGATCGCACAACAGCAATTGAAGACCTTGGCTGAGGAGAAGGGCAAAATCGAGACCGAGATTTTAAATATGAAGGAAGGTTTGCAAAAAGTTCTAGAGCTTGAGAAGAGGCTGCTGTTTTCAGAGAGTGAGAAAGAAAATCTTCAGATAGAGTTACAGGCAGTCCGTGCTACACAGGAGCGTATCACAGAGTTAGAAGGTAAAGTCCAAAATCTCATGGTGGAAAACCAACAATTACGACTAAATGCTGAAGCTGAAACCGAGTCGCAGAATTACAGCGCGGAACTTGCTGAACGCATCAAGTCATTGAATGAGGAAAACGAAAGTTTGCGCACCGAAATTGAGTCAATAGCACATTCAAAATTCCGGGAAGCCATTGCAGAAGAGAAACAAGAAATCACAGATCTGGATGCGGATGACGATGAGCCCTTGACCGTGGATAAAATAAAGGAGTTGCTCAGCTCACACATTAAGTCAAAACTCACCAGTGAAATGGAAGAGGCCTGTCGGGCAGTGCAAGAGCGTGTTACCAGAACCGTCAACGAAATGGAACGCAATATATCTCGTTTATCGGAGGAACTGCTCGATCTGCAGGATAGTAAAATGGTTTGGGACCATGAAAAAAAGACGCTGGAAGCAGATATCTCACAATACATACTACAATGTGACGAACTAATGAAGAACAACGAGATACTGTTGAACGAACTGGAGAACTATAAACGCAATAAGCTCGAGACAATACAGGAGCACAATGAGGAGAGCGTTATACATTTAGAAGCCGAGTTAGAAGAGGCTTTTAAAATGAACGAGTCATTAGAGAACGAATACGTCGAACTGAAAGAGAAGAACGAAGAGCTCGAACGAGAGAAACAGACGCTGACGGAGCAATTCCGCGCCGCCCAACAACAGTGCGAAGAATTGCGCAGTGCTGAGAAAGAATTTAAAATACAGCTTGAAACCTTGGAGATAGAAAAGGGAAATATGCTTTTCGAGTTGAACGAACAGAAATCATTGGACTCCAAGCAAACTGACAGCGATGTGCTCGTACTCAAGAGCGCCGAGGAGAAATGCCAAAACCTGGAGAGTCAGTTAGCGCGTCTCAGTAAAGATCACGCGGATTTGGTAGCAGCCATGCAGACACAGAAAGCAGCATTGCAGGAAGCGATATTAAAACGAGAGGAGGCGGAAAAGGGACTCTTGGAAAAAGATATGCTAATAAAGCGTTTGGACGAAACCCTGAAAGATGATCGTAGCGGTGAATTGCAGAGGAAACTCGATGATCTCTCGGCGCTTAATCAACAGTTAGAGCAAGAACTAGCGGCGAAAGACATAGTGCTAGAAAGTCGGAAGCAAGAATTACTGGAAGCCCAAAACAATTTGGATGTCTGCGATGGTAAGTTGCACGAAATCGAAGAGTTAGTGTCGGTAAAGGAGAGCGATTTGGAGGCTACGCGTACACTTTTGGTGGAGAGCGCAAGAGAGAAGAACGAACTGAGCGAAAAGTTAAGCCAACAGAAAATTAATATCGAACAGTTATCGCAACTGAAGTTAGAAAAAGAAATTCTGCTTAACGAATTCGAAGAGCTAAAGAAGAAGTGTGAAGCTCACAGCGATGAGTTGAAGTCGCTGCAAGAATCAGCCGTCACATCCACCAGCAACGATGCCTCCGCCATCACACGCATTGCGCAACTGGAAGCCGAGCTACTGGCCACCGCTGATCTGCAGAAATCCGTCGAAACATTGAACTACGAGAAGAATGAAATGATTAAGGCGCTGCAGCAGAAACATGCTGAGAACATGCAATACTACACCGAAATACAACGTCTACAGTCTCTTCTACAACAACAGCAGCAGCAACAACAAAACGCACAAGCGACGCCTTGCGATAAATGCGTCACACATGAGAGTACGCTAAGCGAACTGCGCAAAGACTTGGAAAAGCAGCAGGATCAAATAAAATTCCTCAAAGAGAAGTCCGACATATTAACGACCAATTTGCTGTCAGAGCAGACCAATCAGCGGCTGGTGCAGCAGGAGAAGGCGGAGGTGGAAGAACAGAATGCAGCTATTCGCAAGGATTTGGAGCGACTGCGCGAACATTTGCTGGAGATCGAGGACTTGCACACACAGGAAACAGTCGAAATGCAGCGGGAGCTGGAGGAGACCAAAGCCAAGATGGTTGCGCTGCAGGATGATGTCGCGAAGTCAAGCACAGCCTACACATCGGCAAGGTAAAGAAAGTAGAGGAGTTGACTTCGGTTAGCTCGGCATTTGGTGCCATATGATCCAATCATTAGCAGTGTAGGAGAATTTAGAGAGTGGCTACAAGTAGGTTTGAAAGTTAACGCCGGGTTACAAGAAGCTCTACCAGTTTAGGTTAAGGTAATGGCGCCTAGAGTTAAGCGAAAGGCTGGTAAGATGAAGACACTAGACGAATATTATTTTTAACAATTAAGCGCAGAAAATGAATTTTAGAATACTTTTTGCCGAGAACAAAAGCGGCACAGAAAATAGATGCATGGAAACAATTAGAATATTTCGAAACAATTAAATTGCAATTGAAATGGAGAAACGTGCTTTTATGAAATTTATTAGTTCTACTCAGCTATAGCTGTGTTGATATCGCCGTACTTGGCTTTGTGTACACAAGTGTTAGTCCACACATACACACACACACGGCTTTATACAAACAGAGATACGAGCGAGTATTATTTCGTTCCACCTGCCGCGTTGCGCGTCGGTCGTCGAGCGTTGCGGGTACAGTAAGCATTAAAAATAGAAAACGCCTTGAAAGTATAGTAAAAATTATCACCTAATTATCGGGCAAACAATATGTTTTCAACTCCAAGCGTCCGCACGCGTGCGGGTGGCAAGGCGTACAGCGCCAAGACCGAAACAAAGCCAGCAAGCCAAATGCATACACACATATACACACTCCGGCAAATGGTACAGTGTGTATACATTGGCGTAGCATGAAATTACTGACGTTTCGTCATTGTACCTGCCTTTGCCGTGCTTTCTGTTTGTTTTTCTTCGGTTTACGCTTTTCACTCTACGCCGCCATTATTGCAACGGCGCGCACGGCAACAACGCGGTTGAGGTGATTGAGGTGGACGAGACGATCGAGGCGACAGCAACAGTAACGCAGCGCCCGTAATTGTTACTGTTATCGCTTTTAAGCCTTTCGTTAAGCTTCGTCACGACTCATGGCAATTGCTTTGCCAAGAAGCGATAACGTGTCACAAAGCGTTCGAAATTAGTTGCGATCGGCAGCGCGGCGGTGTAGGGCAGGTGATATTTCAGTGCGATCGGTGTCACCAGTGTCGTTTGGCGCTGCTGCTGTTGCCTCGGCTTCGGCTTCTGTAGCCATTATTACAACTGCAACCAATGCGCATTTGCAATGCCACAACAAAATTAGAACATTCGCGTGGGTCGGCAGGCGCGTTTCAGGCACGCGGAGATCGGTCAGCTGTACGCCAAGCCAGCGCCGATACGCTCCAAGGCAATTCATTAGTTTCGTGTTGGCAATAAAACAAATCACATTTATGCAACTACGGCCATCATAATTTTCGAAGAAAATCGAAATTTACTAAATGGCATTCTTCAATTTTCCACAGTATACGCGCCAATCAGCATGCCGAGACGTTACAGGCGCAGTACGCCATTCTGCTGCAACAGCGCGACGAGTTAGTGAACAAGCTGAGCTCGGCCGAAGACCGAGAATCGAAGAATCAGGCGGCGTTGTGCAATCTGCAGTGCGCGCTCGAGCAGTTCCAAAATGGTGAGTTGGCAAAGCGCTGCCGTTAAAATATATAACAGTAAATAGTAGATATATGGTTTCCTCAATTGCTATAACTTTGTCTTTGTGCCCTTCTGTCCCAACAGATAAGCAGAACGACATCAAAGCCGCCACGCACAGCATACGCAAGGAACTGCAGCTGGAGCAGCAGAAGCAGGCGCAATTGCAGGCGGAGATTGGCGCTCTTCAGCAGCAGCTGAGCGAGGCCAAGCAGGGTCTGTGCGCCGCGGCACGGCTCACCGACCAATTGGAGGCGTGTCAACGCACAATCGCCGTGCTGCGCGAAGAAGGTGAATATTATACTAACTCATATAAATAAATTGTAAATAAACCGGTGGAAAATAACCGAAAAACGGTGAACTGTTTATTGTACACTAACACAATATATATTATATATATACTATATTAATTGCAAAAAATTGAACTGGAATTTGTTGTTACTAACCACAAAAGCACCCAACCACCATGTACCACGTCAGTCATAAGGGAAATCTTCAATAACAGCACGCAAACTGGCATTTGGCATATTAACGAAACGAGTAACCATTACTAAACGAAAAACATATTGCGGAAAAAAGTAAAAAATAAAAATATAAAAAATATGTTAATAATAATAATAAGAAATTGTTGCAAAAGTTAAAATTTCCCTTAAGCCACGCTGATTGATTCTTAAAGGTAAATATCAGCTGGTAATTCTGGGATTTTATCAATTCACAAACACTCGGAATTTCAGTTGGTATACACTTTTACGAATTCTATGTAGTCATCGCAATGCAAAAACAAAATCCTAAAAAATCTCTTTTAAAAAGAAAAAAATAATAATCACAAATAATATGTTATTATCATGCGCATCACTCACACCACCACCACCAACAACAGCACCACAATAGCTACCAAATTCATAAACTCGCTCGTTTTAATGATAATAATAAAAAATGTTAAAAGAAAATATTATAAAATCACTCTCATTACTCACTGTCACATTGCTATCCACGCAATCCATAATCGATCACCCTAATTATGTTGGCTGTGTCAGCAATCACTACCTCATCGATACACATCGTTGGCGCGTATTAATGTTAAGTGACCTTTGACCTGCACTTTAAGTATTTTCGGTTATACGGCATGGAAATTTGTGATTTACTTGATTTGGCGACTTTATTCTTTGCTACAGTTATTTTTTTATTATTCACCCAATTTATCTTCCGTTATGCACACATACTCTCACATATACATACATACATACTAACTTTTTTATTACACCCAAGCCTAGTTATAATTACAAATATTTAAGTAAGTGCCAATTTAGTCTTATTGTGCAGGCATTTTGCTTTCTTGTTTTTAGAAAAATTATTATTTTTTTGTTTAGTTTATTGCTTTTACTCGACTATATTGAGTAGTTTTAATGTTTTAGTTGAAGTCAGCAAAATAGTTGTCTTCCAGTTTAGCGATTTTTTAATGATAGTTAAAATAATTAAAATTTATTTTCTTAGTTTTGTATTCATATTTTTTTTTTAATTCCTCGAAATGCTATTAGTTTCCATTACTCTAGTTCCTCGTCAAAATTTCTGTATTTTTTTTTTAATTTCACGTATAATTAATATTTTTATATACTTTTTTTTAGTTAAAAAGTATTTTTTGCATTTTTTTAGGGAATTGTGTAAATTTTTAAATAGTTTGTATGTATTTTTATAAGATCTAAAAATTTTTCTTTCGAATTTACCTGTCGCTTTTTTGAATTTCCTGCTCTCTTATTAACTTGTTTTCCCCTTAATTGTACTTAATTTAGTTTAATTTATGTAAATATGTAAATTATTTTTTTTTTTTTACATTTGAGTTTATCATCTAGTTTTACTTGATTTATCTACTTTTTTGCGTCCCTAGTGTCCGTTGCAAAATTGGTTAATCTCAATTTGTAACTGTGAGCGAATTCGATATGCTGTACTCACGTTGCATATGGAGATTGACCGAGGTTGCAGCCGTTTCTACATTTTGTTTTTGTACTACTTGTTGTTGTTGTTGATGATTATTTTTTATATATACACACCTATAAGCATATGATTTGAATTGATTTTAGTCGACATTTTTTTTACTTTAATTTAATTTGATTTGGTACTTTCATAATTATCTTGCATACATTGCCTGCGTTTCCTACCATGCATACACTTTTTGCGACCACTGTGCCAACACACTTTTCGAATTGTAAAAAAAAAATTAATCAAAAAATTGAAAAAGTTGAAAAAGTCCTAACATAATTCTCACAAAATTGAAATCTACGCGAAAATACCTCTTTTGAGTATATAAGAAACCTCCCGTTCCTCTCACAACGAATGCTGAATGCGCCGCCACTCGGTGGCTCCTCTAACTGCGTTCGTCTGGTTGAGTATTACATCAGGTACTGGTGTGCTATCGCTTGTTAAATCTACCAGTACTTATGTCATACTGTCCCGGATGCCACGCCCATTACTGCATGCACACAATAACAACGCTGGATAAATTAAACAAAAACAAAAAAACCAACTAAATGTACTATGAATGCCTGCAAAGAGAAGTGCTTGCAATATTAACTCACTAAATGATTTATATAAATAATAATGATTATTAATATTTTCTTAATATGAAAAATTTATTTTATTTTAATTTGATTTTAATTTTATTATCCCCCCCTTTGCCTGCATTAACAACACTCGCTAACATACAAATATATTATCCTTAGTTGACACACTGAAACAGCAGAATGAGCAGCTCTCGGCGAAGCTGAAGCTCAACGAATCTAGTCAGTCGGACAAAATCGAGAAGAGTCTCATCAAGAGCTTGCTGATCGGCTATGTGGTGAGCAGCAATCCGAATGATAAGAATCAAGTGTTGCGCATGATTTCGTCAGTGCTGGACTTTTCGCAGAGCGAATCGGATAAAGTGGGCCTCAACAAACAGCAGTCGAGTTGGTTCGGCGCCATATTGGGCGCTGGCGCTGGCGCACAAGGTAACATACACAGCTTCTAAAAGCTTAGCATTAAAATTAACATTTTCTACTCCCCGCTTGCAGGTGTACATTCCAAGGACAATTTAGTGCAGGCTTTCGTACAGTTTCTCGAACAGGAGTCACAGCCCAAGTCGGAAGATGCCAACATGCCCAACTTGTTGAACATCACTCAACAGAGTAGTCCGCCAGCAGCAGGCTCAGCTAGCCAACCCGCACGCCGCACATCCACATCCAGCAATAGTGGCGCAGCTGCCGCAACTGCTAACTCACCGGCGGCGCCTATTCCTATTCAGCCGCTGTTGCTGAATGACTTTGCGCCGTCACGCAATTCCAGCTCAATATTGAAGGATATTCTAAACGATTCTTGATTATTGTAAGAACGCCAGCTGTAGTTACCTTTATTTTACTCGTACTCTATTTAAATTTACCTCTACATACTACTTTAGCACTTTTGCATGGAAAAGAAATCCTGTTTTTAGATTTAGTAAGTGTACCTACAATAGTTTTTGTTTTGCGTTAAAGTGTTGGCTGTATCTCTATTGTGACTCGTACACGTCCTGTTTTATTTTTAATTTAATAAACATTATATATACATACATATATTTGTAATGTCGAATTTTCTGGAATTTGTTTTAGTTCTAAATGAATGTAAATAAATATGTATAATAAATAATGCACATAAATATATATAGTGTCTTCTTTCTGGTAGTAATCTGGAAAATTATTTAATCACATTATTCCGGGGTTTTTATAACAGTAAAAAGATTTTCATAAAATCAATCCGTCTTTGAGCAACATTTAAGTTACTTGGCTCCCTAAGTAACAAGACGAGTTATAAGCGCCAATATTAGTCTCTCAGCGTTGTTCCCGACTAGTCAACTTAATATTGGCTCTTGCCAAAACTACCCATGGAAATATATATCATTATCGTCAAACAATTTTTGGTTCATTCGTCAACAATTTGGTTAGGAAAGAAACTCGTGACTACCGACATTCGATATTTCATAATGGAGAATTCTTACAATTATTTCAGCTTTCAATTAATTAGTGTCAAACTTGTTTAACTTCGCTCCGAAATGTAGGCAACATTTTCAAAATCTAATGAATATATAAGGCTTGAGCTCCATAATGATCATTTATAAAATAATTACATATCAGAACTTATTAAATTACATAAATAAGTTGCATTGTTCTCCTGCGTTCTGGCACTGGATCGGTGGACCTCGCAAGTGCACGGTAAGCGGTGGTTGAGGACCAGCATCCTATTGGCTTGCCTACGATCCTTGCTTGCTTGCTTTCAATAAAGTTCAACTCACCGCAATGGTAGGGGTTCTTACTGGATACTGTCCAATAGACTCGCATGTAACCTTCTTCAGTATGCAAGTTGCCGATGTTTGTCCCCGTTTAAAGATTGTGGAATCCATATTAAGGAGATCGCGGACTGGCTGTCTAAGGGAGATTCATTGGATCAGTCCATTAACCTTAGCGAACCTAACTTAATATAAGTGAACAATAAATAAAACAATTATAAGAAATAATTTCAAATGTTGAGTGGGGTTCCCACTTGTTTGGAAAATTATATTCAAAAAAAGTATGGAGAGAACTTCAATTTTGCAATATTGATATCAAATAAAAGCTAATTTAGGAAGCTTTGATTTAATATATAGTTGAACTTCCATAACTCGAACTTCTATAATTCGAAATTCTCAATAACCCGAACTCTTGAATTGGCAATATAATTAAAATTTCATACAATTTTCCTTCCATAAATCGACCTTTTCGACCAGGGCATAATACAAAATTCAAAATTTTACTATCGAGAGAATCAGAATCAGTCAGTAGTATATACAAATTAGGAAACATTTAAATACACTCAAGAAATCTTCTTAGACAAATACGTCTAGGGTTTTCAATTCCGGTTTCATTCGGTAAAAGGCACAAGTAAGGAAAGGCTAAGTTCGGTTGCAACCGAACATTTTATACTCTCGCATCTTATTGAAGTAATCTTATAAAGATAACACAATTCGACCCATATATTCGGCATAAAGTTCAATAGAATAACGAAAATCATCATAAATAGTATATGGGGACTTAGGTAATTCCTGAACGCTCACTTAATTTTATATTACCTATAATTAGCTATATGAGAGCAAGGGAAGTTATGACCTGATTTTAACCATTTCTGATACAGAGACTCACTATAAGAAGAAAAAGATTCCATCTGAATTAAATTAATATATCTGAGAAATTTACCGATATATTCGGTGAAAAACTACCATAAGGCTCTGAGTTCTTCACATTCGATATCCGGGGCATTGAAAAGTTATAGTCCGATTTCGACAATTTTTTCACAAGTGATGCCATGGATCATATACAGTATTTATGTAAACTTTTATTTCGCTATCTTCATTGGTTCCTTATGTATACTTTAGAAAGTGAAGGAATCAGATGGAATTCAAAATTTAGTTATATGGAAGGTAGTCGTGGTTGTAAACCGATTTTTTCCATTTTTCACACGTGTCATCAGGGTGTCAAGAAAATATTATATACTGAATTTCATTGAAATCTGTCGAGTAGTTCCTGAGATATGGTTTTTGACCCATAAGTGGGTGATGCCACGCCCATTTTCCATTTTGTAAAAAAATCTGAGTGCAGCTTCCTTCTGCTATTTCTTCTGTAAAATTTAGTGTTTCTGACGTTTTTCGTTAGTGAGTTAACGCCCTTTTAGTCATTTTCAACATAACCTTTGTATGACAGGTGGGCGTGGTTATTATTCGATTTCTTTCATTTTTGGACTGTATAAGGAAATGGCTAAAAGAAACGACTGCAGAAAGTTTGGTTTATATATCTTTATTGGTTTGTGAGTTATATACAAAAAACCTTTAAAAAAAAATTACATCCCAATGTGCCACTCCCTAATGCGATCCTATGTTCCAAATATCATTTTCATAACTTTATTTATGGCTTAGTTATAACACTGTATAGGTTTTCAGTTTTCGCCATTTTGTGGGCGTGGCAGTGTACCGATTTTGCCTATTTTCGAAAGCAACCTTCTCAGGGTGCCAAGGAATATGTGTTCCAAGACGGACGGACGTTCACTTAATTAAAGTAATATATTTAACATATTTACCGATACATGTGTATGGTATAAAATCAACCGTAAGTTTGAAAATCATAGGTATTTGAAGGTCTGGGGAAGTTTTAGATAACAAAAACATAAAATTGTTCGTAAAATCGAGATTGCTAATGCAAACTAAGGGCGATAAACATTCCATAAACTCATTTATCTGATAAATACTGCAAAGACGTAAGTGGTCATATCTGCAATGCATTTCAATCAGTTATTTGACAGCAGTGATAGTAAACATAATGAAATTACCTTACCACAAGGAGAGATGAAAGTACTTCTGATTAAGTGGGTATATCTCGCAAATCCAAGACAGCTTTCATATGGTTCCGATAATAAATACCTACTTTCTGACGTGATAATTAAATAATTATCTTATAATTATTATGAAAAAGCCAGTACAAAATTGTATATAAAGACCAGCGCTGGCCTCCCTTCGGCATATTTGTTAATGGTAAACCAACTCTACTGGAATACCGCAGTTATTTGCTTTCTAGTTGTGGTAGATAAAGAGTTCACACAATGAAGGCACAAATCTTTGCTTTCCTCTGGTGAGTGAAACGCCTAAAATAGGGATACCATAATCGGCTCATCGGTCTGTTAACTAACTCAATATTGTTCTTATATCTATTTCAGGGCATGTTTCCTCTGTGGATCATTTGCAGATTTCGACAGTGAGAATAGCGCAAAGCAGTGTGAATTGGCTCATAAAGGTGAAAATATTGAGTTTCCGAAGGATTTTTCGTTCGGCGTGTCAACCGCGGCTTATCAAATCGAAGGTGCCTGGAATGAGGATGGCAAATCGCCTTCCGTTTGGGATACTTACACTCACGAACACCCCGAAAGAATTCGTGATAATTCTTCAGGAGATGATGCCGCAGAATCTTACCATCGTTTCGATCAAGATTTGGCAGCATTGAAGGAGCTTAAGGTGAACTTCTATCGTTTTTCTATTTCATGGTCCAGGGTGCTCCCCAACGGAGATACCTCTGTGAGGAATCAAAAAGGAATCGATTATTATAACATGGTAATCGATAAGCTCCTGCAGAACAATATCAAGCCTATGGTGACAATGTTCCATTACGATATGCCCGAATCGTTTAATGAGTTTGGCGGCTTCACAAATAGCTCAGTTATTGATTATTTCGAGGCATACGCTTCTTTCTTGTATGAAACTTTTGGTGATCGTGTCAAATGGTGGATCACATTTAACGAGCCCTATGTATTTTGTGGTAAGGGATATGCCGAAGCTACTTACCCTCCACTAGTGCACAGTCCTGGTGTTGGGGACTATATTTGCATGGATAATTTATTGCGATCACATGCACGGGCTTATCGTTCCTATAAAGAGAAATTTTATAGTTCTCAAAAGGGTAAAGTAGGTATTACCATTAATACCGGATTTTTCTATAGCAAAGATGGTCAATCCTCTGATGAGCTCGTGGACCGCGCAATGCAGTATGAGGTAAATATTTCACTAAAAATCACGATTTTTTTTATAGTTTAGCATTAAATATTATCATTGTTTATAGCTCGGTTGGCTGGCTCATCCAATTTATAGTAGTGCAGGAAATTATCCATCTGTCATGATACAAGACATCGGGGAAAATAGTAAAATTGAGGGGTTAGCAGAGTCACGTTTGCCTGTCATAAACAGCACCTGGTCAGAAATTATCAAGGGATCTGGTGATTTTCTAGCAGTTAATTATTACACTTCCAATCTTGTTGAAATGTCTACACCCCCCGGAGGTGAGGTGCCATCTAGAGAATACGATTCGAAATTAAAGGAGTCAGTAGATGATAAATGGAGGCGTGCCAAATCGGAATGGCTATACTGTGTACCGCAAGGGCTTGAAGATCTTTTGAAGTGTGTATTCGGTTTTAATTCAGTGAAGTAAGCTGTGTTTTATAAGATTCTCTCTCTCTCTCTCTTTGATCTTAGATGGATTCGTGACAACTACAACAACGTTGAAGTATTAATAACGGAGAACGGTTGGAGCGACGGTGGACAATTAGACGACCCTCAACGTATCGACTATCTTAGGGTACTGCAAATATAATTCCTAACTTTATCCACAGAAACTAATTATTAATTATGATGGTAACGAATTTTGCAGGCCCATTTGCAAGCCGTTCTTAACGCAATAAATGATGGATGTAATATCACACACTATACTCACTGGAGTGTAATAGACAATTTCGAATGGAATATGGGATACACGTAAGCTTTAAATTCAAGACCTTTTAATTAGACCTTTTAATTATTTGAATTACATTTCGCTGCAGTGAGAAGTTTGGTCTCTATTATGTAAATATGACAAGTGCCAACAAAGAGCGCATTCCCAAGAAATCAGCCGCAGTTTACACGAGCGTGATAGAAAGCCATCGAATTCCGGAGACGAGCGGAGCACTTTCACTTCGTCCCTGCATCTTCAACTATATAGTAGTTAGTCTAGTTAGTGTTTATATCACAATAACAGTATTGTTTAATTAAGCATTTCCAAAGTATAAGATTCTAATAGATAACGGTGTAAGATGATTTATAATTTATCGAGCTCTACAAGTTTTGCGCATAAAACTTTAGACGAAGTAAATAAATATAACTGTACATAAATCTAAGTTTTACCGCTTTTTATACTCTCGCAACCTGTTGCACAGAGTATTATAGTTTTGTTCACATAACGGTTGTTTGTGTCACCAAGAACTATAAGAGTTAGATATGGGGTTATATATATAAATGATCAGGATGAGTGGATTTCAAATCCGGATGTCTGTCCGTCCGTCTGTCCGTGCAAGCGATAACTTGAGTAAAAATTAAGATATCTTAATGAAACTTGGAGCACATGTTCCTTGGCACCCTGAGGAGGTTGCTTTCGAAAATGAGCAAAATCGGTCCACTGCCATGCCCACAAAATGGCGGAAACCGAAAACCTATACAGTGTCATAACTAAGCCATAAATAATGTTATGAAAATGGAACATAGGATCCCATTAGGGAGGGGCTCATTTGGATGTAATTGTTTATGAAAAGTGGGCGTGACCCCGCCCCCAAATAGGGGTTTTGTATATAACTCGCAAACCAATAAAGCTGTATAAACCAAACTTTCTGCAGTCGTTTATTTTAGTCATTTCCTTATACAGTGCAAAAATGAAAGAAATCGGATAATAACCACGCCCACCTCCCATGCAAAGGTTAGATTGAAAATTACTAAAAGTGCGTTAACTCAATAACGAAAAATGTGAGAAACACCAAATTTTACATTAGAAATGGAAGAAGGAAGCTGCATTGAGATTTTTTTACAAAATGGAAAATGGGCGTGGCGTCGCCCACTAATGGGTCAAAAACCATATCTCAAGAACTATTCGACCGATTTCAATGAAATTCGGTATATAACACTTTCTTGACACCCTGATGACACGGATGGAATATGGGCGAAATCGGTTCACAACTACTATTTCTCATATAACTCAATTTTGAATTCTTCTGATCCGTTCACTTTATAATACATATATTCATTAGGAACAAATGAAGATAGCGGAATAAAACTTTACACAAATACTGTATTTGAGCTGTGACATCACTTGTGGAAAAATTTTCAAAATCGGACCATGACTTTTCAAGGCCCCTGATATCGAACATGAAGAACTCAGTGCCTAAGGGTAATTTTTCACCGAAAATATAGGTAAATCCCTCAGATATTTTAATGTAATTCATTCCCACTGAATTTTTTTCTTATAACAGTTTTTCTCTGTACCTGCAATGGTAAATATCGGGTCATAACCTTCCCCAGACCCATATACCTAATTATAAGTAATATTAAATTAAGTGAGCGTGTAGTCTTCGATACATTATATCTTGGTGGAGAAAACGAGTGCAATCGGTTTAGGAATTGCCTCAGTCCCCATATACTATTTATGATGATTTTCGTTATTCTATTGAACTTTATGCTGAATATATGGGTCGAATTATGTTATCTTTATTAGATTACATCAATAAAATTCGAGAGTATAAAATGTTCGGTTACATCCGAACTTAGCCCTTCCTTACTTGAAAATGTTATGTTTTAATGAAACCTTCTTTAATTCGAAGTTTTTTTATGGATTATGGCGATTCGAGTTAGGGAAGTTCAACTGTATCTTAAAATATTTGTTAATAATCTTTAGATCTGTTTAACTTACTCATGCTCATGGGTTACTTTAGTACTTTTAACCGAATAAAACACGTTTGCTTCACATTTAGACACAAAATCTCAGTTGTTCTATGTATTTCTCATTCATATTTCGTGTGTGTGGGTGTTTGTTATAAACTTCGTTAAATCAATTATTTATTATTTTTTCGCTAAAATTTTGCTTAAATTAATTTAAATACATACATATGTTTATATGTAAATAGGAGGTACATACATGAAACTAAAAATCCAAAAAAAAAATAAAAATAAAACAATTTAGTAAAAAATAACTCAGCAATTAAGAAGACTTACATATATACATTTACATATATGAAAACAGTTATTATTTCACTACTTTGTTAGAAGCTTAAATTCATTATTCAATATGGAAAACAGTTTTATTTTGGGCAATCGCAAGGGCTACTAAATAACAGCTACTATATAATATGACAAGATATACATATCCAACATATCCATATAATTTACAAAGGATTGTATGCATTTGTTTAATACAACAAGAATTTGGCTTCAACATTTTTGCTTTGTGCTTTAATTAATTGAATTTATGTAGTTTCATTTGTTAATAATATAATTTCATAGTGTAATATGCCATAAACAATCCGAATACTAATGGGGGATTAACATTTAATGTATACGCTCTGCTTATAAACCTCTCAATTCATCAAATTCAACATTCCGCGTTCAACAATCTTAAATATATAATTCTTCTGAGTGTGTTTGTAGTAAATATATAGTATTTGTATATACAAGAAACTAACAGCAACTATGTATACATATAGATGTATATATGTGTATGTGTAAATATATATAGTTAATAGTATGTAATATATGTAGTATATAATATAATGAATATGCTAAGTTTTCATTGCGCTAAGAAATAGTTAACTTTTTAGAATTCTCCACATAAAATCTAGTTAAAATATGTCGCTAACATTTATATGTGCTGCTTACTCTTCTTCTTCTTCGTAAATATTTATATAAAAAAAATAATAAAATTTGAAAATAAATTTTCACTTTTTTCGGCTTGTGCGAGTTCGCTGCTCACTCCCTCTCTTTAAATCTTTCCCTCAGCTGCTTTAAGTTGCTCTCTTAGTTAGTTATTAATGTTATAAAATTATGTGTTTTGTTTTTCTGCTACTTTTTTCATACATTATATTTTTTTTATTTTAATTTTTTTTATAATTGTAAAATACTATTATATTTATAAAAAATTTACAAGACTTAAATTATAGTGAGGAAATATACAAAAATGATTTCTTTCGCTGATCGTACAAATATAAAAAAATCTTTTTGGCTTTGAGTAAAATATAAGATTTTTTTATGAAAGCTTTCTGCAGAGTTTGCGCTTATCAGTATGTGTGTGCTTTAGATTGGCTAGTAGGGGTGCTTTGTTGGAAGAGTTTCTCTTTTTCAATATTTTAATGCATCATAGAAAATAAGTTTGTATGTCTCTCCAGAAATGCGATTAATATTTTTCTAAAAAAATTTGGTAGATTTTTTCTTAATTTTAATGTAAAATTGGTATCAAATTTTGTTTAGAAGACATTAAACATTATAGTATAAAGAAGCTAGAAAGTAAAGCAGTAAAAAAATTTAAAAGTAATTGCGAATAATGTGGAAGAGTAAAAGTACAGATTACGCAAAAAAATAATAATTATAAAAAGAATATTAATTAAAAATAAAAATTAATAAAAGATAATAAAAAATAATAAAAAATAAAATAAAATATTTAAATTTTTTCTTTTAAAAAATTTTGAAAATTTAAAAATCATTTTTCATACAAAAAATTAAAATATTTTTTTTTTAAATTTTTTTTTCTCACACCGTAAACAAGAGCTCGCTGTCTAAGATGCTTTCTTAACTTTTTTACGTTGTATCATATTTAAAACTTTTGTTCTCATTTAAAATCCCTTGTCTCAATCTACCAATTTTTTCATTCGCTCATATTTGGTTTGTATTAAATGTATCGCTAAGACATTGAAAGCCACATTGATATATGTATGTAGGTATGCATAAATTTCGTATGGTAACAATTTATAGGTTATGTAAGTTTGTATACAATACAATTTCTGACACAAGTTCCATGAATCCAACTTTTCTACATAATATCTCTCAACAACTTCCCACATTCTCCAACAAAAACAAAAACTACTTTCTACTTAAGTGCCAGTTTTATAGAACAATTTACGCTAAATATATTTGCACTCATGCCACTACCTTCTTCTACCGCCAACGCAACATTTCCCGTTTAGTCTACACCCAACATTATCTGCAATATCACAATTTAGTTGCCTAATCGAATTTCCAAGTAACATATTTTATAGTTTTTTCTGTTTAAACTCCAGCTTTAAATGCAATTTTTGAAACCTTTCCATTCATTATACCCGTTTCGTTTCGTAAGGCCTCAGACCCATGTGCGACGGCCATCTTTAACAGTCACACGCATTACTTCAGCATAAACGAAATATAGTTCACAATATATTTTTTATTTCTCCGTTAGATGGCTTTCGTGTACCGCCAGTTAATCCAAACTAATACTCTAAGCCTCTACGCGTTCCCCCTGACTATGGCGCTTTGCAACGCCCGATAGTCATTCGTCATCACAGCACTTGATTTTCAACAATATGTAACATTTTTTACCATTCACAGATCACTGCGTTGTTTAGGTTTTTAAGTTCCTTCCTTGTTCGTTGAGCGCACACTTTCGGCTTGCTCGACCACCGCACCGTTTTCTGCCGTCAGCAGACCGTTTGGTTCCGCAAGCGTCTCCTCGGGTGCTACCGGTTTCTCCACTTTTTCCATGACCTCCTTCTCCACTTTGCCTTCCTCCCACTCACCCTTACGTATCGTATATAAGTATACCTCCATGTGGTCTTTGCCTTTGACATACACGCTGCCGCGTGGTTCAAATTCGTACTTATCTTCCAGGAACGGCAGACAGTCCTTGCCAATCTGTATGCGATTCGGCACACCCGTGGAGTCCATACGTGATGCCACATTGACGGCGTCGCCCCATATATCGTAATGAAGTTTGCTCGTGCCGATGACCCCAGCTGTCACATCACCGATGTTCATGCCGATGCGTAGGATCAAGTTGAATTCAAGCAGGTCTTTGTTGAAAGCGTCCACGACTTCTTGCATCGCTATGGCGAATTCCATTAAAGCGTGTATGTGCTCGTTCTTGTCACCGCGGTGAGAGGGATCGAGTCCGCTAGCTGCCATGAAAGTCGAACCGATTGTCTTGATCTTCTCCACACAGCGGAATTCGGGTCGCGAGAGTAACTCATCGAAGTCGCCAATCAACTCGTTCAGCACGCGCAGGTATTCCTTGCCGCCGAGATAACTTTCATCGTACATTTCATTGAAGTTCACTATGGAAGCGAAGATAATCGCCACATTAAGATGGTTTTCTGAGTATTTTGCGGTATTCTTCAGATGTTCGGCAACATGTTTGGGTATGATATTGTGCAACAACATGTCCGCTTGATTTTTCATATTCTGTACTCGTATCTTGTCCTGATTGGCCACAGCGTTGCCGTAGAAGGTTAGCCTGTAGCCGATCTCGAACTCGCGATTCAAAAACCCAACCAGTACCAGTATGAGCAGCAGGTCCAAATAAATTTCTACGTGATAGTCCTGAAACCACTTGATCTCTTCGATGAGATTATTTCCACCTTCAGTACCTGGATATGGCACGCGCGTGGCATTTTGTGCGATAGCCGCCGCCTCTGCTGCGTCTGTACGATTCGAATAAACTGTCAGTTGACTCACGGCGATGCCAACGAAGCACATGGCAGCCATGAGCGCCAAAGTGTTGCGCATCCAACAGTTCAGTTGTGTGAAGTTGCAGAAATGCACGATACAAACGAATATTAGGAAGCCATAGTGGTACTCGAACGCCTCGAGCAGATTAAGATCGAGCAGAAGGAAGTTGGCAATGATCAGTATTACCGGCATTGCCATCAATATGGCCAGACATATATGCCAGGGGTACCAACTGGAAATAGCTTCGAATATGCGGTCGGCACATGATTCCGTGTCGTTGACTTTCGTACGCGCCTGTGTGTTGTGCCGCCGGCACATTTGTCGCGTAAAGAGGAACAATGCAAATATCTGGATGGCGGTGAAGACTGTGAAGAGCGAGACCCACAGACGAAAGCTGGGCGTAACGGTGTTGGGTGTCATAAGGAAGAGCGAGATCGAAATGCACAGATACACTGCAATGCCGACAAAAATGTCGATGTACGTATTATAGCGGGGTGTTGCCAGTGTGGGTGGACCTTCGGTTTCGTTTTCATTGCCAAATCGATGTGCTTTGGAGCGGAAATCTCGTTCCATCTGCTTTGATTTAAAGTACAAGCTGAAACGTTTGAGCGGCGGCTTAACCAAGTAGCTACGTTGAGACTTGGCGTTGTCGCGTACGCAGCGTATCAACTGAAGATCGGACTGTTTGCGCAACTGCTGTAGACAGGCAGCCAGTGGATCTGCTACTTGCGGTAACGGCTGTGGTATTGGTGGAAGTGGCACGTGTGGCAAGGTTGTGACGTCGCCTATGTTCGAAATGCTTGATGTCGAACTGGTAAAGTAACCAGAGACGCGATGCTGACTAATGGCAGATTGGTTGAGTGCATAGATTTGTTGTTGTATGGAGGAGCGGCGCGAGTTACTTTTGATGCCGGAATCCTTGCGTGAAGTAGCCGATGGGCATATACTGAGGCCATCCGGCCAAATACTCGAATTGCGTGAATTTGCAGGATGATGATTGGCTGTCGTGGTAGGTGCATAAGGGAACGATGCACCACTGGCGATTAGTGGTTGTGCGGCGGGTGCATCACTACTCTTGTCGGCCGTTCCGGAAGTGAGCGTGGAAGCACGTGCACGTGGCAGGGGCGAAGTTTCAGATTTGCCGCTGCGACCACATTGCGAACGGTAACTGCCCGAACGACCGAAGGGTGAGATATCGCTGCGCGACTGACTAATATAAGACCGTATGTCGATGATGTCATCGAACATGGAGTATTGACCAGGAGAGCAACAACTACCGTCAGGCGAACGCACGTAGTTGTGCGAGATGCCGGTTGAGGTGGCGGCATGGTGTAGTACTGGCTTCTGGGGCGGTATTTCAAGTGTATGTCCTGCAGTTGGTAGCTTGGATGATTCAATCACTACTGGAAGTTGATGATAACCATTTGGTTCAATAAATGCGACGGTCTCGTCAGTATTTACTACCGTGGCTTTAGAGTTGGGTACATTATTAGACGCATCAGTGCTTGATGATTTGTCTGTATGCTTGACGATATCTTCAATTTTCTTAAAAAATCGTGGTACTTTACACACCTTCAATTTTATTTTTGTACGCCCACTTTCTTCTGTATTCTGAGTCTTCTGAGCGTGACTGTTGGTGCCGTTAAGGCCATTACAACAGCCGTCTTCCACTTTGTCGGGCTCATCAGCAGAATCCAAACTGCCGGGTAGACTCTTGGTGGTTATAATAATCTTTGGTCTTTCACGCACCACGACAACTGGTGCCGCAACCATGCCATCTGGATGCACAATACCTCGTTCGATGTCACGCTCACGGCTTTGGGACTTCTTGCGCAGTTTCATGCTGAGCGAAGTGAGACGCGGTCGCATCGAAAGCACTGGTGAGGGGTTGAGTGAGGAAGAAAGTTGTCCAACAGGCGAGGCGGGTGGTACATTTGGATGTATAACCGAAATGTTTGTGGCGCTTTGCGAGAGTGGCGTTGGTTGTCCAGGTATGCCTGGCAGCTGCAAGTGGCTGCCGTCGTAGTTGGCGGGTATGCTCGGGCTGAGACTGTTGGCGCGCGATACATCTTTTCGGCGACCGACTACAAAATAAGTGCGATGACCTGAGGAAACAGTGAAGATTAAATTGCTGAAAGTTTTCAAATAATCGAGTAGTACTTACCGAAAACTTCTTCACCCTCCTCAAGTAAATATGAGTCTCCTAGAAAGTTGGATGTTTCCTCTGAGATGTGTACTTGCTCGGGTTTGCCTGAAGACTCCATTCTGCGAATAAAATTTGGTTCAATTAATATTTAAACGGACTGCACTTCTTGCAACTGCTTACTTGTTCGCTAAGGTCACATCATTGCTCCAAACATCGAACTTTACGCGCCGTGTACCCACAATACCGCACAATACGGTACCGGTGTGAACACCAACGCGCATTTTAACACCCTCATGTCGTTGGGCATCGAAACAACGCATCGCATCGATCATGCCCAAACCCATCTCGACACAGCAGATTGCATGATCAGCACGTGGTTCCGGACAACCCGATACACAATAATAACAGTCACCCAAGGTGGAGATTTTCTCGCAGCCATTCAGCGTGCAGAGATCGTCGAAACGCTCGAACAGGTCATTGAGTATCTCCACCAGCTGCTCGGCTGTCTTGGTGGAGGACATTTTCGTGAAACCCACTATGTCCGCAAACAATATGCTCACATTGTCCATGCTATGCATGTGGAATGGACGAAACAGTGACTTGAGGTCGTTGGAAGTACGTGGTCGCACATAGTGAGAGTCTGGATCGACCACACCATCTTTGGTATCAATACCGCTGGCGCCACCTTCATTTAGCAGCATGTCGGCTACTTTTGGTGGCATCACCGAATGTATCATTTTCTCCTTCAGCTGCTTCTCCATCTCCAGTTGGCGACGTACCAACAAATTCTGTCCAATCTTCATGAACATGCCGCGCATGCGCACCACATTCATCACCAACACATGTATACCCACCAGGTGGACACAGATGTGCAGTAGAATGCGCATCAACATAATTTTATTATTACACTCGGTTGCGGTGCCATGTGTGGCGCTACTGCCCACCTTGTGTGAGGCGACTTCAAAGAGCACAGAGTAGACGACTGCGATGAAGGCGCTCAGCCAGAGTTGCATCGGTAGTGCGGTGTATATGAGCAACACGATCGAGACGCATATGGAGAAGTGACCGAGCGGACTGAAGGCGCGCCTAGTGCAAATGAGAAAGGCCAGTGAGAAAGCGCACAGCACAATGGCTGTGAGAGCGGAGGTCAATCTCCGATAGGCGCGATACATGTCCCAGTGCGTGAAGCACAAGGCGGTGATCGTGATGAGTGAGAGCATTGAGAAAGCGCTCGAAATCGGGCGCCAATAATGCTCCGAGCCGCCATCGATCAGAAAGTACAGGAACCACGAGAGTGAGCAGATCAAAATATAGGAGAGCGCAAATCTGCAAATATAGAGAGAGAGAGAGAAAGAGGGGTTCTTTAGTAAATATATAATTAACTTATACAAAGCTCTTAAATTCTAAATTCTACCAATTATGTATCCCACAGTATTAAGTAATAAGCTCATAACATCGCTTAAACCTTTGACAATTTGAATGTAAGCTCCTCAATTTGCCACCATGAATGTGAGCTCATACATATTTACAAGTAATTAAGCCTCATAATTGTATATTGCAATGCGAGCATTCTCGTTTGCCATTGAGGGCCACTATCTGCATAGTCTGCGTCCATAAAGTACTAGTTGTATGTGTGTTCCTACCCGTAGAGATATTATAAATGTGCCGCTTCAATCGTTCAACTGACAATTCCAATTGCCGGCAATGTCGCAAAGTCGAGTTATTTTGCAAATGCGACAGACGACTGACACTCCCCCACGAAAAGGAAGAGACGTCTCCTTCTTTTGGGCTGCGAGCACAGCTTAATGTAACTACTGTGTATTTGTTATGAGAGGACATGAGAGCCAATTAATGTGTGTGAATGTTTGTGTCAATTTGGCATCGCATTTATTCCCAACTTAATGACAATTTCGTGTCACATAATTAAAGTTAATGTAATGCGGATGCGAGTCATGAAGAGAATGCGCCAACGCTGCGGCAGGAGTCCACACGAGACACGTATACAAACTGAAGAGCTCGTGGAAGTGTAAATAAATGCTATGATATTGGTCTCTGTTGCCGTCGTCGTTGTGAATTGACTTTCAATGAGCGCCAGATTAAACCCGTAAATGTTAGCTGACAAAAGTTATATGAGATTATTTGTAATCATAACTCGTACTTGGTGAGTGTTGGTCGTTCGATGACCGATCCTCAGAAAGGGGGGATCACACTATTATTATGTACTTTGTGAAACCACACGAGAAGCTTTACTTTTGTTAGACATGTATGAAATAGGAATAGAAATGCTTGGAATGGTCTCTCGAAAGTTCCATATAAATTGGTTTTGGTCTCGAAGATACATTTTGAATTTCTCCACCAAAATAATGATTTTGACCGATGAGGTATCATACAATTTAATGAAATTTTTGGTCTTTCTGGATTTGTCACGAAAACTGGAGCACAATTCATAAGTTCGGATCGGTACACGAAAACGTTCGCTGTGAATAAACTGATGAAGAACTTGATATTCATAGACAAGTTTTAAGGAAAGAAGATCCAGATTTCAAGGCGAACACTCTTGTTTAAAGCATTTGGAGTTGCCATATCTTTTCGCTGTGTTTTATAATTATCAATTCAACGAAATATAAGTAGGACTTATTGAAATTTTGAAACAATTTAGCGATTTGTTATATATAAGAGTGTTATGGTAAGAGTTGCCATGTGCTAAAATAATCAAAAATAAAATTTCGCTTAAAGTAAGTTTATTTGAAACCTTGACCCACAGCCAATTTCCTCATTAACGAAAACAATTAAATCAATTAACTAAAGCAAAAGAAAAATAAGTAAAGTAAATATTTGTAAATTAGTATTTGTGCTACAGTAATCCCCAAAGTCTTAAGCTTGATTAACATAAGCGCCAACTCCACAATGTCCTGGCCTTCAACGCCCGCCTCAATTAGCCTTGACACACCATTTCCTGGACGACCACTTCCACTTTACTAATTGCCTTCACCATCGATTATCGCTGCTAAAAATAGCGTTACATTTGCAGTATCGGGCCAACTTATCTACACCCGCACACGGACATAATTATATATACACGAGTATAGTGCCTAATTCAATTACAGAGGAAAACGAGAGTCCATGCGGTGAAGGCTGACATGTTGCGCGACCTACACCAAACCAAAATGACGAATATACCCAGATATAATGAGTGAAAGCATATTGCTGACCAAAATCAAAATAAGCTGGCATTAGCCGCACCGGAAGTGTCAGCAATGAAAGCAATTCGAATGCGAGGGCGTGCGTGCGGCGAACGACTCACCAAATTACATATTAAAGAAAAAGTTGAAACGCGGATTTAGTTGTCAAGCTGAGCGCCCAATTTTATTGGCTGTGCAGATTTATCTCGTATAATTTCCTTTCACTCGTGTTAGGGTGGGCTTTACGACCGAAAAGTTTGCTTAGCATTGTTTGTTGAATGATTGTAGTATGTGACAGCAGTGATTGGACCGCACGTCGCGCAAAATACTATTTATAAGCAAATAACTGCACGTAGAGGCACGACACGTGTGCCAACTGTGCGCGCTGGATTGCTGGCATATTTACAGTTAACTCAGTTTTTCACCTCACCTCCATTTGCTGAACGATTAAGTGTTTTCACGATTTATTAGTATTTTCTGTAGAAGTAGATGGCTACATTCCTCGTGGGAAACACATTGGTTCTCCTGCAGAAACCAATTATAAATAACTAGCAGACCCGGCGAACTTCGTACCGCCTTACCGTAAATTTGGTGCACTACTTTATTTTGTATAGCTGACCTATCTTATGTATGCGTACCTATTCAATTTGAACTGGAATCTATAATATCCTCCATATAAAAATGAATACTTATTACAAATTGTTTGTATGGGAGATTAGAAAGGTGTGAATTTTAGGCATTTTCAGGCATTTTTTTCTCTCCGTAAGAAACATCCTCAAACCCCCTGGAATACACACAAAAAAGAATCAGCCAAATCGGTCAAGCCGGTTTCATGCTATGTCGTGACAACGGAAAACGGGTTTAATTTTTCGTTTTTGTGGCTAAGGTATACATTAAATTTGTAAATTTTTCAATGCAGAGAAAAAATTCTTACGCATAAAGACGAAAACGTTATACCTTCTTCAAATTCGAGGTTGATTTATGTTAAGCAGCATGATAACAACTCACACTACTTTTAATTGCAAGTGAGTGGGGATAATCCAGCAATTTTAAATAGTCTGTGAGATAATTGAATACGTCATCCTGGTTTGTAGCTGTGTCAACTGTCCTGAAATTCTAAATTGTCGCATTAAGATCGAAGAGATTCTTGTTTTTTTACCACCAATATAGGTCATTCAAGCAGTCATTTATGGTTATCATATTGTGGTTTCATGTCAGGAAAAACACGATGAATAAGCTTCTTCTTTGAGTCAATGAAGTGACAGAAATATGTTGGAAATGTTATTAATCCATTGAGGTGTCAACTGGAACCCTACCATTTCCAACTGCTTCTACAATCGCAATTTGATATTGTTGCAAAATTAGTGGTATGTTAGTTGTTTATTGGCGAATCTTTATGTGTCGCCATAAAGTAGATGATTTTAATCATGCGATTATCCAGGAATAATTGGAAGAGTCTGGCGTAAATCACCTGCCAACAGATGGCACCACCAAAAAAGTTTTGGTTGTCGCGTAAATCTTTTGAAGTCCTTCGCAGTGCCTCCAGCGACTTCATGAATATCTGGAAAATCTTCAATATAGCGCTACTTTTGACAATTTTGCAGACTGGTGTTTCTTCGATTTGCAATTTAGGAATAATTTCATGATGATTTTATATTGGACTTTAGGTCGAATATATGGGTCAAATTGTGTGTTTTCTTAAAAAAATTAATGTTCGGTTGCACTTAGCCTTTCCTTATTTGTTACAAATTGTTTAGGCCTATCGACACAACCTTATACAGTTAAACACTGACAAAAATATTTCAACAAAGCAACAATGACAACCTTCAAAATGTTATTATTTTTTGTTTTCTTTTTTCATATTTTTGTTGTCAATTCATATAAAATGCTCTTATTTATTATCTTCCTCGCAAATTTTTCCATATTTACTTAATTTCTAAACCTTTCCTGCCCTTCCCCGAATATTTCAAGACTTCAATTAGCCAGATCGGTTTGGCCGTTCTCGACTTTTTGCGAGACTAACGAACAGCAATTCATTTTTATATCTATAGATTAGAAATTGTTTGTATGAGAATTTAAAAAAGTGTGGATTTTAGACTTTTTCAGGACCTTATACTTCAAGGAATATTGCAAAAAAAGAATTAGCGAAATCGGTTCAGCTGTTCTCGAGATATGCGCTTAGCAACACAATAATAAAGAATTTATAAAACCAAGAATCATCGCATTTGGTGCAATCGTTCGAAAGTTATGGGCGTACATACATTTCGAAGATCCATTTTTATTTATATAGAAGAAGAAGATAGATGTGTTTTGTTAGAAAAAAGTACAAAGACAATAAGAAAAGCAATTCAAGCAACGGTGCGTTGCTGCAAAATAAGTAACTGTAAAACAGAGTAAATATAGTTGACACTGTATTTACATATCTACATACATGCATACATACGGCAATTTATGCGAGCATTTGATTGTGCTGTTTAGCGTTATTACACTTGTTCTGCGATCATTTATATATGCAAACTTTTTTGCTTTGTACTTTACTTCAATAAGTTATGTAGTAAAAGATGCGAGAGATGGAAGAGAGAGAGTGCATACATATGTATGTACTTTACTTCATTACGTTATGCTGGAAAAGATGTGCAGAGATGGAAGAGAGAGAGTGCGTGCCGCAAACGATAAAGAGCACACGCACACACACAAAGCGCGCTTCGCTGTAGACTGCGTTTGGTGAACGAAAAACCTTATGCTTGCAATATTTTTGATTTTTCAAAAACTTCAACCCGAAAGAAAAAGGATTTGATTTCGGAAAATTAAAAAAATAAGTATGCCACTCGCGAGCCTAGAGCAAATGCTTTATTTAAAAAAAAAATTTATAAAAGTCGCTTCAGAACTTTAGGAGATTAGCCGTTACAAACATTTTTCATATAAGCGATTTTATATAATTAGTATAGATGTCACTCAGGGATAGTATAGCTTTCCAACGGTGAACGGTCGCGACGTTTTTTGTAGATAATGATAAGTTCTACAAAATTGTAGTACATCACTTTGTTATATCTTCAATCGTTTTCGCAGCATTCGCGATTAAAGAAAGTTTTTTGGTATTTTTTTACATTATCGGAGTTTTGGTAAGGAACCCTATTTTTTTTTTAAACTAAATATAGCCTATGTCACTCAGGGATAGTATAGCTTTCCAACGGTGAAAGAATTTTTCAAATCGGTTCAGTAGTTTCGGAGCCTATTCGACACAAACAAACAAAAAAACAAACATTTCCTCTTTATAATATTAGTATAGATATAGATATAGATTATCAAGCGACAATTATTTTTAATTCCGCACAGGACCATTCAAAATTTTCAAAATTTTTAACTCGTGATATCTTTTGAATGGTGTGTCAGAATCTAATAATTCAAAAAGTTATATAAAGGGTTTGAAGCGATCTTAAATAATAAATCATTTATTTCGATAAGGATTAATACTAAGGTATAAATAAAGAGCCTTTTCAAGTAGTGGTATTTTAATTAATTTTTTTATATAAAATCGCTTATTGTGACAAAACTATAATAGTTAGAGGTATGATGTCGCCACGTTTTTTGTAGATAATGATAAGTTCTACAAAATTGTAGTACATCACTTTGTTATATCTTCAATCGTTTTCGCAGCATTCGCGATTAAAGAAAGTTTTTTGGTATTTTTTTTACATTATCGGAGTTTTGGTAAGGAACCCTATTTTTTTTAAACTAAATATAGCCTATGTCACTCAGGGATAGTATAGCTTTCCAACGGTGAAAGAATTTTTCAAATCGGTTCAGTAGTTTCGGAGCCTATTCGACACAAACAAACAAAAAAACAAACATTTCCTCTTTATAATATTAGTATAGATATAGATATAGATTATCAAGCGACAATTATTTTTAATTCCGCACAGGACCATTCAAAATTTTCAAAATTTTTAACTCGTGATATCTTTTGAATGGTATGTCAGAATCTAATAATTCAAAAAGTTATATAAAGGTTTTGAAGCGATCTTAAATAATAAATCATTTATTTCGATAAGGATTAATACTAAGGTATAAATAAAGAGCCTTTTCAAGTAGTGGTATTTTAATTAATTTTTTATATAAAATCGCTTATTGTGACAAAACTATAATAGTGAGAGGTATGATGTCGCGACGTTTTTTGTATATAATGATAAGTTCTACAAAATTGTAGTACATCACTTTGTTATATCTTCAATCGTTTTCGCAGCATTCGCGATTAAAGAAAGTTTTTTGGTATTTTTTTTACATTATCGGAGTTTTGGTAAGGAACCCTATTTTTTTTTTAAACTAAATATAGCCTATGTCACTCAGGGATAGTATAGCTTTCCAACGGTGAAAGAATTTTTCAAATCGGTTCAGTAGTTTCGGAGCCTATTCGACACAAACAAACAAAAAAACAAACATTTCCTCTTTATAATATTAGTATAGATAATTGCTGGATAAATTGTAAGCCAATCGTTTCGTAATATATGTTATCTAAATGCATATTTTAATATGAGGGTGGTTCTTAAATATCACTTGGATGACTTTTTACAATCTAATTCTCATAATTGGTATATATGGTTGTATGTTACATATATATAAAACACTTTCCTGTTAGAACCGTGTGGGTTGGATAAGGGTCAAAGTTCAGAATTCATAAAAAATACTTTTAGTCAGCAATACCGAAAATCGATCGTGCAATATTCTGGCGTATCACATATAAATTATAAATTACTTGAAAAAAGTTGTAAAAAAATATCTATAAATTTTCCTATCACCCTATTATATATTTTTTTTTAATATTTCTATAATTTATATTCATAATTTTTTTAATATGAAGCTTAATTATTGTAAATATATTCATCTTTAATCTTGGATTTTGGTACCGTCCTAACATAACATTTTTCCAAATTTCTGTATTATCTATTTTCATTTTTATTTTTCTAAATATTCTGCTTTATTAATATATTCCATTTTATTTCATATCAATTAAACACGTAAAGCTTTCACTCTCCTCTGTAATGCCAGACAATTGTGTCTTTGATTTGTCGATAGGGCGAAATTGACTTGTCCCCAATGATTACGAACTTTAGCTCGCACTAATGAAGCAACGTCACGCAATATTTCAGAGGTGAATTTAAAAAAGTCGAGCAAGTAAACACACATACGAAGCATTGAGCAGACATATACAAATAGTTGTGCGCTGCTGGCACAGGTGAGCAATAAATATTAAACGTTTTCTTTGTAAATAGACAACAACAAAACGAAATGGAAAAACTTTGTAAAGCGCAATTTATTAATCAACAAATACACAGGCAGATAAACACAAGCGCAGGGCAACAGTCAGCCATCGAGTATATCAAGGACGAAAGTTAATTGGCGTTTAAGTTGCAACTTTAATTGGGTTAACATTAATTAAAGCACACTTTGGCGCAATTGATGCTGAACCATTACAGCATAAAATACCATAACAAACTGCTGCCAAAGTGACCAAGTTGACATGGCGAAAGTAGTTTAGTTAGTTTATTACTAAACTGATACCACCAATACTTGCGGCTTTGACGAGAGCAGCGAGAGTGAGAGAGGGTTTAATTGGCGTGAAATTTTAACGCGTCAAATTTAAAAGCGCTTAAACGCACAGCGGTGTCATGTTAGAAATATATTAGGTGAACTGAGTACACAATATAATTTACACAGGATAATATACCCAGTAAAAAATCTTTGGATTAATACCAAAATCGAGTAAAGAAGGAGTAATGATTTGTTCATCCATTTCGAGCATTATGTGAGCAATAAAGGCATTTTCGTTAGTTTTTACAAAAATCGTTTGTTTCCTCGCTTTTTGATACATTTTGGAGGAATAAATGAGCTTTATAAGAATAGAGGATAAAGCGTAAAGGCTGATCATAACTGTTAATTATTGTGAAATTCTGTTATGTTCTATAAAAGCGTATTTTGTCAATTTAAATTAGTTTGAATTTTGCAATCGACGCGTCAACGTGAATCAAGTGTATAAAATTGTTATGCGGGTAAAAAGTGATAAATTACAGTATAAATATATGCAATTATTTATAAAAAATTTGTGTATATTTATTCTCAAGACGATTAGTGCAAAAATAAATTGAAAAATAGTCTACTATATTGGTCCATCAAAGCCTCCAGATATGAAAGCTAATTAAAAATAAAAACTATTGTTTTTCGGTAAGATCTGATTTTTTTTTATATTTCGTTTAATTAACTAGTATATGTTATTTTTTTTTTCATACTTTCCAGAATCCGTTACTTTACATCTTGTGGGGACTTTACAATCGAAACCGAAAGACCTATTCACTAAAATCTACTCCAACTTTCAATTCAACGAAAATTTTAAAATTACCTCTACCATTTACCAACTATTAACATTATTTTGAATTATTATAACTAATTTTGTTAAGTGAATTAATATATCTTATATCTTAAAAATAAAAAAATTAATAAAATTTTTTAATAATTTACAACACTTTATATTCTTGTGTGTCGGATTTCTGCTCTTTTTGGAGACAAAAAAGATGACTCCCTCTGCTCTCGTTTCAGAGGTCAAAAAGAGCTTAAAGAATGCCTCCATTAGGAGCTCAAAAGGAGTGATCCCTCGCAAGGACATGCTATGTTAAAAAGGAGTAATAAATGCATGGGCCTCGGAGCATTATGGAGTAATCCATTACTCGCAAAGGAGCGTTCTAAGATTAATCTTTGGATGATCGGATTTTTTACTGGGTATAGACACATGCATGTGATCCCACATTTGTTCAACAATGTTGCGTATACGCAGTGGCGTCAATAAAATTGTATTCCCACTGGTGTACACATACATACTTCAACTCACCTTAGCTGTAGTTAAAGTCAGTTAACATTAACAACAAGCAATTTATGTGCAAAACACTATTTGTTGGAGCCATTGCTTCTGGCTAACTGGCTGGCTTACTGAACCCATATGTAGGGATAATGCACTCGCTCGCTTTGCGACTCATTGTCGCTGTGTTGATAACCAGAAAGGTCAGTAATCTTCATTATTGCTTAATAAATATGGATGTATCTTCAGTGTGGAGGCTTTTTTCTTGTAACTGCATGCTGAAGTTATTTTGTGGTTTTATGCTTAATGCTTATCCACCGATGAATCTTTAAGTTTTAGGATAATTTGTGGGTATTCAACTCAAAAGTTAAGCAAATATATTTATAGTTTTGTTTAAGGCAAAAGTATTGAAAATGAGATTCCGATATTAGCGGAAATAGCTCAATATATGTACGACCTTTCACCAAAGACACATTTATCTAGTGCTGATGTGTTCATTAATACTTCTTTCTTGTTATAACATTAAAATCACGTATACGCCCTGGCGCACTTGTGCCTTCAACGTGATAAATGTTGTAATTAAAGTTGTGTGAGCTTCGACCTGAACTAAACACAGTTTCTCGGCACTTTTGATTACGAAAAATGTATGTTGTTGGAGTTGTTGGTGTATGTGGAATACATATTTTCTGATATTGCAGGTATCCTTTGGCAGATATATCAAACCAATTTCACTTTCAGTGGAAGTCCCCGTGTTTGCTGTTCATAAAATAATAAACTTCAACTACGTATGATATTTATTAGCTTGTTTCTTGAAATCATTTGCATTGCAAAGAGTTTAATTTTCTGAGTTAATGAGATTATATGATGCCTTCACATCGCAAGGAGAAGCCGTATTGCAACTTTGATACACTGTGATTACTAAGTAAACATTTTTATAGATCATAATTAAGTCTGTAATGCCTAAATTATCGTGTGATCAACTTTACTACATTTATTGCTTCATTTGTAAGCTAGTTATTACCAAAAAGGCATTAGGTGTGGTGTTATGAGGTAGAATCATTTAATATTTGGTCTACAACTTTGCTTCCGCCGATTTTTGGTAAATTTAAGGCTCTTTTTCACTTAGGTACTTATCCGAAAGCATTCGATAAGCCTCAGCCGCACTTTTCTTGGAATTAAAAAAGAAAAGCAAAATTTCCCGCAAATGTCGAGAATTCGGTTCAAAATACAAGTTTGGGATGCAAACAGATCTCTACAAAATTTTGTTGGGTTAAAGTTGACACAAATGTCAAAGATCGAAATAAAACGATTTAATTGATTTAATCGACCAGTGCTTGACCCTAGAGATATCTAATTGGAAAACGGCGGAAGCAAAGTTGTAGACCTAATATAAAGTTCTTTCGCTAATAATTTGGGCCATGTGTTGCTCGCTCGGTAAAACTGAATTCAACTTTCATTGTCACTTTCACTGAAATCACACTAATAAAATCACTGATCAAACGAATTTGACCACACATTCGCCTTGACAAAGGATATTCAATTTATTGAAGCATAATCGCTTTGAATTCAACAGACAATCAAATGCAATCACATTTCGCACACTCACTCATATATCCACATACTCATGAAGTGACTCACCTGTAACGCATGCGTACGTGGGGGAATACACTGGTCTGAAATTGGCCCTCCAGCACGGGTGAATCGAATTTCGGATCCATCCAGGACTTGGACGAGGCGCGCTCGAATGCCACCGGCAACATAACGCTGCAGCAGGAATGCCGTCGCCCCGTTTGACTTAGATAGGTTTGTATGTGTGGCGCTAATGCGATTTGTATATCGTCGGTGGAATTGCTGCGGCTGTCGTTGACTAGAACGCCCGGAGGCATGGCGGTGAAACTGACCGAAGGACGACGTGACTGCAAAGAGACAAAGAGTGAAAGAGAATGAGTGAGTAGGAGTGAGCGTGGGCTTAGTAAACAATAAAATGGAAAATAATTCAGGTATTTACAAGCACTCCATAGTTGTAAATGCATAAAAGTGGAAAGTAGTTAAAATTGAAATTGTTATTGCACTGCACGGCGGCGGCGGTGGCAGCACTGCAACCGCTGATTACAAAACATTGTATAATGAAATTCGCTGGCACCGAAACTTTAATTAAACTCAATTGTGCAGCGTGCTGGAAATGCGTGCTGAATGCCATGGCAATTGGGCTGGCGGGCTGTCAAGTTGATCGGCAGGTAGGCAAGAAGTTCCTAAATGTGTATGTATGTATATATGTTCTTGTTCATATTTCTAAGTATGCTTGTATGTATTGAGCGCACCTATGCTCGCCCACCTCTGGTTGCCTTCTGGTTAAGTGTGTTGGTCTGCGTGTAGCCACACAGATGATGGCCAAGGGTTGCTTAAATAGTTATTGAATGTTACACAAGCAATTAATTTGAAGTACTGCAAAGTAGACACTTGTGTAACGGTATTCAAATGCAACCGAGAGCTAAAATTATTTAATTGTTGGAGCAGTTTGCTAATATTTGTCCATTTCTCCATAAGAAAATTGGTAAATATTTCATACTCTATTATGAAGCAAGTGAAGGAAATAAGTGTATTTAAATCGTTATATGTGAAATCAATCAAACAAGAAAATTATTGCGCCAGTGGCGTTTCGAAGAAGATTCGAGAACTTTGGGATTTTCTTGAGAAACCGAAGTTTAGAAGTTTCTTCTAATTGGATTTCTTGAGAAATATGCATATGGGCATTTCCGCCATGTCGAACGGGACAATCGTACACCTTTCAACTAAAAAAAAGTATGAACAAAAATGTTTTTTAATTTTGACAGTAGGATTTTTTAATAGCCCTTCATTAGCTCTACATTTAGTGTTAAGGTTGATTTTGGAACGGTGTTCATTTTCAAGATAATTGCAAAAAACCAAGACATTCGCACGGGACAAAAAATGGAAGTCGTTTTTGGGAACAACGATTCAAACGGCGATTTCAGCGAATTGTGAGGCAGTATTCAAATGTTTTTGATTGTAAAATGTTGCGCATTGATGGCCTTTAAAGATGGTATGAATTTCATCAAAAAATAATTTATAGTTTTTTTTTAATTAATTATTAACCACATTCGCACGGGACATGTCGCACGGGACATTTTTTTCCAACATAATATTTATGTTGATTTTGTTTTATAATACGGAATTATTTAACAACAAGTCCAATAAAATGGCTTAAAAAAGTAGTAAATGTATTTATTTATTTATTTTAACTAATATCCAACGAGAAACACAACAAAAATTCTATAGTATGAAATGAAAATGGTATTATGAATGTGAAATACATTTTTTTTTTTCAGAAAATGCTGTCTTCGGGTATAAAATTTTTTGGATTTCGTTATCTGCCAGACTTTCCTTTTGATAACTGCTCCCATTCCATCGACGGCTCCTTGCAAAAAAATTCTATTCTAATGAACAGTATTTTAATTATTTTATAAAATCATCCAGGCTTGATAATAAAAATTTGTTTTTAAACTGAGAGCAGTTACATTAAAAAAAATAAATATTTTAGAAAAGCAACTAAAGGATTTCTTAATTTTAGTTAAGAGATTTATCAAGAAAATAATATGTCATGCGTTAACTTGTCACTTTTAAAAGCAAACGATTTTCCCTTACAACCTTGTTAAAATGAGCACTCCTATTTTGATTTGGAAGCCTATAATTTTCGCCAAAATCTATTTGAATAGCTATTTCAGTGAAATTTAAAGTGCGGTTTTTGCTCATATGTAAATAATTAATGTACTTAAGTCAATTTTATAAGACAAAAAATAAATTTCAATTTTTAAATTCCACACCTACGATGTCGCACGGGACCAATTTTAAGTAGTTACCAAAACCACAAATCTTCTGATTTTTGGACAAAGTTTTTTTTATTTTAATTGTATACAAATTTAATGTTTATACCCAAAATTTGGCGAGCTTGCTGCTTTTAATTGCGATGCAGTGGGAATAAGTGTTGTTTTTTGATGTCGCACGGGACATTAAAATATAGGATAATAAGAGAGCAAAAACTTACAGTTATTTGCAATCGCATGCTTTCTTATGCATTTTATTTGGATCTTTGTACCCTTATAAAGGTTTTACACAAAGCAAAAAATTATACATGATATGTTTCTTTAACAATTTTGACGAAAAAACAAATGCAGTAGAAAAATCGAAATGAGAAAAGTAGTTCCTATTCGACTTGGCTTTGTTATATCTCGTAATTGGTTATGAATTAATTTAAAATTAATTTAATATACATAAATTTAAATATTTTCCTATGAAAATATGCAACAACTTTGTAATTCTAATAATGTTTAATATTTTGTCTGTGGTGGACCTTTTGGCGGAAATGCCCATATAAAGAATCTTTTTAAATTTCATTTCATGTGTGATACAGAAAGAAATAGTTTGTCTTTATATTTTGGATTCTTTAAGAATATAAATTTCTTTAAATTTAAATTTTACGATTATTTCGATATCGAATATCGAAATTGAAGTATATTTTTAAATATGTATCCACATATACGGCGACCCTATGCTGCTCAAGAAGCCAAAGGAACTAAGAAGAAGGCATAGTTTTCTTGACCTGAAACCAATCAAAAATGTTCGTCATCTAACGTGGATTCTACCGTAAAAATACTTTCAGAATTTCAAATTTTATTAGCTTTGTTTTCATAAATGCTTGTACTGTCTGTTTATTTTCCGAAGTCTGCAATTATTGAAAAATAATAATTTCGCTAAGTTCTAATCGAATATTGTTTTCATTTAGACTATAAGTAAAAATGAGAACTTGCAAACGAGAAATTATCAATACAAAGTGAAGGAAATATCGATTTTAGTCTCCCAAAATGTAATGAAAATCGATTTTTTCGATTTTTTAGAGAATTCGCTTTTATTTTTCTGGTCTTGAGAATTTTATATATGATTCCAAGATGTGAGTATTTTGTATCGAGTTTCGAAATCAAATATCGATATTTAACCTGTAACACAGGTAGCAAAGTATATCGATATTTATCAAACACATACTTGGTGCTGTATTTCCATGGTTCAAAGTCGTCTCTGCTTCTCATAAGAAAAGGTCAGTCATACACAGGCGACATAAATAATCCACACACACACTCAGGCATGGAATAGAATAATATGTGATTGTGTTACTGCAATTTTAATTAAATTCTTCTGCTCTAATCCAAAACAATTTACTCCGACGGCAGCCGCAAAACGCAAAGGAATGCGAGCACAACAGCAACAAGAACAATGCTTAGAATCACATTAATAAACAAATCCATGTATGTGTGTGTGTTTGTGTGGAAAGTACATGCCACGATGGAATAATGGACAATATGCAAGTCAGCGTTGTAAATGAAAATTAATTACCGCCATTAAAAATGCAAAAAAGGGCGCTGCAAGGGAAAACAAGCAAACAATAAAGGTTAGAGAGTCTTTAAAGGCTTAAAGCGGAGATCCTAAAAAAGTCGACGGTTACGGCGAAAACAGAAAAGGTTGCGAAGACGCTGAAAGCCAGCTGCTTTTCATTGGTGAAAGCGTAAAAGAACTGCAAACTCAAAAAAATCGCTTGCATTTACCTGCAATCTATGATATATGGACAGCAGCAACCACTCATTAGTGTGAGTGTTTACAATGTGCTTTTAGCCATTAAGCTGCTGCCACTACAAAAAGCACGAAGGAAGTGAGGAAGGAAGGTGAGCAGAAGAGACAAATTCATAAAAATATAAAATAGAGGCTTTGCTAAACTGCCACGAATGAAAGTAAATTCTGCTGAAGTGGACCGCGACATGGTTTGCCGTTCACTTTTTCTTGTTGTTATTGCAGACATTTTTATACGCCAGCAATAAAGAAAGTCCGGAAGAACGGAAGGAAGCGCTCAAGTATGCCACGTGCTAAAGAGCAACTTGCGAAACTGGCTGGTGGCGTTGTGGTCGTGCTTTGCACTCATCAATAGCGGTAAAGGTCACTAACAGTAACAGCCAACCACTCAAGTGTGGTTTGAGGGGGCAAAAGAAAGCGAGAGCGCTTGCAGCGTTGCAAGAAATAGAAATGAAAAATGGCAAATTTTACCATCAAATTATGGATGAGCTGTTAGCAGATGAAGTCCACAGTGCTTTTAGCTGAGGCTAGCCGTATTTGGTAGTGGTACATAACGGTATGATTTTCACAATTTTTTACTCTATTTTATTATTGGTTGAATTTTATCATTAAAGAGATTGCTTTTGAAGGGAAGCTTCAGTTTTCAGCTAGATTTATATATAGGCAGGGTTGCCACCTTTTTAAGATTTATTATAAAGACAAATTTGAAAGGATTAATATATTTCAATATGGATATGGATATGGATATGAAAAGAAAATAAATTTATGTCCAAGATACTTTGAGCAGAGTTGCCGCCTTTTTAAGAATGTTAATATTAATCAAATAGATAAAATAATTGAAGTTTTAAGAATACAAACATGTAGTTATCAAACTAAAGAAGTTTTACAAGTTTATAAGTTGGAAATATAAAAAAAGGGTTGCCACTTTTTTGAGATTTATTATAAAAACTTGATGAAATGTATGAAATATTTTAATATGAATATGGAACTATATGAATTTTAAAGAAATTTATGTCCAAAATACCTTTGAGAAGAGTTGCCACATGTTTTCAATAAAAATGTTACATGTTTCCGAAAAAAATATGTTAGTGCGAAAACGAAATGAATCCGATGCACAAAAATTAAATGTTAGAATATTACAAATAAAGATGTACTTTTCAAAATAAATCGAAGATTAAGGATCAGGATCTATATATAAATAACACAAGTGTGTCAGTAAAAGTCACTATTGCCTATTACAAACTTCATAAACTTGCAAACATGTTTGTTGTTTTGTTGTACAACTTTTCACAACAGCGTCGCCCATTATAAAATTCCGTTATACTTTGTCAACGAGAAAAAACCGAGTAAATAATCTCCTCCGCTTTAAGGTTATCTCTTTGTACTATTTAATGAAATAGTAACATTTCCCGACTAAATATAGAGAGCTGTTGTTCCACCCACCGTCTGCCACGAACCAACAAACTGGGTCATTGTAAAACCGCAATGAACCGAATACAAACAGCGCGGCACTCCATCAAAACCTGCGTCGCGCAACACAAAAGACAAGACACGGCGTTCTCCAGTTTTAATGAAGTCTAAAACAGCCGTAAATATTATATACACACTTGCATTTGTGTCTATTATATCTGTCGGTAATAGAGCCCAACATATTGCGCCATTCGCGTTTTGAACGCCCTTTACGGCCAACAGATTCTGCCGCCACGCAGGCAACAATACGCTCTTAGAAATATTTGGCGCACGGCCCCCGCCCCCCGGAGTGAGTGATGGTCATGTTGATGATACAACAAAAACAAAATTTGTTTATGTCGTGGCTGCCGTGGTTTACAGTTGATTTGGTCTGTGAAATTGCAAATTGCAAGTGTGAATATGCACCGCAACAAAGAAGATAATGAGCCAGCATGAATAAGGATGTAAGGTTGTGCGGACATTATGTGTCTGGGATGGACCGAAATTATCGTCTTTATTAGCAGAAGAATTTAATAATTTGAAAAACCAGGTCAAAATGAAGACTTTGAAATACTTTATAATTAGCTTTCTGCATATATAAAATTAAATGAAAGAAGCCAAACAAATATATAAAACCCGCTACTAAACTCAATCGAGCCCTCTTTATCTGTTCATTTTTCTCAAATTACCGTTTTTAATCAAAAATGCAAATTGTTTTCAAAGAAGCTTCCACTAATTTGCACACATTATTCCCTCAATTGCCAACTCGAATTTCATGCAAAACTAATTACAAGCACCCACTGACAACGCTCAAAACAAACAACAATCCCAACAATCACACACACAGGCGTCACCCTAGGGAGAGAGGAGGGAGAGTGAAAAAGCGTGGCGCTCGCAAATCAAATCACATCGCAACGCAAACAGAGATTAAAAAAACATGAGAACCAAGAATAATGAAAGGAACACAAGACAAATTGAGATCTATCTAATCAAGTCAATTTGCAACTTGTTGCACTGCCACCAACTGCGGCTGCACGTACGCGCTTCTTTTGTGTTAACTGATACTTCTCTCCATTCAGTTCGTATATGTGTGTGCCCAGCCTCTGCGTTGCATTCGCTTCAAATGACACCAATTAGCGGTTTTACATTCGCGGTTGTTAGCATGCAGCAGCAGCTTAGAATTGCTACTTCAAAATGCACGTGTGTGTGCGTGGGTGGTGGGCGATGACATGTTGCTACTGTGCGCCTGTTGCTGTATGTGAGTGACTGTTGCAAGTCATTGGGTGGTGAGTTTGTGGGGGTTTCCGCCAACAGGTGCTCCGTGTTTCAACGCCCGCTTTCAAGAAGAGAAGGGACAGCAGAGTTGTGGTCAATAATTTGCATTTTAGTATGCAGCGACCTCAGTGGGAATTGATGTGTGTGATTTTACAATGAAAAATTAGCAAATGCTCCGATGAATGCAGGTGAGTACGCAGATTAGGGTTGTAGGTATTTTCCCAGTTTTTTTCTCTTAATTTTTGAGTGAATAATTTTCAAAATGTATCACGACTTCTGTATAATATAAATGATTTAGTTGATATATTTAAACTAACCAGATGTTAAGGCAAGTTAAGTCGTCATATGTGCCAGTTATGAAGCATAGCACTTTTGGCATTCATTTATGAAGTCATACGATGTAAAATTTGCATTCTCTCGTCTCGAAAGAACACGCCATCCTCTCTACAACAACATTCAACCACTGAATGTCTCATTTTGCAATTTGCCTCAAACCAACGGAGCATCCAGCAGGCTGCTAGCTGCCTTGTCTTCACTTCATGTATTGCACTTTCTATGAATACTGCGTTGCAAATTGATGTGGCGGTTACACAGTTACTGCGCATTAATCACACTTCACTCATTAATCAAAACTCGAAAGCCAAACAAAAGCATTAGAATGACTGCGGACACACATACACACCACACTCGTATTTACATGTTTGCATTTGTTTTTGTTAGTGAAATTCGCTACCACTAATTATCTAGTAGTTTTTCTAACTGCACTTTTACTTTCAAGCCTCGCAACATTCGTTTCATTGTTGCTTGTACACACTGTAAGCATTGCTGATGTTGCGCAACATGTTGCTAGCAACATTTTCCTTTTGTTTCACAGAAATATTTTCACTTATCTAATTTTTCAGAACTTAACGTACATATTAATGTTGCTCAACATGTTGCTATCAACATTCCTGCATATTTCGTTTATCTCGGTTGCGAATATCTAAAGAAATATTTTCGCTTATCTAATTTGTGAGAGCTTAACTGTCTTTTATGACATTCTTACTTAATCTAAATATAAATATTATGTTATCGTGTTTTGGTTATTTCACTTGTCTGAGAGATATCGCCAAATATGTATATAGACTCACATTTAGTTGAAAGTGTGTGTGTGTGTGTGTGTGTGTGTGCCTAGAAGAGCCTTTTCACATGACATGTCTAAGTAAGTAATTCTTTTCGTTTACTGTCAGAAAGAAATTGATGTGATTTTGCCCTCCTCCCCTCCGCTCTGAGCAAAGCTGACTATCACACAAATAGAAATTGTTGAGTAAATATACTAGTGTAGATTAAACTCAATACGAAACATGCTATCAGCTGAGTAGTGCAGAAATATTTGTTGATTAATGCAACATACGGAGCTGTTTTACAGTAAAATACTGAGTTTTCTGAATAGCTTTTCCGTATTAGAAATTTACTCGTACACTTATAGCCTAGGCATGACCGTTAAAGATATATTCTTAGGAAACTGCGATTGAGCTCAGATTGTGTAGGTATTGGATACTAGAGCTCTTTCCTGAGCTAAGTTGTTACTTCACTATAGAATTATCGACTAACTGTTTCTTTGGCTGAACTATTTTTATGCTTGAAGAGTTACACTCCTCTCCCTCCCTTAATATTTGAGGTAAGCTCTGTTGTCTAAGAATTGATTTGCTGAAAATTCAAGTTCTCTTTCTCAAATATTAAGCTTTAATCTTGCAATAAATAAATAGTAAAGCTAGCTGATATTCATCTTTAAGAAAAGTCAACGCTACAACCCTTATCTCTCACTTTTGTTTAATAGCTCACTGGAATATTAAATATTATACTTATACATCTGTATATAAACAAATAGAATTGCTGGCGAAATTCGCGAAATCACAATCTTTCATTAAAATTTTCCATAAACACGTACGTTTATTTTTATAAATTTAATCACACCCGAAAACCCAAGGTCAACAATTAGAAATGCACAAACAGACAGACAGACATACCAACATAGAAGCGCACTCTATGTACTTGTCTGTTTGTAAGAGTATTATGATTGAGTGAAAATGGGCGTGCTTTTGCGATAATCGCTTAAATCAAAACAAAGGTGAATTTTGAAAAAATAATAATAAAAAATACATATTTACAGTGGCAACAACAACAACAACATGCGCTTACTTACGTAAGAAAGCGAGAACACACAGTGAATTTATATAATTGGCAATTAAACGGTCTAAATATGAAAGGAACTCGCAATTAATTTGCCAGTTTATTAAATCGTTACTTTTTTAATGTTTATATTAAATGAATGCTTTATGCTGAACTCACACACCTTTGTCGCGCACGCACATTCACATACATACATACAAACAGATGCTATTTTTGATATTCATTTTGTTCGCCTTTGCCTAATTAAATTTTGATTTAATAAATATTTGTGCGTTTTTAAATCCAAAGCTTCTGGAAAACAAAACACTTTGTTTACATACATACATACATACATACATACATACATACATACATATATAAGAATAATCCACTAAGTATGTATGTATGTATGTTAGTTAATACAGCGAGCTTCTATTCTGGTGCCCTTCTTGTTGTTGTTGTGCTGATATCAGCTGTCTTCGTTGCTATTTCCTCTGCTCCAAATATTGTTTATTATTTTACATATAGATGTTGTTGCTATGGATTTCTTGTTGTTGTTGTTAATGAGTCTTACGTGGTGAATGCGTAAGCGTTGCATAGACAAACAACTTGACACAAATATACTATATAGTATGTATGTATGTACTTCAAAAGCAATACCGCTGCTCTAGAAAAAAATATATATGTATGTGTGTGATGGAAAATGTTGCACCAACGGCGGAATATAGACTCTAGAGCTTTACATATGCTGATGTGTGCGGTTGTAAGCTCATTATCAGCACTTAAGAATTAATCAGCCAATAATAGCTATGGGAAAGCACGTAAGATTTTCGATAATGCAGCTTAACAATTATTAATGAAGTATTTTTACTTAAAAAATATTCATTAGCGAGTTAAAAATATATTGCAGTGGCGAATCAAACAAACAAAAGTGGTACGAGGGCTGCTATATATATTTCTGGTCTAGGCAACACTAAGTGTTGTCAGGTGCAATCTGACATTTCCATTGGAAAGTTTGACATTTTTTAGCATAACATCACTCAGAACGTTTTGTCATTTAATCGTGAATTGTTTTATTTACAGGGAATTAAAATTTTCATCTCGGCCAAAAAATGGAATTAACTCGTGAACATTTTCGTGCGATCATTTTTCACAACTTTCGACGTGGATTATCGCGACAAGAGTGCATCGATGAACTAAAATCTTTGTATGGCTATGAAGCACCATCCTATAGCACTGTGAAAAACTGGTACAACGAATTCAATCGTGGCCGACGCTCGCTCAAAGACGAATTCCGTGAAGGTCGTCCAAAAACATCCGTTGTGCCAGAAAACATCGATGCCGTATGTGAACTGATAATGCAAGACCGTCATGTAACATACCTTCAGATAGAGGCCGTAAAAAATGTTTGTTCTCGTTGGATCCCGCACAATTTGACAAACGCTCAAAAAAAGTGCTTCGAAAATTGGTTTGAGCGCATGCAAAAGTGTATAAATCTTGATGGAGAATATTTTGAAAAACAATAACACCATTTTCGTTGATAAATATTCCTATTTTCATTATTAGGCCAGAAATGTAAATAGCAGCCCTCGTGTAAAGTTAACAGACTGGCATAATTTAATATATTAAGTGCAGCAAATGGTTATACCACTTTAATCTGTAGCCTTATACTCTCTAGAGTTAAATTTGAGTGGATAATATTGTTGTGATTTCACATCTCAAATCATTGAGAGGCGAGTTGAGCTCTATTATGCCACTTTCATTCACACTTTTATCATAATCTTCTCTAGTTATGTTCAGAACAACATTTTTTGTATGTATTGTTTTTCTTGTTGTAAATTTTCTTTTCGCAGCAGCTTTTCAAAATCGGCAAGACTGATTTACGATGTAGCGCTTCAGCTGCTAACCTCTATACAAAATCCCTCTAGGATTCTATACAAACAAATGTAGTCACATTGTGTCAGCAACACAACTGAGGTAATAAATTTGGCATTTGAAAATAAACAATAATTCGAAAATTTATTTGAAACCCCGAAAACATGGCACTACACCCAATATAAGCCACTTGCCAAGCGCAAGCAACCAGTGAACGCGCTAAATGTGTCGGCAATTATCGGAAATCAAACAAAAACAGATGCTGCGGCATTGTTTACTTGATGATGTGCTTTCTGGTGCGGCAATAATTCGGAATTGCACACATTACAACCAAACATAAACACTCAGAGAAACACGCATGCACATGAGCATGGAAAAACTAGATTAACGCCGCGGCGCGTCGCTGCTTTCTTGTGGCTTCTGCCAACAAATAGCTGTCTGCCACCACTGCGACGCGCTGCCACTAACCCGCATAGCGTGGCATATTAATAAGCATTGCTCTGCCACACACATGGTGGCAGCACATGTGCGGCAAACGCGTCAATTGGCGGAAGAAGCTGCGTCAAATGAGCCACGAGTAAACCTTAATGTTTGTAAATATGTTTCTCTGCAGTTTCTTTCATATGAAAATTTGATAAATGAGAAGTAAATTAGACCAGACGAAACCTACCAGCACATAATGGCGCGTGTCTGCAACAAATTAACCGACGGCATTTTCAAATTTTATTCACAAAAACACACAGTCACTGGCACTAGATCAGTTACGCATACGCAGTTCGGAAGCTGCTCAAGAGCTTTTCTTCTCAATATTTAGCGGTCAATGCCACGCGTGGGCTTATTCTTCTCACTTGCGTTGCTGCTCACTTTTGCACACGCGCTCGTTTTCTCACATTTTCCGATCGGCAAATCAATTAAGGAAATAATATTTACACAAACTTTTTGCACATTCCGCAGCCTCCGCTCGCAGCGCTTGCGAGATTTCGCGATTTTGCGCTTATCACAAGCTGTCCAAATCTTCAACTCTTCACAGCAACCGATCGCTCACTTTGTCACTTTTTCTTTATTTATTTGTTGTTATTGTAATATTGAATTTGTTATTTTGCCTATGAGTGATTACAGATCGGCGCTCGCCGCACTTCACTTTGCTGCCGCCGTCGTTTTCTAAAGTTGAGGTTGTTAAGTTGGAAATAGTTAGTAAGTGAGTGAGTAACGAGTGGCGCCCGGCGTCCGTCCAACCAGTTCAGCCAACCAAACGGCCGAGTTAACGCGACAAAACTGATTTGAATTTGTTCGTTGCGAATTTTCTCATGTCATTACGCTACCGCTCTGGCTGGCCGGCCGAGAGCGTTCTGACGACATTTCATATGCCCCGCTACATGTGTGACGATGGGTGTGTGCGCCGTGTTTCTGTCTCAAATAGGCGCCTAATAAGGCGAGTAAATGAGCTAATAAATGTGAAGAAAATATGTATGTGATAAATGACAACAACAACACACTAGCGAGGTGGTAGAATATACGGTGGAAGCAAGGTGTTCGAATGCATTTAGCCCCCTCTGCCGCTAGTTGCACCCTTTTCACGGGTAATATGAAACGTAACGTTTAAAATTTGAGGGTAATGATTCCGTTAAGCTTTGAACTTTCTTTCTGGACTTTATCTTCCTTGAGTTTTATTGTTTTTTTATTTCTTTGAGCTCTCAGCATCTTTTTTCGATTGGGGAGTCCAGGTTGTTTCGGACCAGATGTTTTTATAGCCTAAGTTTACGTGATCTTTTGATGTTCTACGTTGGATGGAACGTACTTAGCTTGTTGTTGGACTTGTTTCTTCGATGATATGCGCTTATTTTCTAACATTCTTTTTTTGAATATCTTCTATTTCGTTAATGTGGAAACCCTCTATATACAGTATAGTAATGATTAGTAAAGGAGATTATGCAAGAGGAACCATAAAAGGAATTACCTCTCTTGATGTAATGGTAATGATATGATTACAACAACATTAAAAAGTCTGGACTCTTTTTAATTTTTGTGTGGCAACCCTAAGCATTATAAAACACCGCATTGATAACCTCCACATTTCCACAACGCACATAATGAACGGGTACAAAAACACTTCATATTTGAATGTATTATTGTTGTTTTTATTGCTGTTGTTGTTATTGTGTCTTAGTATTTGCTTACTTGAATTTGTCTACTTATTGCCTCATGCGCTCAGCGCTTGACTAATGCTCGCTGTAGCTACAATTAAATGATTAAATGAGCGAGTAATAACAGCACAACAACAAAATTATTAACAACAACAATTCAAGTGGAAACCGGCAACAAGTGAGCAACAGCTGACGATGATGCGGCAAAAACTAAAGCGAAACGTTTAATAAAAAACACAATAATACCAACAACAACAATAATGAAAACATTATAGAAAACAAAAACAATTATAAGAAACTAAGCATAAGCAAACAGATAAAGATAAGACCGAGCGAGGGAGCGAGTGCTCTAATGAAAACAAAAGCCCAGATAAGAAATTCTCATTTTGTGGAGAGAGGTGGTTTGAGTAGTAACGGTACTTTGCAAGTGTGCGCGAGTGCAGCCAAGTAAACAGTTCCAAGAAAGAGCTAGAGGGTCGGCTTCCTGGAAAGGCGCAACCTTCAAATTATGGTCGTTTCTAGGCAAGCCGTCGCTGGATTATGAATATTTGCACACTTCCTCCAACCCATCACCCCTAATACGGCACGCGGCCCCCAATGACAGTGTCACCTAACGTTGTGGATTTGTGGATTCACCGCACACACACAGACACACACATAGACAGAGAAAGATGGTCGTACAAATGCAACGCTGTTGGCAACCAGCGCCGGACGACCCTAAAGCCTTGACGAAGGCCATCCGCAGCTGAATTAGTAGCCATTATTTTGCGACAGATAAACACCCGTAATACACTTACGTGCATATGTAGGCATATATGTAAGTCGTTGTAGTCTTCGAGTGGGACCAGTGGGATGGGTACAGCCTGTCAATACCATGTCCATGTATGAGTATGAGTTCATGTCATGTCCGCTATTTATATGTTTGCATTGACAATATAATTCCACCAACAAATGCATTCTTCAATTACTCTGCATGTGTTGTTGCTAACTGTAAAGGAAATCCCAATGAGTATGTGTGTGGGTGTGGAATTTTTGCAGTGTCCTAAGGAAACTGGAAAATTTCTTTGGTAACTTGAGTCGGCAAATATTAAGTGAAATATTATATAATATACTCGCTCAGTATGTTTGCGTTTAGCACTAGGAGATGGACAGCATTATAAGTAAGTGCTTTCTGCCGGCCATAATGTACATATTTACATTTCATTATTTTATGAATGGATAGTCCACAAGAATGCAAATTTCCCAATTGATTGACAGCGCTGGGGATTTAGTTGGCATTGCATAGCAAATCTTCAGGAAGGGAAAATAAATAACAAGAATATTTATAGTTTCTTCCATGGCGGAGATTTGGTATTACTATATACCCTCCAGCAAAAAAATCAATTTGTGTGTAAATGTACTACCACCTGTTACTCAGTTTGACTCATATTACTCATTCACTTGGAACATAGTTTGAACTTAGTTTGACTCATAATACCCATTCAATTGGAAGATATAATTTCATCAGAAGGAATAGTGAACATTTATAGGAATAGTTTAGTGTCGTAACAGTTATTCATAATTAATTATGATGTATAAAATACTCAATCTCGATTAAGAGCTCGTCATAACATAAAGTAAATATTCAAAAGGATTCATTTTCACTTTTTAGTATTCATTTATCTATTCAAAATCCTTAGATTACTCACTGTTTATTTATACTGTGCTGAGTGACCTAAAAGTGCTTCGATTATATGGATTTAATTCTCAGTACCTACACAGTACTCATTATCTAATATCAATATGAGTGTTTATGAAGTTTTAATACTTTTAAATATTATTTTTTTATGTAAAGTATTTATAATTGTTCTATAAAGTCTTCAGGTCGTCTTCAGAGTTCTCCATGAATATTTTATGTACTCAATCCCATATGAGACATTGACAATAAAGTGCTCTAATGTAATGATAAGGTCAAGTCGAAAAGACCTCTAACGATATTGTGTTTGAAAAATGATAACAAAATCTTGCCGCATTCCGCTCTCTTAAGGAGAATCCTTTACTTTACCGTAGCATTACCAGCGTATTGATTGGTGGCTCCTCTCGCTTTAGAAACCCCTTTAAAATAGTTTTATCATGGCTTAATAAAGAAACAAATATAATAGTAATGCTCTTTGTGGATAATATACCTTGCCTTAATTCAATAATTAGATTTCCTTCTAATAATTAAGATTTATTTATGGAAAATGAGCCTCTCTATTTTAATGAAATTTTATTTCTAGAAGAAACACTCTCTCGCACACTCATAGTTGAGACTGAGAAGTGTCTACTCATTTCTTGAGAGGTAAACAAATACATTCTCAAAAGTGCATTATATAATAATATACTAGTAATAGTGGACTTTTACTATTTAATATTTCAATTATAACTTATTATTGTTGTAGAAATTTCCACCACTCTATTATTATGACAACATGGACATTTCACAACTGATAAACAACATGATTCTACAGGTCGTGAGCAATGCATTCTATTCGACTTCAATAATTTTTTTATTTTGCTTAAAGTAGTCTGTTGAGTCATCAGTGGGTTTCCCATATTTAGCAACCGTTTTTTCTGATTAAACTAAATATATAATATATTATAAAATTTCATATATATTATTAATTTCTTATTTATGGCATGCATGTCTTCAACATAAAAAATAAAGAAGAGGAAGATCTAAAAGTCCATAAAATACGATCAGTAGAAAGTTCTTTAAATTTCCTACTTTGACACTAGTAGGGTCAAGCTTCAAGGTTAAGTTTATAGTATTTGAGTCTCGCTTCTAAAATCCGTTAAAGCACTTCGATTTTCGATTTTAATATTAACAACTCATTTTAAAATATTTAAGTGGCTAAATTAAAACAAGAAAGAGCTGAAAATATTATTCCTTTGGGTAGTGAAAACAAAGACAAGAAAGTCGTCTAAAAATACTCTATCAAATGTTGTAAAAGTCAAGTGTGTGTAAATAAATGTCAAGAAAATCAAGACACAATTTAATGCCACCAAATTCCGAGTCACAACAAGATTTATTAAATCCCACAACACTTGTGATAAGATAGTGAAACACTCAAAATAACTGCAGCGGCGAGCGCCGAAAAGCAGCAAATGTCTTAAAGACACAGAACACAAAGAAACGAAATAAAACAACAACACCAAAAGTGAGAGCAAATTTTAAATTAACGAAAAAAAATCACACTGATCCACACTGAAATCAATTTGAGTGCGAAAAGAGAGAGAGAGAGAGAGTGGGAAGAACACTCAATATTTCAAACAAAGGTTGGCACTTGATAAGGAGACGCTGATAAGCGCACAAAAGTGCAGTGATTTGCTCAGTGCCCAGCGTGTGAAACAAAGATTGATGGAAGAGAGAATGAGAACGGCGCAACCGGATAACTCAGCGATTTGTGGGCGCGATAACTTGTTAAGTGAAGTTGACTGTTAATTATAATTTAATTCTCTTCAAATGGGCTGTCTCGCGGCTTTTTGTAAAAAGTTTGGTGTTTTTGTTTCAAGTTTTCTTGCGGTGAGAATTTTTTTAGCTTTGTGGAGGACGTTTGGACTTTGTTGTTACTGTTGCGCTTATCGCCCAACGCTTTTGTTTTCACTTATTGCTTCATGAATTAATGAGAAAGAACGGAAATAAGAGCAAATTGAAATCGTAGTAGATTAAAAACAGGCAGGCAAGTAAATAAAAATACATTGACAATCAAATGTAATGAAATTGGTTTTGGAGTATATTATGTAATAACCTAAAATATGGGAATTCATTGTTATTTGCCTTCTGAAAAATGACGACATTCGTAAGTGGCAAAGCACTCAAAATACTTCAAAATGATACAAGATATTTTCGTAATATTAAAGAGTGCTTTTTTAGAGTTATACAATAATTATCTCAATTAAACCTCGAGAAAAATAATGAAATGGCCAATATTACGGCTTTATAACTCTCCTCTTATTAACTTTAAAGCTTCCATTCATTATCATACGCCTTTGTAGTAAGCACTCTTTAACTCTCTCTCTCTGCTCGCTTCACCTTATAACAGCATTGACGAATTTGCCTGTTCATTCAATGTTTGGGGGTTTCACCAAATTCAGCGCTCAACGAAAGCTTATCATCCGCGTGGAACAAAGGTTTGTGGGCTGACAGCACAAAGACTTTCGTCGGCACTGTGGGTTGAGTGAAAGAGACAGCGCGAGAGAGTGTTGTGCTCTGTTGTTCGAAAATAAATTCGTTAAAACCTATAAATAAATATTTTCCCTGGAAATATGCCGTAAATTTATTTTTGAATTGTTTCGCCGAAAATGAGAACAGAGCATTTATTTTATTTACGTGACTTATGGTAAACGAGTATACAACAAATGCAACAAAGTGTAACAGATATTTTATTTAAAGCTGCAAATAACTTATTTCAAATTGTTTGCTAAAACTGACTTTTAACTTTTGGCATTGTTGCATTTTATATTTCAGCGTTACGTAGGCTTACTTACATGCATACATACTCGTTTATTTATATCTCCATACGTTGGTTGTTAAGGTTAAATTTCCTGCTAAATTTAAACTTCCAGTTTTAACTTGCGGTGAAAATATTCATGAAATTTGTGAAGTAACTTCTGGCAACATATCGATTTCAGAGGGGAATTACTTATAATTGTCTATTGTATCATAAATATCAGGTGCTGATGCTTATATTTAAATTTAGTTTTTATTGCAAAGTATTCAAATGTTAAATAATTACGCAGATTTTGTGTGGTTTTTGTGAGAGTAGCGGCATACGGTGAAGGCATTAATATGTACCAAAGATATTGCAGTTGTTAGTATTTTCTGATATATTTCTTAGTTGATATAATTTTTATATTGTTATGAAATTTGAAATGTTATCTTTATCCATTTTTTAAGGTTTTATTTTTTCGCCAAAATGTATGCTATTCAAAGGAGCTAAAACAGCTTGTTGCCTAATTCTGCCACATAGTATTTAACAGCTGTTATAAAACAAAATCTGGTAGCCCCTGAAGATAGCGGTTATGTCATTTTTATGTTGTTGTCGCATATTCTCTTTTATCGACTTTAATTCGTTAACTTTGTTGTTGCTTTTTATTGTATATTTTTCGGTAAGAGAGCAACGAGTAAAGACAGCGAGAAAAGAAATGGTCAATCGAAGATAATTATTATTATATTATATATATTTTGTTTGAACTTAAGTTTTCGCATATAAAATGTATTTGTGGAGAATTTTTTCTTGAATCTTTTATCGATAGACAAGAGAGCTATGTATAAACATATTTATATACAGAGATATTTATAGTTTATAAGAATACACAGCTTTGAAAATTGAATTTCAAATACATACAGGATTAATTCATATATAGTCATACATTAAAATATTTGTTTCATGAAAATTCTATAAAAAATAATTGTAAATTAAAATTGAGCGCTTTGTTTCTATTAAATGTTTAGTTTGTACACAATAAAAATTTAATTGAACTTCTTATTGTAAACTCAAAACTGCCTTAACTTTATTTTATTGGAGTTCAAAACAGTGCAACGCAATTTGCGGTTTTTCTTCGTGTGACCATAATTAGGTTTTTATTGTTATTTTTATTAGTTAAACTACCGAAGTGAATTCATTTAGTTGAATGAACCATTTGAAAAACTTAGTTCTAAATTAATTCGAGCCAATTCTCTGACGATAATTTATATTTTTGTTATTTGATTTTCAGTGACAAAAACTGTTTAATGTCAGTGCCATAAAAGCACTTTTTACAAACACTTAATGAAATCACTTTAAAATAGTTGCAGTCATACTGTATAGCCATCATTCTCCTCAAATTAGAAACTAAAGTGGATTTAGTGAGAGCTTCACCGCCGCCGCCCTTGAACCCATTTCCTTACATATTGTTGTTGTTGTCATACATTCGATTACAGCTGATCGCATGGGATTTTAACTGCTCTTCGTTTGCCACTTTTTTGCGCGCTGCTTTTAACGCTGAGTAACGCCATTTTGCTTGACGACTGACCTCACATGTGACACATTGACACATGCCGTTATGACAGCCAAACAACAACAAGAGCGCACACACTAAGCGCTAAATAAACGAAAACAATATACAAACAACCGGCGTTGAAGCCAGCAAGGACACTTGGCTCGTGATTTTTTTCGCCCCCGCCCACTGCGCAGCTGGCAGCATGACAATCGTATTTTTTTGCCGATGATGATGGCGCAACATCAAAAAGGCATCAACGGCAGCAGCAACTGTGCGCCAACACGACAGCTGTCACTGGGGACATGCATGTGCGGCACGGAGCTGCGCTAGAAGCTAGGCTAGCTAACGACGCTAATAGCAGCAGTGCGCTGCCTCGGCGCCAGTACGAAAATAAACAAAGCGAAAATAAATTAAATTTTTAAATGAGACTTTTAATTCGTTAGTAATGTGGTGCTGGCCTCAAAACTGGTGCTTAACGTGGCAAACGTGATCGCACGTAGAATGGCGCGCCGACACGTTCCGGAGGCACGTAAAGTGTAGCAAGCGGTCACCAGGTCGTATGATTAATGTGCTCGATGGCCAGCGGCTGACTACAACATTTTTTGCCTCTTTGTTAGTTGTTTTTGTTTTGTTTTTACAACCTTTTGCCTTTTAATTTCTGCTTGTTTTACACACTTAATTTTAATGAAATTCAAAGCGTTGGTCAACGTACGCGAGATGATGCTGCAGATATTTGCACTCAGCCATCATCCACTAACGACAGGTCACCATCTGCCACTTCGAGAAGCGCTTTAAAGGCGGTGGTGAGACGGTGTGTCTGTTAATTTCGTGCAAAGCGTGTTTGTTGTCTTTGTGTCTTTGGTCGGGCACACATTTTAAGTAGGCCACCTGCTGGCTTGTTGGTTTACGGCCTGCGTGCAGCCACAATGGCTTCCGTCGCTGTCCCTTGCCTTTTGGTCTCTGGTTTGTTTACACTCACCTGAGGTGGTGAGTGGTGGCCCGGTTCGGCGGTTTAAAGGCCCGAACTGGCTTCTTTTTAATTAAGTAGGCTGTCTTCTGTAAGCGCCTCTCTTGGTGTGTGTGTGTGTCCTTTGGGCTGGTGAGTCAAGGCGACCTCAGACAGCATTACTTTACCCTTATGGTTATTTAATGTGAATACTTGAATTTTAATGCGAAAGTAATTAAAAATGTGGTTTCAATTATGTAGTTTTCATTGATGTGTGCACGAAGTAATTAATTTCATGGATGTGTGTGTCCGGTTTATTCCAAGAAACCATTGAGGTGGAATATACCCTAAGTATAAGCTGCTAAGCAGTGTTTTGTAGACTATTTTGCAAATTAATAAGATAATGTGTGTAAAAAGCTCTCTCCATGGTTGAACGATTTTCTTTTGGTTAAAAACAAATTTACAGAAATGTTTTCACTTTAGGATTCGGCAATAATTTTTTATTCCATAATTGCTTTAAATAATTTTAAGTACATCAAATCAAATGATGTTAAAATTTTAGATTCTTCAAGCACTGTATAAATATACACTATGAAATCGGTTTAATATTATATAACTTCTAATATTTATTGGAGCTCGATGTAGCTCAGTTGATGTTTAAAGAAGCTTAGAAAGTAATATGCTCTAGTTAGAAATACAAAATTTAATACAAAATAATTTAAGGAAAAAGATATATCTCACTTCCAACGAAACCAAACCTTATTCAAATATTTCGCATAAATATCTTAGACTCCCGAAAACTCACATACCCTCCAGCTCTGCAGTTAACAATAAATTTAGAAGCGATATTGTAATGACTTTGAGTGTATTTGTGAGTGTGCAAAATACATGTGAAATTTCGCTGACAATCGAACGGCGCCTCCTTTGAGTCTGGAGCAGCACACACATGAGAACATCAAAATAAAAGCATTTGGAATTAGCAGCAATGAAGAGGCTCAAGCACCAATGACCTTGGCAGTGATATTAAGAAGAAACTGGCAAAGCAAATGAGAGCAGCTAAACAGTGAGAATGTATATAAATGATTTCAATATATTACTAATATTGCAACGGTTTAGAAGAGAAAGGCTAAGCTATGGGTTTTGGAGAGGCTTTCTAAGTATTGTCACTCATACGCCGTGTGCACCCCTCCACTTGGCTCCACTGGCGTGCTGCTTTGGCGCTTGCCAGAAGCTCCATGAGTGCACCGAAGACAATGTCAATGCCAAGTAGCTAGCTGGGTTAGTAGTTGCAATGCAGCAGCGCAATCGATATTCAATTTGATGTAGACGATGTTAAAATGTGGTTGTGTGGAGCAAATGTACGGACATGTAGATTTCAAAGTTTTAAAATTTTTAGTGCAAAAATTTAATAAGAGTGTATTTATAAATAACAGAGAATAAATGTTTGCTTCAGAGAAATACCGCTTTGATGCACACGTTTTTTGGCAAGAACCTTTGATTGACTTTGAATTTAATTCCAACGAAATTTGCAGTGCAAATATTCCCTTCTAATATAATACTTTGTGCTTTGGATTGCATAATTGCTTTTTTCGAATATTCCGAGTTATTTAACTTAAGTTCTCTTCATATTTATTCAGGCGATAACTATCAGCGCGCACTTTTTTGCATGGATTTGTCGCAAAATTTGCATGAAATCGTGCGTCTGGCAACTGAAGCGTGAGCGATATAAAAACTGTTATGTAAATTTTGCACGACAGCAGCGGTGAAAGCAGTTAGTTGGCGAGTATTTGTTCAAAAATAAAATAATAAATGTAAATTAATAAAAGAGAGAGAGACGCGGATTGTAGAGATTGCGTGTTGGACTAGGTGCTGGAGATAGGCAAAGAAAGGCGCCATATAGTTTTCCGTTAGTTTCTATTGAAATGTGGCTATGAGAAAGCAAATGAGAAGTTAGGATTGAGCTTACGGGAAATCTACAAGGTCAGTTGGCAGCAAGAGAGTTGAGGACACCCCAAAACCTCATACACATACACACATACATATATAGTAATTTCGTTGTCAACACATTGCAGACTCGCTAACATACATACATATCTATCGCGTGAGCCGTGAACAATTGCCAAGTCGTTAAAGGTTAGCCAAGCAATGAGGAAGCGGTGGAAGCAAACTATTTAACCACGATTCTGCGCTCGAGAAATATGAGTTCATTGCCTTGAATGTGAATGAAGCGCAAGTGCTGATGAGTGGCTTTATTACATTTATTCTCCTCGCTAAAATCACAACGTAAAACCAAGCAATAACAAGCTGACAAAGAACTAACGCAAGACCCTGAAAGGACGAGGTCAAAGACACAAGCCCATGCTCAAAGCATGTCCGTGCGATGGGAATATGTGCGCTGTCGCCATGCACGTCACACTGTCTGTTCCTGCGCGGGCGCTCATTGTCACGAGAGCGCCGTTAAATGCCGTTACTTGCCGGCGGTGAATTGGTGAGCTCACGCGACTTGTCAAAATGGCGAAAATTGCTGCCAATTAATGGGTGTATTATGCATCGACTGCGGCATAACTTAAATAAAGGATGGTTTTCGGTGGCAATTAGTGAATGCTGCTGATGAATATGAAGTGTAGAAAATATATTTAAAATTTTCAATAACAGTAAATTGTAACATTTTTGATTAAGTGAATTTAATACTGATTTTTTAATAATTTGTCAGTTATATGAGTTTAATTGCCGCCAAATTTATCATAGCGAAATAATAAATTTATTCCATTCAACAAGCCAAAACTAAATTATATAGGGTAAAGGTGGGTAATATGGACCACGTGGGTAATATGGACCACCTAGTTATCTTGGATTTCAGTTGTTAAATCCTCCGTTATTTTCGTTTGATTTCTTCGTCTATTCGCGCAAGTTTCCTCAGTTTCAATTTACCGTTCAGCAAGTGCGGATATTCGAGCAATAGTGATTTTTGTAAAATAGTGGTTGCTGATAATTATATGTGCGTAAGCGAATTTTACTTTTTTTTCTTAAAATTTATTGTGGAACGAATAAATTGACAAATAATGTGTGTTAAATAAATACTTTTTGCTTATTTTGAATGGTTATAGTTTAATAAATATAGTTCAGATTGGAATTAAACTCAGTTATATCGCCACCACATGTTGAGTGTAATATGGACTACCACAGTAGAGGCTAATATGGACTAATGGTCCATATTACCCGCAGAACAATTCTTACTATTTTAGCTCGATTATCTTTAAGTTCATTAAGATCTTATTAATGTAGGATATGGCTCCTGGTAAGCGTAAAAATTGGAATCCCGAGGACATGAAAAAGGCGATCACAGCGGTGCGTTCTAATGCCTGCGGTTATCTGAAAGCAGCTAAGATGTACAATGTCCCTAAGTCAACTTTAATAAGGCTAGCGTTAAAGAAAGACACCGAAATCGAAAAGGTCGTAAACACTAAATTAGGGCGCAAACCAGTTTTTCCTGAAAATTTTGAAAAGATGTTGGTGGAGTACGTTTTGACAATGGAATCGAAACTATTTGGTCTAAGCAGAATGGATGTTAAGTACTTAGCCTATCAACTGGCTGAAAAAAATAATATTATGCACCCATTTTAAAAAGAAAATCATTTCGCGGGTAAAGATTGGCTGCGCTTGTTTTTAAAGAGGAACCCAAATTTAGCGTTCCGCTCTCCGACGGGAACTTCATTGGCAAGAGCACGAGGTTTCACAAAAGATAATGTGAATACCTTTTTTGATATCCTTGAAAAGGAAATGGACAATTTTAATTATTCAGCCAACAATGTTTTTAACGTTGATGAAACACGCATAAGTGTCGTTCCATCAAAATTACCCCAAGTATTGTCAAGGAAGGGTAAAAGGCAGATTGGTAGCCTTACTTCTGCAGAGAGAGGTAAATCAAGGTTTTGATTTGACATTTGATAACATTTTATTCTTTATTTTCATATCAGGAAAAAGGAAGAAAACAAATTCCTCATCCTCTTCGGACTTGGATGACAATTACAGTGTCCGGGACGAATCTGACGGTGAAATTCTAGAATTTGTAAACGCCGGTGAGAAAGAGGATGCGAAATGCCTATATTGCTCTACGTTTTATTCGGAAGATCGGTCTGGTGAAATATGGGTTCAATGTGTCTCTTGCAAAAATTGGAGCCATGAGGAATGTGCTGGTTGTGAACAAGATCTCTTTATATGCGACATGTGTACACAATAATCACTTCGGCTACCTGGTCCATATTACCCCCCAATATTTTTTTTTTCGCGTTTCTGGGTATTTTTACGTTTTTTTAGTTTATAATATATTTTGCGTTTGGAGTTATTGTTTCACAAAAAAAAATAAAAATGAATTGTTTTTTTAAGTTAATCAAATAAATTTGATTGTATTATTGCATGTATTTGGTGACCTATATACCAAAAAAGGATTGGTGGTCCATATTTGCCTACTTTACTCTACATACAAACATTGGTGCCAATTAATTTTCCCTCATAAAGACTGAAATAATATATTAAAATAACTTGTGTATGAATACTTTATTAAAAACTGAAAAATCATTAATATAAATTACTGATTTCAATTCCAAATTGGCTTTTCTGATTTTTTTAACTCTTTTGGCGCCGAAATGTAGGCAACGTATTTTTCATAAAGCTTTATTTCACTGAGAATGTACCATATTTCATGTGAAGTTTGAGAAGAAGTTATTGCGTGACATTTTTAAATTTTAGACAGATTAGTAAAATGCTTAGAAACATCAAGCGAGACTTTGGAAAATATCATAGATAACTTTTGAAGGTCCCAAATACCATATATCAGGATGTCGGTGCCTATGTCTAATTTTACTCTCAAATATCATTAAATTTCTCAGATATTTTATAGAAACTCAGAGATAATATATTTCTTATATTAAAGTACCACTGGGCCAAATAGCTCCCATATATCTAATATTGGGGATTTCAAACTTCAGGTGGACTTTATACCGTATCTTAACAAAATTACATAAATAAATTGCTAGAGTATAAAATGTTGGGTTAGCCGAACCTTATCCTTCCTTTTCAATGCAAATATATATTATTCCTCTCATCAATATTGTTCCCTTCTATGATAATAATTGAATAAGTTTGTCGAACACGATAACGCCATAATAACACTTCCATGCACATAAACGTATGCAATAACTGAGTTTCCGTCTATCAGCTGTCAGTGTGGCTACTCCGACATCCACCCAGGCTCTTACACACACACACTCTCTCTGCACTTGAGGCAGCTGTGAATGGCATCATTAAAGTCTTAGCAACTGCATTGATGAGATAAACATGTTTCGACAAATGACTGCGAAGACAAACTTCATCCAACAACAATAACAAAAAAGCAACAACAATAAAGTGAGTGACAGACACTTTCAACTCATTCCTGTTGGCTGGAAATGGATTGGAAGCTGCATTTAGTCAAATGACTGGCAAAAGTAAGCTGCAACGGGAGCTTCAATGCATAACGGGACATATGCGCGTGCAGCTCTCTTCACTCCCGAGAGAGGTAGTAAGATGTTTCGCTCAAAGTGAAATTTATCAAATTGAGCGCAAGACAAAACTGAAGTGCATTTCGTGAGCGAACTACTAGCTGTCATAACTCACTCTGTCGATCATTTAATTAACAACAACAACAAATGCAAAAGTTTTTCAATTACTGCAATATTTCATAATAATACCTATCAAGTGCTGCCACTTCAGGTTTCAGCCCCGCCCCCACTTCTCATACTCTTTTGTTGCATTGAAAGCTTTAGAGCAATGAATTTGTTTACGCAAATAGTTAATAGCTAATAGCTCGTGAAACTATTTTTATTATTCGCAAAATTTGCAATAAAATTCCGCCTCTGAATTCACGCCTTTAGCTTAGCAAATATTAGTTGCTCGCCGCTTATGCAATGATTCCATTGTCACATCATTCAATTCGGTTATTCTCGCTCATGCCTGTTCGTCTGTATGTGTGTATGTGTGTGTGTGTGTCTATAAATGCGCGTATTTTGTTAATTGCACTCATTTCCATTTCGTAATAATGGCAATTTTAATTACACAATCCATTCGGCATTCCATAAGTGGCAGTCTGTTCTAGTTAACTCAACAGCTTTGTAGCACCGTTGAGTGTTCTGTTTGATTTGTTTTGTTCGGCTGCTTCTGTTTGTGGGTTTTGCTGTCGACATTCAACAGCAGCAAATGCTACTGCCACTAACACCATCGCCGCCACCGTTTATTTAGAATGTCACTTTAATCTTAATAGTCGAGAATGATGCTAAAAAGCTGGGCGAAGTTTCAAGTTAAACACTTTGAGAATCTACATTTTTGAATTTTGGAAATCTTGGATTGCATATAATTTCTGATCAAAATAATTGCCTTGAGTGTATGTTTTATAGTTTTTCAAACTTCAAAATATCTACCAAAAAGTTCGACCATATTGAAGACATTATGCCTTGCTTTGGGTGACTAGCTCGAGCTAGTTCACAGTACCAAATACATCTAATCAAAGTCCAACTTTACTTTGTATTTGATGCAATTTTAAACTTGAAACTGTTAAGTATTTGTATAGGTTATGAACTCCAATTTGAGACCGCTGACCGATTGAGGATAGGTACTCTAGAATGTTTTTTTGTTAACAAAGTTCGATGTATTTCCATGAAGCCAACTTATAAGTTACTTCAAACCAATTATACTGTTCTACTGATTTCGACAGATTCCCTTCTACAATCCGTTAGCCTTACTTAACTTGCTAAAAAACTTTATATCGCACACTGTGATTTAATCGCCGTCTGATCCTCTAATAATAATATAATAATAAATATTTCTTACTTCAATTAATAAATCTCGAAAAATCAAAGTACGATTGCTAATAGAGGCGTGTCCAAACCACTCATAAATCATTGCAAATTCTGTTCTATTTGTTGTTATTGTAATTTTATCGAATGAAATCTATAAGCACGCCAATATTTACAGTTATGTAATAGATTTATAAAAAGTTCTGCGTGTTTTTACAGTTATTCGATACTCAATATGGACTAAGACACCCTTGTTTTTGGGTGTGTCGCGAGCGCGTTTAAGCCAAACGCTCAGAAATTATCATGCAAAGCCGAGAAAGGTGAATACTAATTTATTGTAGTGCTTACTCGTATAATAAGTTGCTTTTGTTTTTGTGCGTATAAAGTGACATGTTTGAGAATCGCGATAGAAGCACGTACGACAATAACAAGCGATCGGCAAACATATCGTATGGGTATTTTGCCAACAAATCTACAAACAAACAGACGGACGGGCGGATGGATAAATGAGTGAGAAGTTGTGAGCAGACAAGTGATTTGTGTTATCAGCAACGTGAGCTCCTGATTGCAGTTGAACGCCTGGGATATATACATACCCTACGAGCATATTTGAATTGTAAACAAAAGAAAACAGCAGGAAACATGCATATGTTTGTGAGTGTCTGTCTTGAGTTGCTAAAGCATTTAAATCACGCATGACACTCTTTATTTGGTTTGGTTTTGTTAGTTTGTGGCTTTAGTAGCCATTTGGGAGCTTACTTTTCTCATGGAGCGCATTTTCACGTAGCGAACCTGCCATATCCCGTTTGTTTGCGTCTGTAGTCACCCTTTTGACAGGTCTATAAAGTCATTCAAACGTTTTTGCTACAAATCGAGAAAAGTTTTGATTTGAACTTTATGCTTCTATAATTTCTCTGTTTGTGTTTTGAAGACCTATAATGGCTTCAAATTTTATTTTTTTTGCCTCTATGTGCATAACTATTCATGTATATGCCTCATATAGAAGCCATTAGTCGTGTCATAAGACACATGAATTTCTATTGACAGTAATAATTTGAAACAAACGAGAATTAAATACAAAAAGTGTCAATGCTTTAACTTTTACTTGGCTAACATATAAATATAATATGATAGAGAAATTATTATTTTTTCTTGTATATGTATTATAACAACTTTTTTTAAACTATTGTGCTTTGAAAATTTTTATTTCCAAAGCTTGTTTTAAGCTTAATTTTAAAAGCTTCCTAAATTTTAAAAGCAATTTTTATACTCTCGCAACAAATGTTGCTAAAGAGAGTATTATAGTTTTGTTCACATAACGGTTGTTTGTAACACCCAAAACTAAACGAGTTAGATATAGGGTTATATATACCAAAGTGATCAGGGTGAAGAGTGGAGTTCAAATCCGAATGTCTGTCTGTCCGTCCGTCCGTCCGTCTGTGCAAGCTGTAACTTGAGTAAAAATTGAGATATCTTGATGAAACTTGGCACACTTATTTCTTGGCAAAATCGGACCACTGCCACGCCCACAAAATGGCGAAAACCGAAAACACATAAAGTGCCATAACTAAGCCGTAAATAAAGCTATGGAAATAAAATTTGGTATGAAGGATCGCACTATGAAGTGGCATATGTGGATATAATTTTTTTGGGGAAGTGGGCGTGGCCCCGCCCCCTACTAAGTTTTTTGTACATATCTCGCAAACTAATAGGGCTATATAAACCAAACTTTCTGCAGCCGTTTTTTTTAGCCACTTCCCAATACAGTCCAAAAATCAAAGAAATCGGATCATAACCACGCCCACCTCTCATACAAAAGTTAGGTTGAAAATTACTAAAAGTGGGTTAACTCACTAACGAAAAACGTCAGAAACACTAAATTTCACATAAGAAATGGCAGATGAAAGCTGCACTCAGATCTTTTTACAAAATTGAAAATGGGCCTGGCGTCGCCCACTTATGGGTCAAAAACCATATCTCAGGAACTACTCGACCGATTTCAATGAAACTTGGTTTGTAATAGTTTTCTTACCTCCCAATAATATGTTGTGAAAATTGGCCAAATCGCTTCACAACCACGCCTACTTCCTATATACCAGAACTTAGAAGATGATCTGAATCGTTTACTTTACAATATATAAAGTAAGCACTAGTGAAGATATCGGTGCAAAACTTTGCACAAATACTGTATTTATAGTGTGGCAGCCCATTTCTAAAAACCGCCGAAATCGGACCATAGGTTTTCAAGGCCCCATGTATTGAACATGAGGACCTCGGTGCTTCTAACCTAATATTAGGGTTTCCAACTTTCAATGGACTTTATACAATATATATGACGAATATGTAGGTCAAATTGTGTATTATATAATATTAATTAAGTTAAATAAATAAATTGCGAGAGTATAAAATGTTCGGTTACACCCGAACTTAGCCCTTCCTTACTTGTTATACTCTCGCAACAAAGTTGCTAGCAACAAAGTTGCTAAGAGAGTATTATAGTTTTGTTCACATAACGGTTGTTTGTAACACCCAAAACTAAACGAGTTAGATATAGGGTTATATATACCAAAGTGATCAGGGTGAAGAGTGGAGTTCAAATCCGAATGTCTGTCTGTCCGTCCGTCCGTCCGTCCGTCCGTCTGTGCAAGCTGTAACTTGAGTAAAAATTAAGATATCTTGATGAAACTTGGCACACTTATTTCTTGGCACCAAAGGAAGGTTGCTTTCGAAAATGAGCAAAATCGGACCACTGCCACGCCCACAAAATGGCGAAAACCGAAAACACATAAAGTGCCATAACTAAGCCGTAAATAAAGCTATGAAAATAAAATTTGGTACGAAGGATCGCACTATGAGGGGGCATATGTGGATGTAATTTTTTTGGGGAAGTGGGCGTGGCCCCGCCCCCTACCAAGTTTTTTGTACATATCTCGCAAACCAATAGAGCTATATAAACCAAACTTTCTGCAGTCGTTTTTTTTAGCCATTTCCTTATACATTCCAAAAATGACAGAAATCGGATAATAACCACGCCCCCTCCCAAACAAAAGTTAGGTTGAAAATTACTAAAAGTGGGTTAACTCACTAACGAAAAACGTCAGAAACACTAAATTTCACATAAGAAATGGCAGATGAAAGCTGCACTCAGATTTTTTTACAAAATGGAAAATGGGCGTGGCGTCGCCCACTTATGGGTCAAAAACCATATCTCAGGAACTACTCGACCGATTTTAATGAAACTTGGTTTGTAATAGTTTCCTAACATCCCAATGATATGTTGTGAAAATAGGCCAAATCGCTTCACAACCACGCCTACTTCCTATATACCAGAACTTTGAAGACGATCTGAATCGTTATCTTTACAATATATAAAGGTAGCACTAGTGAAGATATCGGTGCAGAACTTTGCACAAATACTACCTTTATAGTGTGGAAGCCCCATTCTAAAAATCGCCGAAATCGGACCATAGGTTTTCAAGGCCCCATGTATCGAACATGAGGACCTCGGTGCTTCTAACCTAATATTAGGGTTTCCAACTTTCAATGGACTTTATACAATATATATGATGAATATGTGGGTCAAATTGTGTATTATATAATATAAATAAAGTTAAATAAATAAATTGCGAGAGTATAAAATGTTCGGTTACACCCGAACTTAGCCCTTCCTTACTTGTTTTCATTTCATTTTTAACCCATTTCTTATTTCAGCCACATCTATTTCCTGTACCCTTCCCCTACAGCAATTCAATTATCACCCAAATTGTTTGCTTTCTCAACTTACTTCAATTTCATTTTCTTTAACAGAACTGTACATTTGCCCTTTGAGCTTTCACATGTGCGCAAATAAATTTAAAATTCTATGAAAACAATTAAATTGCTTAAAGGAACTGAGGAAAAGTCCCTCTCACACCACTTTTGACCACATCCAAAATACACTCCGGGCAAAACACCAAGTGTTAGTGTTAGCTCTAAATTAAAAAAAAATAAGAATCTTGTCATCTTGCGAATTGCCAAACTTCACCACGAATTCCCATTGCAATACACATACAAATTGTCAGCAATCACACTACTCTCCCGCTCACACCCTACCCAAACCGTCTCCTCTCACTCCTCCGCCGCCGGTGTATGAAAGCTCCATTGGTGCCTGATTGGCTCGTGCGAAAGCTGAAAATTTAATTGCGCACTTGTGGCATGTGTCAAAGTGTCTCTTCTCAACGCGTTTTATTTACTTTCACTTGCTCATTCCTTGCGGTTTCACACACACACACGAAGCATTCCTCGGCACGTGTGAGTATGATTGTGTGTCTCCTAAAGTAATATTAAGTCAGTTTGTCACTTTCGATGACTTTCGTTCTTTTCATCAGCGTCTGTTGCTATTGAGTTAATCTTCACTGTTGATGACTTTACTTTCAGCAGCACTCATCATCACAGCTGCCTTCGTCCTGCGAAGGTCCTTCGCACTCTTGCCATTTCCTCATAAAGATTTTTCTTCATTTAGTTCTATTCTTGACTTCTTCGAGATCTTCAATTGCTTCATTTATTTGTTTTGCTATTTTTCCTCACTTCCAGTGCCAGAGGAAGAGAAAGAGTGTGTGAACTTTTGCAATTCATCCTTATTATTGGTGTTGCTGTTGCTACAAAGTGTTGACACGAGTGGATCCATATGAAATATGGGCGATATATAAATACCGTAAACAACTGCATGTGTGTTGTTGGTGTGTGTGTGTTTGAAATGAAGAGTTTTCATTAAAACCACAACTTGCATTCATGTATCTATGTCTGTGTGAGTTTCTACATATGTATGTGAAGCAAATGCATGAGTTCAGTTCACACATTAAGTGGTCTCGCACCGTAGTGGGATTTAGTAGTGATTTGATAGAATTTAATTTGAAATAGCTTTAATCTGAAGCTAGTTTTGCGTTCTATTCTATATTTAATTGGCTTGAGTGTTGTTGTTAGCTTTAGTTGCACTCTATTATCTTGCCACTTGAGCTGGACAACTAGTTTGAGCACAATTTAATTTGTTTTTGTTTCGCATAATGCAATTTTATTCCGACCAGACATCAAATCAAAACTTAAATATTTCACTTCAGCTATGTATATGTATGTGTGTAGCATTCTCCATAGTGTCTGCAGTGTGTTGACAATTTGATTGCGAAGCTGACATATTTGCTCTCTCTGCTTCTGGGTTGAGTCAAATATTTGTAGATTAATGTGCTGTTAAACCATTATCGCTAACTGACGTAGTTAAATTTCTGTGAGTAAGAACTGAAAGAGATTTAGATAAAACCGCGAGGAAAGTTTTACGGAAATATCTTCAAATATATGTAAGAATGTTTATGTATATGCTCAACAAAAGTATTTGAAGGTTTGCATACTGATATATGAAACATACCCCTCCTAGAACTTACAATTGATTGACACACTGAACATACCTGAAAAGAACAAAACAGATAGTTAGTAAATGCTTTAGGGTAACTGTTTTAAAATTAGTTCATTTGAATAAAAAAAATTAAAAACAATTTTAAAGGTTGCCACCTGTTAGAATTTTAAGGCATAAAATTTTTGTAAACTTATGAAATACTCTAATTTAGTCATAAACTTAAACACAAAATCGTTTGCCACATTTCTGACTTTAAAATATACATATATATATATTTATAAAATTAGGAACTACCAACTTAATTTAGTTGCAAACGAAAGAGGTCTTAACAAGTTCACAGTTGAACCAGTTATCAAGTCGGTTTGCCATCTATTTGAGCTTCTTGAGTCTCACATTTTGACAATATTTAGAAACAACGTACTACTGACTACACTAATGAAAGGGGTCTAAAGCAGCGTACTGTTGAAAATAATTTTTATGAGTGTTGCCACCTGTTAAAAGTTTGAAATAAAATAAAATTATGGACTTAATAAAGTAAATTGGTAAACACCCTTAATAAATAGAAAAAAATAAATTTAAAAAATATATTACCAGAAGTTGCCATCTGTTTGCATTTTCATAATATATTATATTCATTAATATTCAAATATTTAAAAAAAAAATTGATTTTTTTTGTAACCATAAACAAAGTTGAATTGTAAAAGAAAGATGAAACAAGAACAAATTAACAAATAATTAAGCACAATAAATGCCTATTGCCGACAGCTTTGCTGCTAATGGCCACAAAAATAACAGCAATTAAAACCACAAACAATAAAATCAATGTGAAACGAACGTGAAAGCGAATTGTATGCGAAACAAATGACAGACGTCGCCATAAAATGCAAATCGCTTGACAGAAAAAAAGTTAAGCTTTAAAGAGCAGAGCAAAGCTGTGGCACTGATAGTGGCTTTGGCCGTAAAATCTGCAACGAATGTCAATAACAGCCGCATTGAATTTGAGTGTCGCCAACAACAACAGAAGCAGCAGTGATGGCGATGGCGGCATTAGAGCTCATTGAAATACATTAGCAAAATGGAACGCTGACAATCATACATACTCATACATATACATACAGACTTTCAAACATACTCTTGGTGAACACACATAAACTTTTGAAAAATCACGTTCAACTCGAGGAAAGGACGAGACAGCATGCCATAATGTTGAGTTGAAGGCGAGCATTGCCTTAAAGCAGGCGAGCAGTTCGATTTAAGGTTTGCAGAAAAGCAAGGACCCGCCAAGCCACCATTTTAGCACATTCAAGTACATATGTGTGTATTGGAAATATTGACAATGGCACTGACAATGACCATCGCAAGTTATCATTGTACCCATACACACCCTTGTGTGTGTGTGTGTATGTAAATCTGTTCCATATAAAGAACGCAGCGAAGCGCCAAGATGTATGCTAAGATTGTGCGCCCGCAGTCGGCATGCAAGAAGCAGAAGAAAATGTGCTGCCATTCAAATACTGCAGAGAACTTACAACATAGAGAAGGTGCAGGTTCGACTGCGACTGAAATTCAAATCTGAAAGAAGTGTACTAGGGAATTTACCACGCTAGTGGGGAACTCACCTCATGAAAAGTTAACAGCGATTTCAGTTTTAGCATAGGGAATTCTGTAAAACGAGAAATCGCTGGCACATGAAATAATCATGTGATATTATTATTCAATTTTAATTAAATTTTTTATTTTTTTTTATTTCAAGTTATTTTAAACTAATTTATAAATTGGAATAATTAATAATTAAAATCATATTTTTACCCAATTATTAATAAAATGAATGAAAAATTATGTTTATGATGAGCGTCGAACCTGTTGCCCTTTCTCAACTAGGGAATTCCTTGGATAGGCAAAATAAGAAAATATGTGTGAATATATGTACATACATATGAATGATTGTGCGAAAATTCGCCAAATGATGGTAGTCAATCCTGAAAGTCGTGTTTTATTAAATTTATATATTATTCATAAATATTTTTATTTCATTTAATTTTCTACCTATTTTTCATTTAATTTTTATTAGATATTTTTTATTCAAATCTGATTAAAAAGTCCGTTTTATTCTTTAATTATTTAAATAAACTATATAATAATCTATAATATAATTCTGGACTTGAACAATCATTGATTTGCCGTCGGCAAATTTCATAACAATGTCTATGTTCAAATATTTTTGCTACCATATGCGTGCAGAAATATATATGTATATACATACATACGTATAAATGTGAACATACAAATCTACATCCCTCACATTTGTCACTTCGACACATCTTCGGAAAAAGCAACTCGCCTACAACAAAAAATTACAACACATTTCCAAGTTGAAACGCATGCGTATCAACAACAAAGCAATTGTTCATTCATAAGCGCAAGCGTCGCGCACATCTCCGCGCATGCCTTGCCTAAAAGCGGCTTGTCTGGGATGCTAAAAATCACAAATTCAAATAATTTCTGATATTTCCTTCAGAAGAGAAAACTGGCAGTGGCCGAGAATCATATTCATATTTCTATTAGAACTAGCATCTTGTGCTATGGATTATAAAATATCAATTAAGCTGATTGATTTTCAACATATCTCGTGGTGCGGGTGGTACGCACACATCCGTTGTTTAGACGGTGCTCGGGTTCGAATCCTGGCCGCAGTCTTATTTTTCGCATATTTTTATATTTCTGCCACAATTGATGGCAAATATGAAAATTGAAGATTTTGTGAATTTTGTCAAGCTCATAACAATGTTGTCACATTTCACTGGACTTCAGCATCAGCAACGAAATATGATTTCTAATTTTTGTCATCGTCGCGAGGAAGCAGTTTGTTGACACCGACGTGGGCAGCGGGGAAAAGAGTTGACATATTGTTGTTTCTGCTTCTTGATGTTAGTTTTTTGTAATGAGTTACTCATGTATGTAAGTTTGTATATGCGTTGGTTTGTTTTTTGACGGTCATTCACATTCACATATTCTAATTGGTGCGTTTGCTGTTGCGCATATGAAGGAATGGTGTTGTTGTTCGTATGACGATTGCCAATTCGTAATATTCTACATACATACATATGTACGTACACTTGTAAGTTTGTAGGTCATTCGCGAATATTTGGGTGTTGGTGATTGCTCATACGAAGGAATTCCCTTTTTATGCTTCCATACAAATATATTTATGAATGAATGTAGTAGATACATACATATGTAGAAATATCGTGTACGTGGTAGGTTTTTTATGTGATCGCGCATATGACAGATAATATATATATGTGTATATGCATATCTATACATACAAATGCTCATTTATACCTATAATTTTTTTAAAATGTAGCAATTTTTTAAATTTTAACACATTTAATTTATAAAACCGAAATATTGAAAAATATTTTTTTAATTTCCTACAAATTCTATTAATTATTTTTCACATTTCATTTATAAATGAAACCGAAATATTGACATAAATTTTTATTTATTTTCCTACAAATCCTTTTAAATATTATTTATGAGCAGAAAAAATCCTATTAATCAGTTAAAATTTATAAAAAGTCAAAATAGTTTATCATATCAAAGCATGGGCATATCACATCAAAATGCCAATCATCACAAATGTTAATTCCCCGGCAGTCAATTCTGTTAAATAATAACGAGTAACGAGCGAATGGTGAATTCCCTACTAGCCAATTATAAACTCTGTAAATGACCGTATCGAGCATCATACAAAAATCCAAATGCACCTTCTCTATGTTGTAAGTTCTCTGGCCATTCATGTTGACAGCGTCAACGGCTACTGCAGATGCACGAATCAGTCAAACGTGAACTTCATCATATCCACTTATAAATGTAATCAAATGCTTGCCGAGTTCACTGAATGCGCATCGAATTATATATCCGCTGGTGAAATATTATATGCATTAAATATCCTGTGTAGTATAAGACTGTCTTTTACAAGTCGCAGCTATGCGTTTTGTGCATTCTTCGATTTTATATGTTGACATGTCGAAATTGTTTTTTTTCATTGGGGAGGTTTTTTTATGTGGTGGGTCCCAAACCCTACGCACAACCGTAGAAGCGGGCTTCGCCTTCTCACTATAGCTCGCCTTCAAACGGATGTCTGTTGGCTAAGTCGTGAGTTACTTGAGTCATATGTAAAATAATTGTTCCTGGCCACTCCCAAGTGAATGGCAATCAGAAACTTTCCTCACTTGAGTGAACTTCTACATATGATCCCATCCCCCGACATTCATACCTTTGAAGTAGTAGATAGTTTCGTCTACTTGGGAACCAGCGTTAACAACACCAACAATGTCAGCCTTGAAATCCAACGCAGCCAACAGGTGTTACTTTGGACTGAGTAGGCAATTGCAAAGTAAAGTCCTTTCTCGACGAACAAAAATCAAACTCTACAAGTCGCTCATTATTCCCGTCCTACTTTACGGTGCAGAAGCGTGGACGATGTCAACATCCGATGAGACGGCACTAGGAGTTTTCGAGAGAAAGGTTTTGCGGAAGATTTATGGTCCCTTAAGAATTGGCAACGGCGAATATCGCAGACGATGGAACGATGAGCTGCACGAGTTATACGACGACATTGACATAGTTCAGCGAATAAAAAGACAGCGGCTACGCTGGCTAGGTCATGTTGTACGGATGGAAGAAAACACTCCAGCTCTAAAAGTATTCGATGCAGTACCCGCCGGAGGAAGCCGCGGAAGAGGACGACCACCACTCCGGTGGAAAGACCAAGTGTACAGTGACCTGGCTTCACTTGCTGTTTCCACTTGGCGCCAAAAAACAAAAAGGAGGAATGAGTGGCGCGCTCTAGTGGATTCGGCTATACTCGCTTAAGCGGTTTCTACGCCAAATATATATATATATATATATGTCGAAATTGTAGATTTATTTATTGAAATGGCAAAGCAATTTAAAAATATTGTCTTCTCTGTCACTCTGAAAGGCATCATTTACTATCCAAGTATTTTTACAGCTGTCATTTGTATATGATATGCGCCCTTTCCCCATGTGATGAATTTACAAATTTTTTTTGTTAATTCAAACTACTTTTTTTAATATTTAATACGACTTCACACATCATTTCATATTTAAAATTCTCATGAAACTATGAAATCCAGGCACTGTCCTCATACAGCAATATTGCCACCCCGTGGCGTATACGTAACTTTTACATCCATATCCATATTAATATTATAAATGCGAAAGTAACTCTGTCTGTCTGTTACTCTTTCACGTCTAAACGGCTGAACGGATTTTGATGAAATTTGGTATGGTGATAGATGATAACCAAGAAATGGTCATAGGCTATAAATAATCACGCCATCGTTCTTAGGGGGTAAGCAGTGGGCAGATAACTAAATTGAGTTAATGATTTTTAGTCGTTTTCGTTGGGACTTTTGCTCTTTCACGTCTAAACGGCTGAACGGATTTTGATGAAATTTAGTAAGGTAATAGATGGTTACCTAAAAACGGATATAAGATCAAAATGATCACGTCATCGTACTTAGGGGGTAGGAAGTAGGCAGAAAACTGAATTGAGTTGGTGATTTTTTTATGGTTTTTTCCTGGGAGTTTTGCTCTATCCTGTTCCGGACGAAGTCGCGGGTAAAAGCTAGTCCATATTAATATTATAAATGCGAAAGTAACTCTGTCTGTCTGTTACTCTTTCACGCCTAAACGGCTGAACGGATTTTGATGAAATTTGGTATGGTGATAGATGATAACCTAGAAATGGTCATAGGCTATAAATAATCACGCCATGGTTCTTAGGGGGTAGGCAGTAGGTAGATAACTAAATTAAGTTAGTAATTTTTAGTCGTTTTTGTTGGGACTTTTGCTCTTTCACGTCTAAACGGCTGAACGGATTTTGATGAAATTTAGTAAGGTAATAGATGGTTAGCTAAAAACGGATATAAGATCAAAATGATCACGTCATCGTACTTAGGGGGTAGGAAGTAGGTAGAAAACTGAATTGAATTAGTGATTATTTATGGTTTTTGCGTGGAGTTTTGCTCTATCATGTTCCGGACGAAGTCGCGGGTAAAAGCTAGTATTAATATAATATTAAATAAGAATGAGTGTATATGTCCATTATTACATATATTTATATACATATATTACATATAAACACATTTCCCTTATTCTACTTAGAGAAACTGGCAAATATCACACTTAAAGGATATTACAAAATTTCAGTGACACAACTGTCACTTACATGTGTCCCCATAAAAGTAAATCAAACCGTCATGCTCCGTTACTGTTATTGACATTTACTATGGATGAAAACAATATGCTGTCACTTCTGCTGTCGTTATGTACTCCCTTCATGCAGTTTTGCCACTTACGCAGCAGTATAGCCCATTGTTTTCAAATTATATTGTATAATGCAACAAAATGGCAGACATCATAAATTCCCATTTTGGTTCCGTTCGCTTCGCTTTCGGCGAAATGTGTCTGCAGTGCACAGCAAGCAGCTACAAGCATGTATCGCTTTTTAAATGGAATTTCTCGTCAAGTCTGTGCTTTCTTAATGCCATCCAATACTGAGAATATGCAAGGGCAACACTGGAGAAAATTCAAAAGTGGGTGTTACGAGGAGAAAGATCTTTGAACAGAAATTTGATTTCGTTTGAATTCATGGAAATAAATTATTTGTTCAGTTATTTGTTATTTGTTCAGAAATTTATTCACAATTTTATATTAATTTTCCATGCTAAAACGAAAACATGATTTTTCCTGTTGTTATGTTCGACAATATGTTTACAAGAATTTCCCAGCAAAACTAACTTTTATTCATCCATATTTTAATCTTTGACCCGAAATAGCAATAGTTATTACGATCCTCCCTATCTTGTTATATGTCGGTAAATGTCGGTCAAGTATTAGAGATATCTCCAAAATGTGATGTGAATGTTTTCTTTTGAAAAAATTTTAGTACTACTCAAAACGAGCTTTAACGATTCATTCCTTGTTCCAGACACTATGGAACGAATATGTTAATATCACTAACTTTCTTCTTCACTCGCATTTATTACTAATGCATAGAAAAGATTACTAGCTCATACATATGATGGATTAATTGCAAACACAGTAAATTTAGATATTTTTTTACTTCAATATCGAAGGCTGCGTTTCCTAAAACTTTTAATTACTCCAAACGTTTCCTAAAACTTTTAAAACTCACATGAAAAACATTTTAGAAACATTCTGAGTTATTTTAAGAAATTATTAGGGAATGAAATGGACAGATATTGTAATAAATGGCATAAGTGAAGACCAAGATAAAGTGGAATTGTTTTCTCGTTTGTTACATTTCGAAAGCTAACCGAGCAAAACTGCTGGTTCAGGAGATAAGACTTTATGACCAAATGTTATTTATTGCTACTACAACAACAGCTCAGGACTGTGTTAAACCACCAAAGCTGGCAACTGAAGTAAGTAAGTTATTTAATTCTTCTTTTTATAAAAAATATTTTTCAATTAAAAACAGACGCTCGAAGCGACTGAAATGCATATTTATATGCACGCATTTACTTGCTCGTGCGCTTAAAAGGCGACCAGCTGCACTTTGGTGAACAATGTGGGTCAATGGGGGTGCATGAAACTAAATATGCAAAACTATTCACTTATGCAAGTCACTAATAAATATATGTGCGTATATACATAAGTGTTAAAGGCAGGGAGATATCTTCACTTTACGCATTTTGTCGGAACATGTGCATACTTTAAGGCGCACTACCTCAATTACTATGCCCATAATAGATTTAGAGCACAAAATAAATTGTATTCCCCATGATTCAATGAACGTTGATAACACAAGCCATTTGAGCGCCTGTGTGTATGCTATGGCGTGCGCTTGCATGTGCGTGTGTGTGTTTCAAGTAACAACAAAATATTCTAACAACAATGGCGGCAATAAAAACAACAATGGCTGCGGTATATCGAGAGTTTTTCAGCACATTTGACACTTACAAGGGCGCTTCACCTCAGTAAGCGACGCAGCAAACGCTCCACTGCCGTTCCGTACAGCTGGCGTTGCCACCCGGCGACAACAGCGAATAAAAGTGGAGCACTGAAACTAAAGTTAGACAGCGCTTTTATGTATTTTTATTGCTCCATTCTTTGTAAGCTTTGTTGTTGTTGTTGGTTTTTATTGCTTTCATTTGTGCACTGTTTGTTATTCTCGCCATCGGCATTTTACATTAAACGCAATTTTCAGCCGTTAGCTTGGGGAGAAGGGAAAACGCGAAACACTGAAAGTTTTATTTCGCTTTGCAATTCGGCAAATAAGTGAGAGGAAAAGTTGTGAAAGTGAAAATTGGTGTGAAGTGGATACTTCGCGCTCGTCAACGGCTCTGAAAGCAAAATCCGCTTTTCTCCAAATCACTGACGAAATGCTTGAATAAATATAAAAATGCGTGATGGGTTTTGGAGAACAGTTGGCGAGATGATATGTTACACAGGACAGACAAATTAATTTCGTGAAATTTAATGAGAATTGATTCATTTTAATGCTGCTGTTGTCTTTGCCGAGTGGGTTGGTTCGGACTAAAATTGAATGAAATTAAATATTTTGTGAAAATTACAATAATAATAATTCCCATAAAGTTTCCATAAAAATATGTAATAGAGGTAGATACTAGTAAACAAAACTGGAAATATATTAAATTTTTATTAATTTTTAATTGCATTTAAATTCTGTTTTGGCTAGAAATAAAGTAGTAAAATTAAAGAAAATTATGATTAGACGAACTGAGCTAAGCTGATGATCGCCTTTTACTTTTCTTTTATGAATTAATCCAGCCCTTTTCGCAACAAATTGATCCCCATAATCCTTACTCAAGATCAGGCAACTCATTATTTGCTTGTATCTATGCGCAACTGAACGCTATAATTTCCATTAATAAACATTCGAAATTCTAAAAGAAATCAAACGCATATAATTTAATGTTATTTAATAAAGAATGTTGCTTTATCATAAAGATACAGGTTTGGCATTATTATCACAGTGGCTATGTCGACTGAATTCCAACCGAGAAGAATAATTTTCGACCACTTTTTGCAGGAATTGGGGCCCTGTGTCGCCAGTAAACGATGTTCAAGAGTAATTCCATATTCTTTATGAAACTAAAATAAACATTAATTAAATAATAGCTGCCAAGAAGAATAACACCAAAAAATATGTTGCAACACGTCTAAAAAAACAACAGTTATCTATAAAATTAAAAATGGAAAGTCTAAAGCTGGCAACTTCAGAATTTGCCTGTCATTTGTCATTATAGTCCTTTAATTGTGTATTTGTGTATCTGTGATGGTTTAACTAAAAAATGTATACCATAGACATAACCTCAAAATATTTAATTTGTTTTAGGGTTATATTATATATTTTTTTAACATTAAACTAAACAAAAATAAACATAATTATTATCTACTATACCAGTACGGAACACCAAACCGACAAACTAGCGCTCCCACCCTAGTATGCGCACCTCTGTTATTATATATTTTTATACTCTCGCAACAAAAGTTGCTAAAGAGAGTATTATAGTTTTGTTCACCTAACGGTTGTTTGTAAGTCCTAAAACTAAACGAGTTAGATATAGGGTTATATATACCAAATTGATCAGGGTGACGAGTAAAGTTCAAATCCGGATGTCTGTCTGTCCGTCCGTCCGTCTGTCCGTCTGTCCGTCTGTCCGTCCGTGCAAGCTGTAACTTGAGTAAAAATTGAGATATCTTAATGAAACTTGGAACACGTGTTCCTTGGCACCATAAGAAGGTTAAGTTCGAAAATGGGCGGAATCGGACCACTGCCACGCCTACAAAATGGCGATAACCAAAAACACATAAAGAGCTATAACTAAGCCATAAATAAAGTTATGAAAATAAAATTTGGAACATAGGATCGCATTAGGGAGGGGCATATTTGAATGTAATTTTTTTGGAAAAGTGGGCGTGACCCCGCCCCCAAATAGGTTTTTTATATATATCTTGCAAACCAATAAAGCTATATAAACCAAACTTTCTGCAGTCATTTCTTTTCGCCGTTTCCTTATACAGTCCAAAAATTACAGAAATCGGATAATAACCACGCCCCCCTCCCATACAAAGGTTAGGTTGAAAATTACTAAAAGTGGGTTAGCTCACTAACCAAAAACGTCAGAAACACTAAATTTCACATAGGAAATGGCAGAAGGAAGCTACACTCAGATTTTTTTTACAAAATGGAAAATGGGCGTGGCGTCGCCCACTTATGGGTCAAAAACCATATCTCAGGAACTACTCTACAGATTTCAATGAAACTTGGTTTGTAATAGTTTCCTTACATCCCAGTGATATGTTGTGAAAATAGGCCAAATCGCTTCACAACCACGCCTACTTCCTATATACCAGAACTATGAAGAATATCTGAATCGCTTACTTTACAATATATAAAGTAAGCACTAGTGAAGATATCGATGCAGAACTTTGCACAAATACTACGTTTATAGTGTGGCAGCCCCATTCTAAAAATCACCGAAATCGGACCATAGGTTGTCAAGGCCCCATATATCGAACATGAGGACCTCGGTACTTCTGACCTAATATTGGGGTTTCCAACTTTCAATGGACTTTATACAATATATATGACGAATATGTGGGTCAAATTGTGTATTATATAATATTAATAAAGTTAAATAAATAAATTGCGAGAGTATAAAATGTTCGGTTACACCCGAACTTAGCCCTTCCTTACTTGTTTTAATAAAAATGCAAGAGACCAACAATTGAAATGGAATTTAAATGCCAGCAGTGTGTCATGCCTGCATATTTGAATAAAATCGATATGTCGATGTCGGCAGTCGACCCGCAATGGCATGGTGAAATGGGGCAAAAGGGCGCTGAAGCAAAAGGGAAATATTATAAAGCATGCATGGATACAATAACAAATACTAACAAAAAACTATAAGTCAATTGTTGTTGTTTACATTCAGCGTCACACACATACAAATATCGTGACACGCACTTATACAAACACAAACCCATGTATAATTTTATTTCTTTATAAATGCATGTAAAAAGGGTTTATATATGCTTTGCAGTGTTGTGTACTGGCGCTCTTCTCTCCCATGCACAGCGGGCCTTCAGGTTTTGAGGTCAATTTGCGCATATTAAAGTGCCCCACCGAACCGAGCACTCACTGACACAGAACGTCGTGTTAAAGGCGCACGAGGATTTCGAATATGCGCTGTGTATTTGTCTGTCTGTGTGAGTGTGAGTTCAAATGTGTTTGGGTTAGAAGCAACAGGCGTCTGTTACTCGGCAGACAAGACATTTGAAATGCGGAGAGAGCTTTGGCTTACATGACAACTACCGTTGTTGTTGTTGATTAATGTGTGAGTATTTTCGGTCGCCCTTTTTATGTTGGCCCACATCTTTCGCTTTGCACCAATTCTGCCTTTACCATATTCGCTTCATTCATTCGCATTGTTATTGCGTGCAAAGTGGCTTATGAAATATTCAAATGACATATTTATTCGCTAGGAAATAACGGAGGCTCTGTAAGAAAGCTTATGGGGTTGCACTGTATTTTTACATTCGAGAAATGATTAATTTTATTCGTTCTTCATTAGCATGTACTTTTCGCATGTGTGTAGAAAATTGTTTATGTTTTGAAATTCCAAAAAGGAGAAAGGAAGTCACGTCGCATGCAGCGGATATTTTCTTAGAAACGTAAGAATGTGAACTCAAAATTCCAATGCGTCGTTTGCAAATTATTGAAATAGAATTTTTCAAGCACGCCAGTAAATAGACTGACTACAACGAAATTGCGTTACGTAACAAAATTGCGTCACGTGCACCGTCGTTAGAAAAATGATTTTGATTTTTTTTTAATACTGGCCATAAAAGCATATTGATATGAAAAAGTGTAGGAAGGTTGCCACCTGTTATTATTTTTTAATTCAATAAAACCTATTAAACAAATGTGCACTATAAACTGAAGTAGTTTTAAAGAGCTTAAAATAAAACAAAAAAATTTAAAAAATATATATTAAAGAAGAGTTGCCACCTGTTAAAAAATTATTTTAAGAAGCACACGTCAACAGTGCGCATTGTGCAGTAATTGTCATTTCTAAATATTTCAGAGACCTCATTAAATTCCATTTAAAGCTACGCAGCTCATAACACACTTATACATACACACACTGCATATGTGAAGCGCCAGTGCGTATGAGTGATGGTGACCCAAACGCCTAAATACGCATTTTCTTCAAGCGAGCAGAACTAGAGGCGCACTTGGACGCTGCAAATTATAAGACAACTCAGTCAATGAGATTCAAAAAAATAACTATGAAGGAAGGACCAGAAGGAGGAAACAGTAATAATTACTTAAGGCATCGGCAGGCTTACGATTGGTTGCATACATTTTCACAATTCAAAACAAAGACAGGGCCCTTCTATATACAAATAATAATAAACTAGCAAATATATTAAATGCTTGAAGGATAATAATCAATTACTGCAGTTAAACGCTTTCAGGGATTTGTGCAGTTGAGTAGTAAGAAAGTAGGTCACGGAATTTATCCCTCATCATGGATTACAGAGAGAACGCGAAATATGTCAGCTGAAGCCACCGACACACCTACAAACATACACACGTTCTTATGTCAAACTCGCGAAGTCCTTCATTCCACGAAATAAATATAAATGCCACAAGTGCGGTTGGCGGCCTCAAACGTCTCTGAATGTGCGTGTAACTGTGGAGTAGTGCAACGACAGAGCATTAAGAAAGACAGGGCGTTGTTGATACACGGGAAACGCGAGTTTGCTGCGACCACATAATGTCAACATTGGCGCTTGCGGTCGCCTGTGTAGTTGAGAGGTTGAGAGGCTTAGAAGTTGATGATATGAATTCCAATAAATTTGCCTTAACAAGGAAGTGTAATCGGAGAGTTTATAAATAGGATAAGACGCCTCGTGACGGAAAATGTAAATGGATATAAAGTGATAAGGTTACATGTATTCGGAAGAGCTACTTAGACAGAATAATTAATCATTACAGAGTATAAAAAACTGATCTGAAATGTAAAGCATTTTGTAGGCTGCTTTGATGGTAAACTGAGACGGCAAAGCAGTAGTTGTATTCTAATAAGCGCTATGGTGTCATGCTTTGTTATTTAGCGTGTAACTTATATTTAAAATATGATTAGGAAAGGATATCGGATTTGGTTTACTGTCGAATATGAGAAGATAGCTCTTAAGTAGAAGAAGGAAACCTAAACCTAATGGATTTACCATGCCGTTGTATGAATACTGAAAAAATAACTGGCATTAGAGGAATTTTAATTATAATATATTCGCAATATCTGCTACTCATATATCTTCTTCCTGTTTAATTGTGGTTCTGGTCCTATTTGTTATGTTCTTATAATTCCCAATTAAATCTCCTACTAATAAAGACTACTTTAATTGATAGCATGCGAAAATTTTGCCTACGTTTAGGATAATCATAAGACAAATTATCAAAGACATGTTTTTAAATTGTAATCTATCATAAATTTTCATAGTTCAAATAGTTTACAAGAATATATTATGAAAACTTTCATTCCGTCTAATAGGGATTTCAATAATCGATGTGTGTATGTGATTGGCGTGGAAACCGTTTAGCCGGTTGTAGCCGAATCGATGATAGCGCTGCACTCCTCTCTTTCCCTCTCAGTTCGCGTCAGTTGGAGTTCCCAAGTGTAACCAGGTCGCTCTCCACCTGGCCTCTCCAACGGAGTGGAGGCCTTCCCCTTCCTCGGCTTCCTCCGGCGGGTACTGCATCGAACATTTTCTGAGCTGAACTATGTCAATGTCGTCGTATAACTCGTACAGCTCATCGTTCCATCGTCTGCGGTATTCGCCGTGCCCAATGTTCTGAATAACCGATAGCCTAACTATTAAGAGCAACTCATATGCGCCTTACTAAAACTATTTGAAGTAAAATTAAGCATAGGCAAACCGCTTAAATAGTTAACCACTCTACAGATTGGAGCAGAGATAAAGGAGTTTATTTGCCTTATTGCCTTCTATCGGTATTAAATTGTAATTTCTATACGGAAATGACCTATGAATTTGGCCGCCAGCAAAGATTGTCTGTTTACTTCGGCAAGAAAAGGTTGATGTTTGTATTAGAGGCGACTCACATTCACTCATTCATTCATTGATAATATATAGCTCGGGTGGTCACTGAACTATCTATCGTGCGCTGCCTCGTCGCTTTCCTCCGCTTCAATCACTTCACAGCGTCTATTATGTCTATGAACTATTACCGCTTAAAGCAAACTAACTGTTTCGATATATCAAAATAACGGAAATGATTGACGCTGCATAGCTTCGTGTGTTTACAATTTACTTGTTAAGGTCGTTCGTTGACTTTGCGCCGCCGCCAACTGCGCTAAACACAACACAACCAGCGAAGAGAGAATCAATTGTTATTGTTTATTTATCTTTTCAATTTGATCTGCTATAACGAAAACTCAATTTGTTTGCTGCGCCGGATGAGAAGAGCCTTAAATTTGACTATAAAATTCTGAAAGATTCTTTAAATTTTGTGAAACATTTGTTCTCCCGTCACTCTTTGAAGTTGTTTGTGTTTGCTCTCTCTTAATTTTATGCAAATTTTCGTTGTGGTTACACGCAATTAACGGTTGATTACTAACTCATTTACTGCGCACATTACAACGACAGAAATAAATGTTTGCGCTGTCCACTTCCACCTTCCTCCCCACTTTATTTAATTACTTTTTAATTAATGTTTACATTCGTGTCCAACAGCACCGCCGTTCTGCGTCACCCTGTAATTCTGTGTAGTAGTCCTCTTGAGCTGCGCAACTCACAGCCAAATTGTTGGTGTTGTTGGTGCCGGTCTAAAGTTTGTCTAGCGAATCTTTGCCTCTTCCTCTGTGAACTTTAATATTTGTTATTGCGGTAATTAGTTGTTGGTCATTCTTTCCTAATATGACTTGTTTATTTGCTCGACAAAGTTTTGCGAATTTTTCATTGTCGATTCATAATTGAAAACCTGTGTAGGTAATTAAGCAGAAAGCTATTAATGGAGTATTGTATATTGAGAGGCTGCTAATTTAGCATTAAATTTTCATCGATTAACGAACAAAATCAATTGTGATAAAGTGGTTAATTTAGTAGACTATACTAGAAGTGCAAGAGTCTTGTGGTGTATAAGGATTACATTATATTCGAGTGACATAACCTCAAAGTTATAGACAATTACGTTCATCTTAACACCAGCCTAATCATCGAAGCAATATCAGTCTTGTTATCCAATGCGGAATATATTACTCTTGGCATCAATTGCTACTTTGGATCAAGTAGGAAAATGAGAAGTAAATTCTCTTGATGAACAAATTATACTTTATAAAAAATCTACATATTTTATTTTTTTAACATGGCAACCCTATATAAATATGCCTTGAAATATACCTAATACGAAAAGTAAATTGAGTAGCTCTATAACTATTTATTTACTAAAAAGAGGGCAACACTAAAATCCGAAAAAATAACCTACTTTATTATTAATAATTTATTGGAATTATTTAATATAATTATATAAATTGAAATAAATATATTATACTAAATATATTGAAAGATTTTTTTCCAAATTTTTTATGCAAAAAATAATTAATAATAAAATTGCGATGATTTTCTTAGTCATTACAGAGGGATTGTATTAGAACGAAACAACCCTAGCCAATAAGTTAATTGTTGTAGCGCAATTTCTAAGCAAAATGCTTGAAGTCTCCCAAAACTTACACACACTCACACAAATTGCCACTTCCATTTAACAGCCAATATAACAACACAAACAAGCGGCCGCCAGAAAAAATGGCATTCCAAAGTTTCTTTATCGCCGAAGAATAAAAGACGCCATCATAGAAGCGACAGCAGCAATAACTCTGAAAAACTTGAACGGCTCTGCGGTGATAAGGCAGCTACGTGTCTGTGTGGCTGTGTGTGTGGAAGCAGTGACAAATGAAATGCCAAAACTATGAAAGAGACATTTGACAATTACGGCAAATGGTTGGCCACTAAACCAACCAAAAGCAACAACAAACTTTTATAAAATTATAGCTGAACAGTTAGTAAACAGCACGCGCTGAAAGTATTCGCACACATACATACACACGGAACAATAACAAAGTGAAACTATTTGGTGCTGACTGACTGACTTCGCACTTACCTCAGACATTTTTCGATTCTTTCGCATCCAGCTCGTCGTATGAGGAACTCTTTATTAGCGCGAACGCGTGTGTTTTTCGTAAGTTTCTTGAAGTGTGGATGTCTCAGCGTGCCACGCGTTGCCACTTCAGGTTATCGCACTTGTCCCTTATGTGGTGTGGCTCAGCTCACAGTTGATTGGCGTGTGCCCCAATGGAGCACACGGCGTATGATGGATTTTATGCCACCAACACCAAGACTCACTGACACACACGCAAATGTAAGTTTTCTGTTTATGCGCAAGTTTGGCTTTATTTTACTAACTTTTTGCACGAATATTTTAGTTTTATTTATTTTTTTCTTTATTTTTCTATTTTAATTTCTTTTCTTATTTAATTTTTTAAAGCCCATATAAATAATGCTACGCTTTTCAGTTTGAATTTGGTTTTAGTAGCGCTTAGTTCGATGCAATAAAGATTTTATGTTTAATATCTCACAGAATGCGGTAAACATGATTAACACTTGGTTTTCTTGCTTTGTTAATTCCGATAAGTCACAGCAGCTGAAAACTTAGCTTCAGTTTCCTGAAAGAAGAAAGAAAATTATTAGCAATTTTAAAACAGTGTGACTCTTGATTAAAATTATAAAATATAAAATGTGAAATAAAGACACTTTCATCACTTCTTAAGTAAAATTTTTAAATGAATTTATGCTTTCGCTTTAAAATAAACTGTTAAACACTGATGAATTGAGTTTTATGAGAAATCTAGCAACATTTAGTAAAATAAATATTTTTCCACACACAAAAGGTGACTCAAATCTACTATTGATGCTGAAAAGACAATAAAATAAAAACTTTTCAGATCTTTTTTTTTGCCTGAAAGTGCCAGCAGCTTATATAAGCGCAATTTAATTTATTGACACTGCAAAGCTGCCACTCATTCAAAGCCGCAAAATCATAATATTTTTGTTTGCCATCAAATATAAACGCGAAAATATTCCGCGACACAATTGCAGCGCGTGACGAGGCGGCAATGCGGAAGGGGGATTAATAAAATTTTGCACATATGGACAATATTTTATATATAGAAATGAGCCACATGCGAAACACAAATAAGGCGGCAATCAGTCAGAAGACACATGTGACTCGCAAGTCACGCTTAATTAGCAGTTTGTGTGTGGTGGCCCAACGGAGACTCCCTTGTTTATTTACACAAGAGGACAGAAATAAATTTTTTCCAAATAAAAAGTTAGTTATCTTTTGTTTACATTTTTCGTTCGATAAAATCAAGTTTGCTAAGAAAGTTATGCAGAAAATAAAAAAATTAGAGAGAATTTGGCAAGCTGTTACTTCCTTTGGAATTATTTACACCTGATTTGAGAGTAAATAGTTTTATTTATTTGAAATTATAATGAAAATTTATTCAGTTAATATATTATGAAAATAAATTGAAATATTTTATTTTAAAAATAATAATAATTGAAAATTTTTGGAGAAAATATTTTTTGAATCAAAAATTATTTCCTATTCATTTAGCCTAGAAATTGTAGGTGAAGAATTCACTTCTAACTGATGTTCTCATATTCGTTATGCTTATAGTCAGAACGCCATTTTAATGTGGCCTATGTCTCTATTGTCACCCTCCTATCGAGGCATAATTGTGTTGGCGGCTGTGTAGTAATAGTAAATAAAGACAAACAGTTATGTGTCTGTAGCTCATCTTCATATCCACACAAGCAAATAATTGCTCAAATAATATATAAATATGTACATAACTGTGACTATATATAACATAAATATATATGTCTATCAATGTATATGAATTCATCTAAGCATGCTTGCGTGCGCTTAATCAGATACAATTCGTTTGCGGCGCAAAATTGATGTGGAGTTGTAATTTAGTGGCGCCATGTTGGCAATGTCAAATATTATGAACAACAATTTTCACTTATGTAACCACATGTATACCACATATATATGCTGATGTACACATAAATGAAAAACATTAAAACGTAGTTCAGCTTTTGCAAAAACGCTTAGCGCGTGGCAGCATAAAAACACAATTATGTCATATGTTTACCTCGCAGGCACTTTTTGTTGTATTTTCTTTTAATAAGTTTGTTTAAATTGTGTATAGAATATATTATACATATGTATATACTGTGTGTACCATAAAATATCGAATGATTTAATTGAGTTTAATTTTTAAATTTTTTTCACAAAATTTCATATAGAATATATCGCATTACAATCTGTTTTAGTTAAGCCACTTTAGGTGGGTTAGTACACAATAGATGCCATTAGCTGTATACTCCTCGGACTTTGAGACACTTTTATAAAATTTCCGTTTCAGATTTTTCGTCCTTTGATCTATGACGATTTATATCAGGTCTTTATCTGAGTGCGATCTCTTCATTATCCAAGTAATAAGAATTCAGTCCAAGTCATGTTCATCAATAATACTAAGAAAATAAAAGATAAAGTAATTTTGCAATATTTCTACAATTAAATTTGAAAAGAGTCAACAATATTTCATTTCTCCTCATCAAAGTCAAACTCGAGTAGTCTTCAAATATTCATCCCGGCATCCAGCTCTTACTAATAATTTCCAAAAATTAGTTGAATTAACATTTTAATAGGCTGAAATGAAATTGCGGGTAACTAAAGCATTTAATAAATTTTGGACAGCTGAGCTCATTACATGTCGCTCAGTTAATTAACGGTCAACGCGAACAAACTGTCAAATGCGAGTAAAAGCAAAATATGTCAGTCAAATTGAGCGATGGAAATGTTAAAAATTATGTGGTTTATTCAATGGCCTACAAATAATTGTGGTCGAAAGCGATTTTGTGAAATTATTGTGTGAAAATATTTATGATATAACGGTAATGATAATGATGAACAATTGAATGCCCTTCTATCATTCAGTAGCAGTATTTGAAATTGAATTTTATAACAAAAAGAAAAATGCACTCTTTGAGAAGTGTTAGAACAATTGCTTCTTCACATTAGGAATCCCTTATAAACATATTACGAAAGCTGTAAATGGTTTTATTGAGTGCTTGTCACCCAATTTATAAAAGAATTTAATAAAATGTAGAAAAAAAAATATTTTTTTTCAAATTATGAACCTGAATTTTATTCTCACGCCTGCCAAAAATTGTAACAAAACTTAAATACATATTAATTTGCAGTAAATATGCTGCGAGTATCACATCACGTTGTCCAAAAAAGAAATCGAAAAATATCTGTACATGAAACAATTTGTCAGCAAATAGATAAGAACAAAAGCGATTAAACCTTGTTCAGCACAGAAAAGGCAATCCGATGGGACAAATAACAAATGTCTGTAACATTGCACCAATCAAGCGGTGAACACAAGTGGCGAACTTCAGACGCAGCAAAAATACCAAAAATAAAAATAAAATAAAATAAATTGTCAAAACACACACAATGAAACCACACACGCCAGTACACTTGTACTTGAAAAAAATTGCAAACAACAAACTAACAAATGTAGCGAACATGTAAAACAAGCTGGTAAAATGAACTATGCTACAACAAACACTATAAAAATACACAAAAAAGTAAAATAAATGGGTAAAAAATAAACAAAAAACTGTCAGACAAAAAGTGCAAATGCAGAAGGCGATGTCTGTGTCTCAATGTAAAAACATAGAATTTTGTCAACGACAGCGAAAAATTGCAGTTCGGCGCGTGAAACAAATGGACAATGCATATATATCGAAGTATGGATAAATATATTTATTAAATGTTTCAAGGGTGCATTCCACAGTTAATGGCAAATTTTCCAAAAAAAAAATATTTATTTGTTTCATTTGAAGGGTAACTCATCGCAAAGGTTTGGGTTCTCTACGAGCTCTCTAGCTTTTACCCTTGGAAGTTCTATCTAAACTTTAAAGCATACATAAACCCGCCAGTTGTTGTTACATAAATATGCTTTTGACTCTTTAATTAGATCTGTGCAAGAAACATAGTCTTTTAGAAACCGTGGCTTTCTTATTAAGTATATGTATTTAGGAGCCGGTTAATAAAAATATAAAATTCTCATTAAAAAGGCCTCTTTATTAATATTTAATTTTCATTTATCAAAATTCCATTATGTTTGTAATGCACCTCCCAAGTTTTCAAAAAAAATAAACTTTTCTTAAATTTTTGATTTTACGCTTTGCTTTTTACTCTAAGCACTAACGAACATAACGGTGCACATGGATACTTAATTTTTTCGTCTTGTTTTGACAACCCCCTGCTGATGCACGTTTGCCTCCAATTTCATTTGTTAATTCTGTGAAATGAATGCCTATCCAAATAAATGCCACAACCAAAAAAAAGTAGAAAAACAGAAAACAAATCAAGAGAGAACAATGGCAATTTGGGTGATTACATTCGCTAATTCGCTGTGTTAACATTTGATTTGGCTTACTGCCTTATTGGCTGCCTTTTCTATAATGTTCTTTCAAAAGAGTAAATCATCGTTATTAAATTTAATTAATTATTGCTTTGGAAATCCATTTTATTGAAATCGTAAGTTAAATAGTAGTCAGAGAGTATATTTTAGTGATTTTGCGTTTATTAAATTTAATTTGTTTGTGTGTTTTAATTTTGAAGTGAGAATTTGAGGTATTTAGTAATTAAAACTGTAATAAATCGTCCCAATTAAATTAATTTTATTTGAATTTGGTTATTACCCTAGTATCGGATAGCCATTTTAGTTATAAAGCTATCCGTGCGCTGTGAGCTTATCGAAGAGATTTGGATCAGACCATATCCCATAGAAGACTGTGATAAAAGACAAGGCGCTGAGGTACTCGATTTCGATATCTGGGGTCTTGAAAAGTTACAGTCCGATTTCGGCAATTTTAGATTATCTCGATTACTGTACTTGTAACTCAACAAAATAACAAATCAAACTCATTTTTTAAAAGTGCAGATTCCCAATGGATCATAAGAACTGAGAATATGTGTTAGGGAACACAGTCTTAAGCCACATTGTTGTTTATTATAAAGTGTCCAGAAAACAAAAACAACTGACGTAAACAACTTTATGCATATTTACACATAATTAATAATTTATGAAAGAAGACAGCAGGAAGTCCAACAGACCAAAAAGCTGCTGACTGCGCTCTTCTTGTTCTTCATCATCTTCTTATAATAATATTCATAATGATGCTGCGACTGCAAGCTGAGAGCAATGCCAATATATAGCTATGTAACGGTGAAACAGACGCTCAAAAAGCAAACAACAAAAACAAACCAGCAAAAAATCAAGCGAAGCAATCAAAGTGCCAAGTTCATGTAAACTGAGCCGGCGATTGCGAGACACCAACAAACACACATTGAATATATAAATAACTACAGTTACATATCATATACGTACGTATGTAGGTGCATACACAACAACATATGTTAACGACATAACGCAACAGTAATAACAAAGTCGAGACAAAAAGCATTGAAACGCTCAAACTCGTCGTCAGCTCGCTTTACGGCGATTGTGTTGGCGACGAAGCGATGACAAACGCACGACATCGTGAGAGCTCAAAAGCCGGTTATGCGATCCCCACCGGTGTGTGGGTATGTGGGTTCAGACGTCAACAGCTGATGCGTTAAGCCAGTTGTTATGCTTTCTAAGTGATGAAGTAACTGCGCTGGATTCTCGATTAAATATCACTTTCGTGTGCGATTGGCAGCCAAAGGTTGACTGCGCATGCAGTGGAAGACGAGCGCGGTCAGAGCGCACCAGTAAAGGGAGAAGAAGAAGCAGCACAGAATGCTAAAGAAGTGTAACAAAAGTGTCAAAGAGTAATTTTGGTGACAGATTTCAGAATCAATTTGCACCTCCGTAGCGCACCAACACACTTGCAGCGACTCAGCCGAAGGTGTCAGCCTCAAAAAACCAAAAGTGATAATGCGGAAGAAAAAAGCGTCAAGCTGGCCAAACAGCTGGTCGCAAGTGCCTTTGTGTTGCGCTAAAGAAATCGGCACACATTACTTCAGGTTCATTGAAAGTTCAGAAAATGTATTTTTTTGTTCAGTCACAGCTGATAAAAGACGCGTCAAAAACCTGCTCTCCCAAAAATGTCTACGAAAAAGTTGTCTCAAAATATTTTTTTCTGAAGCGAAAAGTTAACCCACATGTGCTTCCATTGCTGACTTATTTTTTGGGTTTGTTGCAGTGACATTTTATTTCTGCTGTTTTTTTAAGATTTACGGTATGTGCATCCCACTTACAGTGAATTCTGGTGTCGGCTTTCGCCGTAAATTTCACCCAGTCTGCATTCAATAATATTTATGGCAACTGAAAAAGAAATACCGACTTTTTAGTTTTCTCTCCATGTGGCATGAATAAAATTCAGTTGAATGTGTGATAAGTGAAGTTAAAACCACTCATCTTTGAAGATACATAGCTCCAGTACTCGTTTACAAAAGCCTTCCTCGTTTAAACGAACATAATAGATCGTGTGTTTTTGCGAATGCGTGAATTTTTGTAACTCTGACAAAGGAACCGATGCATGTATTTCGAAAAATATCCAATTCAGTGACCGAATTTTGTAATTAAAATCCTATCCTTTCTTATTATTCACATTTTCTTCTTCAAATTATCTCTAAAGCAAACAGGAAACTGCAGTAGACGATTGGAGAATTTATGTTTCCAAAGAAACCGTTCCATATAAGGGAATATAATAAAAATTATATTGTAAAATACATTTTTCACATTCAATTCATACGCACATATACATATTTCAAAATTATCAAAAAAAAACTATTAAAAAGGTGTCTTTGCGTTGGTCATTATATGGGAATAAATACACTTTACAGGAAGAGAAATGAGTAGTAAATGAAAAAAATATTATTTTTATTATTCTTAGAAGAATCGAAGTGACTTCAGCACGTTCAATGTGCAACATTAGTCATACAAACATACATTAATACAATTCTACATTCAACTATGAACTATATACTGATGTGTGTACATATGTATGTGCTTCAAAGTAGTTGTGTTGTTATTGTTATTCTCAATTGCTAATTGATAAAAATGCATTTATAAACACACGTAATTAATTCCATTTTCAATCTTAAACAAACATCACACACACACACGTACGCAGTCACACTTGCATATGTATGTGGCTGAATATATATGTATATATGTACTTATGTGTCGCGGTAATTTTGCGTCTGAAACAATAACAATTAATTGTCACTGAGCGGCAGCGAATGTGGCAAATGAAAACAAAAGACGTGAAAAAGCACGCTCTCAGCTGATCGGTGCTCGAAACTGCAGCGCCAATAATAAATAAGTGTTCACGTGTGTTTGTGTGTATGTGTGTTCACCTTTTTCACTTTTTCCCATGCACTTTTTATTGAGTTGTAATTACTGAAAATTCCAACAATAATGACAAATGTGTGTGATAATAAGCTTAATGCAGAGGGCGTTTCAGGGCGGGGGAAGGCGTTGTGGTCGGTATTCATACGATGTATTGGGTGTTAAAATGGTAGATATGTGAGTTATTTGATGATGTGTCCAATATTGGGTATTTCTTTAGGAGCTTCGACCCTAACTTAGAATATTCGTCTAATATGAACCATTCTGCACTCCCTAACAAATATACTTTGATGAAAACACCAAGGTCCATAGACGTTCCCATGACAGTCAAGTTTAATTAAATTTTTTCGGGAATGGTTTTTTGTCGCCTATAATAATATTAACTACAGTCTCAATGAGACACTTTATACGAACTAATAGAGGGTTTTGACGCACAATTGAGTTACCAAGAACTTAGAACATACATGTAGAAAATTGTATGAAGTAAAGGAATCCGATAGCATGCCAAAATTACTTTCTGAGGTGAAATGTCCAGAAAAGTTACAGAATTGAAATTGGTTCCAGAATTATTAACGGTATGAAAATGGTTTAAGAAAAAACTGAATACATGACAATATGTTAAAATAGCATAAGTAGACCTAAGCTAAACTAGGTATTTCAGTTCTAATATCCAATGACCTAAGGATAAAATATAACATCGATACTCGATAAAATTGGGTACAATTAATTAAAAACTTCCACCTTAACTCCCGAAAATTTAGCCTACTTTTGCTTACTGAAATTTAATTTAACTAAAAATGTATGGAATAGACATTTATGAAATCAATTAAGTAAGAACAACCAACAAAAAATTTAAACAACTGTCTGCTATACCATAATTATGTCAATTACATACATATATTTAGAATAGCCCACAAATCACAAAGTCATTCGACTACAACAAAAATATTAATATCGTACGATACAACTTTCAAATTATTCATATTTCATCAAAGTATCATACTTTTTAAGCTCAACAAATGACAGCCACAATTGACGGCCGCCGAGTATGAATGCTCAGGAATTGTGCAACCATTGAGTAATTTCGTGCGATTAGTGAGCAATTTAATGCTCGCTAGCAACAATTGCCGCAGTATTTCGCATACATTATTGGTCCCCATCTCAATTAAAACTCGAGCATTTGTCTCCGTTATTATGCAAATACGAGCGCAACGCATTGACTTTGATGAATTCAATGAGCTCAGAGTGTTCACTAAATAATCCCAATATGGTGGAATGCAGTGATTATGTGAGAATGGCGAGTAATTAAGTAAAAGTAAATTGAATGAAACTGCAGCAGCAGTTGCAAGCACTATAGGAATTAGAATAATAGGTGAGTCGAACTGTTTAGAATATACTATCGATGCCGTGATTGAAAAAAAATCTATAATAGTAGTGTGATTTTCAATAATATAATGTTATCACCGTTCCACTGTATTCTCTTTCAACTAATAAATATTTTCCTAAGTTTTAAATAAGATAAATTATACTTTTACCGTTTTTATTGTTTTCAACGATATACTCCATTGGATCAGTTGATAGATATATGCGATCTAAAGTAAAGTAGAAAAGAGCTCTGTTAGTGGTCTAACTTGATCTAAACACACTTTTTCCATCAACGAAATTCTACTCATAGTGATTGCTCTACGGCAAACTTAGAACAAGTATTAGAAGCTATAAGAAAATGTTGCCTACCTTTAGGCGGAAAAAGAATAAATGATACGGGCTAAAGTTTTGCAAAGTTCAGTTCTCTCTTAGAATAACATTACTCGAGTAATAACAGTTCACTCCATAAGAAAAATTCTTTCCGAAACCACTTTACTCGCACCAATATTATAAATGTGAGATATAAATTCCAAATAATTGGTCTCACTAATACCAAAATATATGCTAAGTAAAGCAACCGGTTCACATCTGGCAATCTGTCAATAAATGTTTCTACTTCGGATAAACTACTTTGAAACAACTTTCGCAAAAAGGAAAATCTATAACTACAAAGGAATGGGTTACAACAGGTGGCTAAAATGCTTGACTGCAAAATATATAGAAACCATAGCTATTTTCTGATGATCTAGAATTATCTTTATAAATCGCAAAACATTCGTATTAAGAGATTAAAGGCGTCCATAAAACTGTAGCGTAGCAAGTCATATATGCGAAACGGTAAACACTTGTAAATTAAACTTTTTGTCAGTATTTAGGCTTGCATAGACAACAAGTAAGAAAAATGGCATTTCAATAGACTGCAATAACAACAACAAAGGATCAGAATATATCTGTATGAACATGTGTATGACATGTGTACTTATGAATTATTACCCAGCTAACATTGAAGGAAAGCGAATAAACATGAATCTACTCATATACACATATTTACATATAGAGGGTGCGAGAGGGTTAGAGGCGAATTACGTCGGAGCTGAACGCAATCAGTCAAATGAAAATGCAAATATTTACGCGCAGCCTTTCAAAGTTTTTCAGTTTCAGTTCTGAGCGCTTTACTGAAATAAACACTGCAAAAACAGAAACAACAAATTTATAATTTTATGTTTTTGTTCTCCCCTACCGAACTAGAGCAAGCTTCCAACCGCGCCTCAATAGTTTGTTTGATTTTTGCATTTTTGGCGCCAAATTTTCGTACGCATTGTGCCGTTAGCTGTTTGTTGGGGCATAAATCAAAGGGTTGCGGCGGATTAGCGTGCGAGCTGAATTTCAAAGTGAAACAAGGGCGTGTGGCGGCTGAACAAAACCAAAGATTCAATTCACATTTTAATACAAAAACATTCGCATGAGAGAGTGTAGAAGTGTACGAGAATGCGTATTTCGCTAATAAAAGTTAGCAAATATATATATATATTCCACGCGTGTGTGTGTGTTTGTGTGTTCACAATACAAATGGTGCAATTTCGAAAACAAACAAAATTTACTTTCAATGAAAATATGCTAACTTATACTTATACGAAACAAGTGAAGGGCGGTCCATATGGTGTTTTTGGCAATTTAACTCATTTACACTTGTAATCTCAATCGGACTGATCTTCACACTTGAGTAATATTTGGAATATATTTACACATGAATTCATTTGAGAATTCTTTTCTACCAAAGTGCACATTCGTATACTTCTACTTAAAACTATCCAAGACATTATATTTGAATTATTTTCGGTTCAGAGAATTCACTCTTCAGTCACTTTATTGGGCGCCAAATTCGGTAAGCAAGTTATTAGCAAACTCAGCAAGATCTATGGACAATCTCGTAGCTAGCATAAACCGTTTTGTTAGTTTTTGTTCAAAAATGATTCAATATTTACAATTCGAGCACTTGATCTGAATATCAAACGAGCCATCAACAAGAAGAAGACAGATATCTTCACTCGAGACTACGTAACTTCCCCAGAAAGCAATGACAAATCGTGTTCTATAAGATATTGGAATGTCTAGAACTTACTAATAACTAATACCTCAATAAATATAACGAAGAATGTTTGTGTTAAATTTTTATTTTTTTTTAATAAATGAGGTTATGGGTCACCCTGTTTAATTTTATATTTGTGTGTCAACCAATATGTGAATTGTGAGTTTCATTTTAACAAGCAAATGTTTGAAACTTATCTCGTTATGCGTTGAATATAAATAAAACAGATTTGTATGCCCTTGCCGACCTGGAAGCAATGCCGGCAGCCCTGAAACCAGGCTCGAATCCATCACCAATAAGTAAACCGAAATAAGCAAAGATACAAAGAGTTTTGATAAATTACGGATGATTTTAAGTATGAAGAATGGATCCCGTAGATGAACATGGAATGTGCGTGTTTTATCAATGTTTAGAGTGTTCCAACGCTTTGAATTTCTTCTTCTTCTTGGTCATTTTGAGGTTAGAATGGCTAATTTGGTTGAAGTAGCAACAACACCTGATCCAATATTTATTTTCTCTGAAAATCAAGTCACTCAAAGAAGAGAGTGCGGTGTTCATAAACTACATAATTACTCAATCTTAAGCGATTTTTTGACATTTTTGTCGTTTTCCCGAAGCAGATCTATATACGCAAGAATGTAAATAGAAAATAGTTTTCTTCCTGAAACCACAAATAAATGTTCTATACGGGATGAATTGATTTGTTCGCTGGGTTACTAGCTACGCTTAATTACCTATGGGCTGCTTTCGAAAGTAAATAAGTGCAAACATTTCCATACGTTTAACCTTTGCCTACACCTTTGTTGTTTATTTAGAACGCACGGAGCGAGCAAACGAGCCGAGTTAAATGCTTTTCAATAAATAAATATTCACTTATGTAAATTGTCGTTAATGCTCAGTACATATGTACGTAAGTACAATGTGTAAATATTCAAGTTATTTGAAGTAGAAAATATTTTAAATGTAATGGTTTGAAGTAGGACGAGAACTATAGAATACTTTTGGTGCCTCAAAAGTAGAAAACATTGGAATCTTAAACAACTTTTGAGGTTATGTATATGATCTTCCTCGTTCCTCCTCCCAGTAGGCTTCAATTTGCGTTTGGATTGTGTGAAATAAGTTAGAGACATAAATTGTAAAGTCATGTCCGTTTCAACACCACTCTCGCTGCAATTGATGGGAATCTCATAAATATCGATATGATAATGTGTTTATACGAATTGATGTAAATTTTCACACCCGGCATCCATTTAGCTCGTAATTTCCAACAACATTTACGGACGTTAAGTGCTTTTACACTGCAATTAATTGTAAATTGGGTAAAGTTCAAGTGCATTCCATACAAATATGGGTGTGTGGTGAACATCTCGGTTAAATGAAATGATATTTCGCTAGACAAATAAATAATATTTAGACATTATCAATGAGAATGAGATGAATTGAATGCGAGAGAATGAATAATCTCGCTGGGGAGTGCGGTGAGACTAAGTTTACATGATTTCAGAACATATGTTTATATTAACAAAAGAATTATATAAAATAAAAATACTGCGCGTTTCTGGTTGGTCTCATTAACTTAGTGTTGAACACCCTTTAATTTTAATTGACTTGACCTTGGCAATAAAAACAGCTTAACCAATTTGTCTAGTAATTACAGTTTATTTGCTTAGCGCACACATACTCGTACATATACACATATACATATATCACCGTACACTCGTCTGTGCATAATTGGAAATGCGCATATTTGCCTTCCAGCAGCCACCTGTAGCCGCAGAGTGGCCCATAAACCCATTCGCGTCGACTGATTGGGTAAACTTTAATATTTACTTTTTTGCAAGCTGAAAGTATATTTATGATTTGTAACTGTAAATAATTGCAAGCGTATGCTGAAGACAGCTGCATCCATGTGCTAATAGATTTTTGAAATAAAATAATTTTTCAGTAACGGAAAAATATACAAAATATGAATTAGTAGTTTCAAAATGTGCTTCCTGTCACAACAAAAATTAATAGTGTTTTTTTGTACCAGTGAGTTTTTAAATATGCCAGACAGCAGTTATTAAGAATTTTATTGCAGAAATCAATTTAAAGGAAGAATCTTAAAATTGAAGATATTTAGGAACAAAAATATCTACTAATAGTCTTGACTATGTGAAATAACAGTTAAAGCCTTAACAGTTGACAACGCTGTTAAAATTATATTTTCAATCAAAAACTTTCTTTCCTTCGTAGGATGGTTTTATTATATGTATTTCCTTCATTTCTCGAATCTATCTGTGAATGATTGCATAATTTTTACATGTGCAAAGAATCTATCGGGTAGCCATTAAGGCAATCATATAAAACCGGTAGTTGCTTACAGTCTCTATATCATCCTATATAAAATTTTTGTAATTTTTACTCAATAAAGTAGCTCCATAGGATTTTAGCTCAGCATTACGAGACGTTTGTTTTTCCTTGAATGTACATATTACTTAGTACTTAGGGGAGGCTGAGCTTGAATAAAGTTAATCAATACATAAAATACCTAATCATTAAAACCTCAGTTAACCTTTATCAAAATCAAAATTCCATACACGTTTTACGTAAAATTAAATCCAGTTTAAAGTATAATTTTATGAAAAATAATTCTGTTTAAAAATCCTTAATTTTGAACATTTCATACATAATAAAAGCTCAGAAAACATTTCCATTTACAATTTCTCACAATTAATTTGCTTAATAAATCATTTGTATTAATAAATTATCACTGTGATAGCTATAAAATCTGATAATTAAGTATGCATGACATTCATTGAACATTTAAATATTCAAAAATACACATACATACATATATGCCCAGTCAAATAGTCCAATTTATTTTGGTGCTTCGAAAAACAACAACAACAATTAATTGAATTGAAATGCGCGTAAAAACCCATACCACAAAATGTCCAAATAATTGCGATTGCAACGTGACAAAGATGAATGCAGAAAGACACAACAATCCAGTGTGTTGTTGTTGATAGAGAATTTGGAATTAAGACTGTTCTAAATAAAAATTTTGCTGATATTATTTTCAGATAATAATTACATGTTATTAAACATTACTCATCTCGGAGGTAGATCTCTAAGGAGGCGGGGAAAAATTTATTCTGTACTGGGAAGGAACTGGAATGATATAATATTTAACTTATTAAACAAATAAGAAGAGTATGGAAAAGTTAAGATGGTAATAGAACGACTTTCAAAGAGTAGAAGTTGACAAGAATTGTGGGCACAGTTATCTTATTCTCTCTATCGATGCAGAAGCAGATATCAAACAGCAGATTTCCCTAAATCTTTAAGAGATATTTTTATATACTTATATCATAAATGTGCTTTAGGCATGTTAAAATACTACGAAAAGCGTAGAGTAAATTCGGTCAAAGGTCACGGTGTAGACTTTTTTCTTAAATATCTAAGTATTTAGTGACGTTTATGCCAGCAATGTGTTTGTTATCGTTGTCGCTTTAAGGTTACTTGTTGTACCTCATTGTTTATGTGCCATCAATACCCGCAGTTGTCATCGTAGCTGTCATTGTCACTTGTTTCTTTTAATTGTATCAAGTGTCGAACAAGCAAGCGAGTCAGACATGCCTCATTTGTCCAATCATTCATTCTCGCAACAATTTTCGTAATTTAATGATGTTGTTGCTATTGCTTGTTGGTAGTGACTTTGACAGCTGGCTTCGACGCTTCATAACTGTCATTGACATTTATCGTAACACATGTGAATGTGTATGTGTGTGACGTCATAATGTTTAATGTATATGTGTCTCTTTCTTTCATACATAAGAATGTACATAGCTGCAATATATGTGTATGTGTATCAACATTTTAATGCTAATTTGTTGCTAATTCTTCACGCATAATTGTGAGATGTTTTTCAGATTTGCTCCGCAACGTCATGCTTTATAAGGTTATTCGAGAGTTAATGGCTTGGATTTGTGATGCTAAAAGTAGTTAGAAGGTTTACTTATCATTGGACTTAAGCCACAAAATGTGAGAATAGTCTTTTGTGGTAGGAAACTTCTATTTATACAGATTCAAATAAGAAAGGTTCCTTTATATAAATATGTATGACAAAACGTGAAAGATTTTAAAAAGATTGTGTGCACATATCTACAAGCACACTCACTTATTTCTACAATTATTAACTTGATTAAGTGAATGTAAACATGAATAACAAGCCCCGCTTCAGCACGGCAGCTGACCGCCTCATAATTGCCTTAATTAAGTGGCGAAATATGGGCGCGCGCATCAAATGTTCTGCCAATTGAAGTGCTGGCCAAATTGCCGGTTGACTTCTGGTTTGTGAAGTGCGTAAGGAATGCCGATGTGCGCGCCAATAGAAGTGGCGATAAAACAAATGTGTCAAAATTGAATAAAACATTTTTTATCTCCTTTTGACAGGTTCTTTGTTGATAGTTGTTGTTGTTGTTTGCTTATTGCATCAATATTCAATTAAAATCAATTCGATTGATTACAGAGCTGCCGGCTGGTAATCATTTATGCCGAAGACGACGCGACAATGGCGAAATGAAATGCAAAAAAATAAAAATAATAACAACAATATAAACTTAAAGTACAAAAAGAAACACGAAAACAAATAAAAATAGCAAAAAACCGGTGATATAAAAAAGCCATAGAACAACGCGCGACTGCATAATATTTATTAAAAGCCAATCTGAAAAATAAGAATTAAAGCTGTGTAGAATGCCAAAAGCAGCGAAGAAAAATCAATGTTATAAAAGCAATAAAAAATATAAAAAACGGTAAAAAAATAACGCAAAGTGAATTGGAGCCAGTTACATACACACAAACTCTTGCAAACCCACCGGCCAAACATTCAAAGCAAAGAGATTCTAGTTTTGTTTGTATGTATTTATGTAGCATAGTTCATATATGTATGTGTGAATATTTGTATGCGTATGCGCGAATGCCGCCCAACATTTGTAGTCGCTACGCTCGCCGACCGTAGCAAAGCCACGAACAACAACAACAGCAACAAAAGGGGGCAGCACGCCTCTAAAGGCAGCGATCTGTAGCGGCGACTTCTACGCTGCTTTTTAGCTTTAACTCTTTTTAATCGTCGTTTTTTTTCCTTTTGCCAATATTTCTGTGTAGTTTTTATACTATTTTATGTACATGTGTTCTTCGCCGTTTATTCATATATTTGTGTATGTGCTGCTGCGTGCGTTGGCCAAGTGCCGCGTATCTATTTCAGTAGAACGAAATTGAAATGGATAGCGAAAAGTAGCCACAACCGCAACACAGACCCACACACACACATAATAATATTATACAAAAACAAAAATAAATAAATATAGTATACAAAAGTAAAAAAACAACAAGCATACATGGCAAGCGTGTTCACAGCTGATCGTGGCTTTGTATTACGTCACCTTGACTCAGAGGTGCTGAAGCGGCGTGGTGCTCTTCGGTTCTTTTGCACAATTAAAGTATGTAAATATGTATTTTGCTAAGTTTTTGTTTTTGTTTTTCTTTTCTGTTTGAGTTAGAAAAATATACAAACAAAATATAAATAAAAATTTCGGTGGCCCATTAATAAAAATATGGGGAGTATGAAGTATTCACTTACATACTTGGATGGAATATAGTTTAAAAAATTAAGAAAAATTCATGATGCAATCAGCACTCTTACACAGCATAAAAATAATGACTGATTTAGGAAAATATTGAAAAAATATAAAAACTTCACAAGGCTTCCGAAGTACTATGTAGAGAGATATCGATATAGAGATATCTAATTGTTTCACAGCCAATAGGTAGATCAGTTATGGATACACAAATATTTATTATAACAGAAACTCAAATTATTGTTGTTAACTGAAAAAGGAAAAGGAATCTGATGAACTAATAGAAAGAACATTCGAAGAATGTTTATATTCCTTAAATGATTTCTTGTTGAACGAATCACTGGCATCCACTATGTGCCCAGTCTAAGTGAGATCGCTTGCACCGCCAAACACATACAGCTTCGCATACATATGCCTATAATAATTACTCATGTGCCCGTCACGACTTTGGCCTTATCAGCATGTCAGCTGTTTTTCGATGAACTGCGTTCAAAAACAAATTGTGGAATAAAATATGATAAATGAAAGGAAATATTGACAGCTGAACACATCGGTCAGCGGCGAAAATTAATTCCAAATTAGTGTCAATAATTAATGAGGCATTCAAAGAGTGTAAACCAGAATATACTTTTTCAAAAACTTTTATTTTTTAATTTTCTATGTGTTGGAGCTGGTGAGAAGACAAGGCGATCGGGTCGTCGATAGAATGCCGGGTGTCCAGTGGGTTGGTTGGAGAAAATGATGTCATTCTAAATGGGAACATCAAAAGCCGCTCGAGCGTAAACAAACAGCGATTTGCGTACAAAAGAAAAACAAAAACAAAAAAAATTAAATTGCTAATTTGCGTTTAAAAAGCGAAAATAATATATGAATAATTGAATTTTTAGAAAATAACAATTTACAAAAGCATTTATGGAGGAAGGCATTAAAATAGTTGAGCGTAAGTTGGTTTAAAATTTATTTCAGATTTTTCGCGTCTCTTCGGTTCGATTCGATTTGTTTGTATATGTGGGTGCTTGTGACTTTTCAAACTCAACGCGCCAGACATCAAAGCGTCTTCGGCATGTGCCAGCACTAGTACATAAAGGCGAAATTGCTGAACAATATAAGTCCAAATAATTTAGATGGAAACGAAAATAAAGAAAATACGGTATAAAAAATAAAAATATACGGCGACAATAACAACAACAGGCAACGAGAAATTGAAATTTGTGCGGTGTAATTCTGGTGAGTCTGTTGAGTTGTATTGCCAAAATGAACACCTTCCCCGCCAAATAAGGTACGTCGAGTGTGAGGTAATGAGCTTCAGCGCCGCTAATCGGCTTCATTTGGCACACACAATCACTCATACAAGCATGATCCACGAAAGTCAAGCACATACAAGTTCAATTCAGCGTTTCTTATTTTAATTCCACTTTTTATGCTTTTTATTGGCAACATTTGTGGTGTTCTGTGTCGTAATTGGAGAAAAATAATTCGAATAATTGTGTTGTGAGTCAGTTTTCGGTATATCTTTTTGCCAAATAAGAATCGATAATTATGATTCAGTTGAAATAATTCGTAAATGGCAGAGAAGTGTGTAAAATCAAAAAAGCTGGTTGCATCTCAAGCTGACTTCGAGTCTCTTTTCTAATTTGTCTATAATTTTTCTCACTCACATACAACAGTAAATAATATATATAAAAGTTTTCCATACCTTTTAGACTAATAGAGTGGCATGCGAGTTCCTTCCTAAGGCCAGGGATGGAATTTATGTAAGTAAATGTTTGAAAGCAACGATGCACAATAAAACACGAGCACTTTTGCGCCAATATTTATGTAGAGACGTGTATACAGCAGAAGAAGGCAGAAGAAGAACACAGCGCTCCAAAGCGGCCTTTTCAATGTTTGTCTGTCCTGTTTACTTGCCACCCAATCGCAGTTGTACATGGAAGGGATTACAGTTGATGTGTGACCCAGCGGAGAAAGGAGGTGGAAAGACACGGAGAATGAAGTTGTTAATAATTTGACAAATGCTCACTTTTATGGAGTTGAAAAACGTTTTTTGTCTGTGAGAGAAAATTGTTAGCTCGCATATCCTTTTTGAGACAACTTTTAATTTCCGTAAGTTCGTATTCCGAGAAATTGTCTTCAATTAATTAAATATTAAGAGTATAACTTGGGACTACTTAAAGTTTTGGGCATAATGGTTTTACAGTAATGAAGTGAATACCTTTTTTCTAGGTTAACCGAAATGTTTTCCGATTGCATATGTATGAAAGTTTACTATACACCCCGCAGTGAAAGAACACGCGATGGCTCAGAATGGCAACTAACTTTGGGTGGCACACACGCATGATGGTGAATGGGCTATTTACCCACCACTGCAGTGTTTCCCGGTTGACAAGTCTACACACATGCACAACAAGCGACGAACTAGTGAAGAAGCAACATTTTATTCAAAGAAATGTACATTTTCAAGTGCTATCCGCAAAGCCCAAATGTAAAACCGGCCACGACCAACAACTACAAGGCATGCAGTGCTTATAAACTTAGTTGTATGCTTACATATGTACTTAGTCTACTTATGAACAATGGTCGGCGAAACTAAAGCCTTTTAAATAAGACCGGAAGACATCCAAAGGGCCGTTGTTGCGGGCCATTCATGTGGGAGAGGGTGCGTGTTTCACAATGTGAGTTATGGTCATATATCCCGCTTTATTACATATTTTCTTACTTGAGAATAGTTTAGCGCATTTTGAAAGTTATGTATTTACTTTGAGGATCTTAAACAATGAACTTAGACAATGACATTGAAATATAAAAGATTTTAATATCTCAGAAATACTAATGTTAAGCATGGAAAATAAACTAGTTAGTTTTAATTTTAAAAATTCATGTGAAAATTTACACCTACAAAAAAAATTAAATTATTAAAAAAAATATTTACAATCATAACAAGACGCACTGATATTTTAACCCGCTTTTGTTTGTTGCATTTTTGTATTTAATTCTTTATAACTCTTGCAATAATCAAGAATTCAACTTTCCTCTGTTTTCTATTTAATTCATTTGTTTGCATTTTACAATCATTCAAAGAATTTTAGCAGCCAAATTGCATAGAGTTGATATGGCCGTTGGTGGCGGACGCTGGAATTCACACAAGCAGTGCTGCTACAGTGGAAAAGTGAAAAAGCCACTCGTTCGTGTTTGTACACAAATCGCCATGTACGAGTGTTATACAATCGCTGAACGAATGTTATGGCATAAAATGCATAATTAATGAAATTGTTGGAATGCTTTGTGGAGCTCGCGGCCAGCACTGCATTCATGCACGCACACAAATGTACATACACCAATACGAAACATATGTGTGTGTGTATGTGTGGTGACATATTGGCTGGAGCCACAACAAGTGGCGGGAAAATGGTAAGAAAACGCGTTGTTTCAATTCACTACACTCGTGTGCATTTTTTTCTTTTCTTTTTTGTCATTTCATTTTGTTTTGTTGTTCAGTTGAGCGCAGTTTACGTTTTTCATTGTTTGTTGCTTCTGTATTTTGTTGTTGTTGTTATAGTCATAATGTTGCCATGTAATCCACCGCAAAATCCCTCGAATGGTGGTATTGAAACCATGATTATAAATCTTACGCAATGTATGACGCAATTTATGTCTACTATGCAAAATATGATACAAGATTTAATAAAATCGCAAAACCAAATGCTGCAAACTTTATTAAGTAAAAAATGAGCGTACTAAATATCTGTATATGGAATGCTAACGGTGTTAACCAACATAAACTAGAGATTATTAGATTTCTGTCTGAAAAAAATATAGATGTAATGCTAATATCAGAAACTCATCTGACAAACAAAAATAACTTCAATATACCCGGATTTAGACGCTATGTTACAAATCACCCGGATGGAAAAGCGCACGGTGGAACGGCAGTATTGGTTAGAAATCGGCTTAACCACTATGCTCTAGAATATCATGCTACAGCCCAGTTACAAGCTACAACAATATCATTAAAAAATCGGGGTTGTGATTTAAACCTAACTGCTATATACTGTCCACCTCGTTTTAAAATTACAGATGGTGAATTTAAAGACTTTTTTGGAAAGCTAGGTCATAGATTCCTAGCAGGTGGAGATTACAATGCAAAACACACGTACTGGGGCTCACGTCTAATTAACAATAAAGGAAGACAGCTGTACAACACAATTATGAATAAGCACAATAATCTTGATATAATATCTCCTGGCAAGCCGACATATTGGCCCAGTGATCGTAACAAAATACCAGATCTAATTGATTTCGCAGTAATCAAAAATATAGATAGATCGCTTGTGACAGCTGATACATGTACAGACTTATCTTCTGATCATTCACCTGTACTAATAAAGTTGTGTGAACAACCCATATTCGTTGATCCAAAAGTGGGTCTAACATCTTATAAAACGAACTGGTTAAAATATAAGAAATATGTGAGTAGCCACATTAATAGTGAGTACAAAATAAATACAGGAAGAGATATTGACGAAAGCATAAGAGAACTTAATGATATAATAACTAACGCAGCTGTATTAGCAACACCAAACAGAAACTATAAGCCACGTGGTCTCCGAAAAACTACTAACAGAGGAATAGAAAAGCTTGTAAATGAAAAAAGGCGTGCTAGACGAGAATGGCAGATAAATCGCTCCCCTTCCACTCAGCTTCAATTGAAATCTGCTGTACGAAAATTAAAGAAAGCGCTTCAACGCGAGGAAGAATTCCACAACGAAATGTATATAAAGAAGCTATGTCCAAACTCAAGAAAGCAAAATTCCCTGTGGAAAGCCCAAAAGTCCATGAAGCCTCCAGTCGACTCCAACATGCCTATACGAGACTTGGGTGGAAATTGGGCTCGAAGTGACGAGGAAAAGGCTAATTGTTTTGCAAATCACCTGGAAAAGGTATTTCAACCTAATTGCCCAAAGAACAACTTTATGTTGTCAATCTTACCTAACACAGCAAATGAGTCGCTCGAGTCTTTTAAGACTTCACCTTTTGAAATTAATTGCATCATAAAAGAACTAAAGCAAAAAAGTCGCCAGGACATGATAATATCACCCCAAAAATGCTAATAGAGTTACCAAATATTGCTGTAGAGGTGCTCTCTTTGCTCTTTAATGCGATTTTTAGTTTTGGATACTATCCGATTTCATGGAAAAAGTCGCAGATTATCCTGATAGATAAACCTGGGAAAGACCTGACACAGCCGTCTTCATACAGACCAATCAGTCTTCTACCCTGCCTTTCTAAAATATTTGAAAAGGTGTTACTATCAAAGATGTCTCCTTTCCTCCACGAAAATAATGTAATACCAGCGCATCAATTCGGGTTTCGTGCAAAACATAGCACGATAGAGCAAGTAAATAGAATAACTAACGAAATAAGAAAAGCATTTGAGCACAGAGAGTACTGTTCAGCTATATTTCTAGACGTTGCTCAGGCATTTGATAAGGTGTGGCATGAAGGGCTTTTATATAAGATTAAAAACATTCTACCTTTAGAATTGTATAAAATATTGGAGTCTTATTTAAATAATAGACAATTTATGGTTAAAGTAGGAGACTTCATATCTGATGAACGACAAATAAGGGCTGGTGTACCACAAGGCAGTGTTTTGGGGCCAACTCTGTACATCATATATACTGCTGATCTCCCAACAGCTAATAATGTTTTGACATCAACTTTCGCGGATGACACAGCTTTAGTGAGCCGTAACAAATGCCACATTACATCATCAAGAATATTAGCGGAGCACTTAAGATCTGTCGAAGAATGGCTAGCCAACTGGCGTATAAATGTGAATGAACAAAAGTGTAAGCACGTTACATTTTCTCTGAGACCAAAAATGTGTCCGGCAGTAAAAATGAACAATATTTTGGTGCCCCAAGCGAATGAAGTTACCTATCTTGGTATTCACCTAGATAGAAGGCTTACGTGGAGAAAACATATATCTAGTAAAATAACTTGCATGAAGATAAGAGCTGCAAATTTAAATTGGCTTATAAATAAAAACTCTAAACTTAGCCTAGACAACAAAGTATTTTTATACAATGCGGTCATAAAGCCGATTTGGATGTACGGCATTCAACTGTGGGGTACGACCTGTGCAACAAATATCGATATAATACAAAGGTTCCAATCGAAAATGCTTAGAACAATCACGTGCTCACCATGGTACATGCGCAATGAAAATATCCATAAAGATCTTGGTATCCCAATGGTGAAGAAAGAAGTAGAGGACAGCAGATTGAAATATATATCTAAACTCCGTGATCACCCAAACCCATTGGCTAATGCTTTAATACAATCCTGTAATCAATCACGTCTAAAAAGAAGAGATATGCTAGCACACTAAAGAGCAACGTTTCACCAAAACAACTCAATCACCTGGTTGAGCTTGTCTAGTTTTTAGTTAGTTTTAAGATTTTATAACTTATTGTTAGGCTTTAAAGAGCAGATTCAGTAAATAAATGTATATTGAAAGAAAAAAAAAAAAAAATGTAATTGCAACAAAATACACAATAAAGCCCACAATAAAAGCGTTGTACCTGCATTATATAGCGTTTACAATACATACAAACATATACATATATATATAAATAACGGTACATACAAATTACATATATATACTCTCATTGGCCTACAAATTGACATTATAACTTCGCTTGCTGCTGAAGCGGGAGTAACAACGCGCTTGCTCATTAATATTTAATGCGCCTGCTAGGAAGGGGGAGTTGGAGGGTAATTGTATGTAAAAGTTAAGCTTTGAATAAAAGCACGCAATTGTTACTGTAATTCATTTAATAATGTAGACTGTTCTATTCTAATGGCAATATTACAAGTGGTGGATAAAAACAAAACAAACAATTATAAATGAATTGTTGAAATAGATAAATTTCTTAGATGTTAACCTATATATGGTAGAGAATTAAAATACCGTTATTGAAAAATTAGAAAGAAAAATAAATTTAATAGTAATATTAATTCTTCCCGACATCTATATGTTTTATCAACCATATGTTGAACAATTTTTGGTCTAACTTGACTCTATTTATATGATCAATCGGTGTCTTCATACAAAATTTATAAAAGTCAACCCAATTTAATATACATAATTCTTGTGCTTTAAGTTTAAAGACGCACTTTTGTATTTACTGTGTATCAAAAGCCAGGAAAACACAAAATTCCAAGGCGACAGAAGATGGTTTGTACGAAAAATCTCTCTGGCTAACCACAAAGCTTCGCTGAGCACATCACAACAGTAAAGCCATCATAAAACTGCAACAAAACATAAAATTCATATAGTATACAGCACTCTACAGCGAACGCTATGACTTAACCGAACAATGTGCAGTCGTTGAATGTGCAACGTGCAACATGTCTCAAGGAAACACCAAATTGAGTGGAAAAGTGTAGAAATTCAGCGCGCAAAAGCAAAATAGAAGTGTGGAGATTTTAACTCTTCCAAATCATGGCAGATGGCGTCAAGAAATGGATGGAATTGTGTTGAGTGGAGCGTACTTATTATAGCTGGAAGACATTAGCTGATTGTAAGCTTCAATTAAATTAGGAATTCAGCAGATTCAGTGAATGTTTCAATTGCATTTTGACTCGTAAAACAATTCAAATGGTTTCAACGGTTGATTAGTTTAGTTCAAACTCATACTTAAATTCATATTTTGTTGCACTATGTGGTTAACAAACAAAAATCTGATTGTGATCTAACAACACATTCTATATACATAGGTAATCTCAACTTAAGCGGTGTCTCTGAAGAGTGTATGAACCACGTGGAATAAATATACTTCAAATAAAATCCATAAAATTCGTTGGAACATTTGAAGAAAATATAAAAGCTTATGATTCCTGATTAGAATGTGTCAGTATAGTTTCAGATTTGATAAAGGAGTGTTAAGCATGTGCTTTGGAAACCTAATAAAGTATTTTTGACTTTATACGAGATTTCAGAGATATACGATGATTTGTGATTTTCTGTTTCATTATTATTAGGTCTGGCATTTCAAGGTGGAATTTTTCAACAGATTCATGATCACTTATGACTAGGTTGCCACAATTACACTACGACAATTTTCAATCGTCGGAGCTTTCTTTACAAATGTTATGAATAAAATAAAAATTTAAAAATACAGAGTACAATTCAGTGTTCTAAAAACTATAAAATAGTCCAAAGGAGTATTGACACGTACATCATAGTCGGTAAAAAAGTTCGGAAAAATATGGAAAATCATTTGTTTGAAAGCTGAGAAATGCTTTCTTATCACTGAAAACGTTTTAAATTAAAAAAACAAGAAACCATTATAAAACTACGAGCTAAGCAGAAAGTGAGCTAAAGTTCTATAAAAATACTGATTTCCTGCCACATTCTTATTAAGAAAGTCGGGCATGTGAATTCTTAGAAGACTTTCGACAACGACTTCGAAACAGTCTCGTTCAAAGACATTAGCGCAGTTCTCATGCTGATATGAAAGTTTAAATACACATAGGAAATCAGTATGCTGTAGCGCGTCTGCTGACAAACCACCTCCAACACCGGTGTTTTTCCATAAGCAGGCGATTAGAAGCTGCAACAAAGGCGATACACTGAGAGAATGAAACATGAAAAGTTATAAAGGCAGAGGGAAACAAACAAATAAACCGCTACACTTACAGATAGTTGGACTGACAGACAAGCCAACCGCGTGAGATAAAAAAACAACAACAACAGAAACAAACAGTTGTGTGAACCAAAATGCATCAAAAAGGCGAAAAAGAAACAGTTAAATGTAGCAGCAGCAGCAGCGGAAAAGTGAATTTTATAATCGCTGCAACTGCACACTGTCAGATACATACATACAGACATGCACTTAGCTATAGACTAAATGACAGAAATCCATTGGTGCTTGCGAAATGCATTAAACCTTAAGACTGCCACAGGGGAATGCCCCCTTAAAAAAGAAGTAAACAAACATACGGCAAAGTAAAACCAGAAAGCAAGCAGAAGTGCAGCTACATTTTATAGCCGCCCTTAAAGGCGAAAAATCAAAGGAAAGAGTAAAGCGAAATTCGCAAACACGGAGAAGGAGAGAGAGAGCGTCAGTTAAATAAAAAAGGCAACAAACTTGCTGCAATGCATGTGCTCGCTGTCTGTTATTGCTATTGTTGTTGTTGTTGTATACTTTTTGTTGATTTTTTTCATTTTATATAGCGCTACCTAGGCGCTGCTGCGGCGCTGCGTTGCAAGCGTGCGAAAATGTATCTCACAGATACTCATACTCTTTCAGTGAATTCGCAGCAGCAGCGGCAGACAGACAGACAGCATCTGAAGACTACACAAAAAAACGCTTCAACAAAGATTTAGTCACTCACACACACAAACACACATGCACACTCTCGCTCGTATAAATCGCACTCACTTACTTAGTCGAAACAGTTGATGCTTGTTTTGCTACTTAAAATCGGTATTTTTCGCTAGTTTTGTTGTGGATTTGTTGTTGTTTTTCACTTTTTGTTTTCACCCAAATTATTTTTTGGTCTCATAAATTAATTTTAATTCACCAATAATTTCACTATTTCTGATTTCTACATTCACCCTTTGCTTTAAAACACTTTATTTTTATGTGTGTATGTAAATTATTTTCACTTCAAAATTTTACAGTTTAATAATTACAACAACACCTGCATTGATTGCGACGAATTTTGCACGCCAAAAACACTGTTTATATTTGCACTCTAAAGCAAGAACGTGTTTTTATGTTTATAAATGCTCGTAGCCGCGCGGCCGGCGAGTTTCATGGTCCACATTGTTGCTCACAAAAATCAAAAAAAGCAAAAATCGATGGCCAAACACGATTCTACTAGAATCGCCGCCGTCAATCACTTAGCTCAAACACTGCAGTTCAACTTATATTTCAGCCGCTCATTCGTTTTTACCACTAGTGTTGTTGTTGCTATTGTATATAAATTATTTAAATTTTATTTTTTTATTTATCTTTACCTTTTTCCATTTTTATTTGTGTCTACGAGCAATTCACGTTTCATTCTGGCTTGCGTGTCAATAACGGCGAGTCAAGCCATGGCAAGTCAAATCGAGTCAATTCGAATGGAGTCGATGCGCCAAAGAGAACCGTGGAGACCGTCACACGCGCCGCACAAAACACAACTGAGCAACGGAACGATTTTTGTTCGCCGCACTGCTGTCGCCAGCGCTGCGCCGCAGGTCAGCCACATGCGTGTGACGTCGCGTTCGATGGCGCTCATGCGTGTGTATTTGTGTGTTGGCTCACAACGAAAACTCGAAATTCACAGGTTGTTTGTGCCGTTGTGTTGGTCACTGCCCCCCGCCTAGTTGGTTGGCTCGGTGTTGTTTATATGACAACGTGTTCGCATCGAACAAAACACAACATCGGCAAGAATTAGCGGCTTCGCTTGCTAAGATGGATGTATGTGTGTGTGAGCACTTGCAACTGTATGCAGGTATGGGTGTGTGTATCTGAGTTTATACGTGTATATGAATAAATGTTGCAGAGTAATGTTGCGCTGTAAATGGTTTCAGCAACATTCACTTCAAATGCACAGAAATATTGGTTGTTTTAATAGCGAAATGTAACTGGAAATTATGTTGCTTTTATTGCAAGTATTTCACGAATAGTAATTAATTTAGTTCGCATGGTTTGACTTTATCCCGAGGCTTCGAAAGGAGTATGGATGGATTGGAGTCGCTGACGGATGGGTCGACGTTGGCGGGGAAGGCTGATGAATGAGTTTGTTATTCACTCTTATAGCAAAACGGCGATACTTGTATTGAGCTCGCCGACTGTGTTCTCGAGACTGGTAAAGGATTGTCTGTCCTCATTAGTTGCGTTGAGCTATTTCGCAATTACACTAGTTGGGGTGCCTGGCCACAGCGGAATCGCAGGTAATTAATGGGCTGAAGATCTTTGCTATTCTTGGAAGGAGCACTGGAGAGTTTAATACGAAACATTTGGAAATCAGCCCTCACTAGCAACTGCGCTGTCGCATAATCCTTCTAGTTCTAGCTGCTTTGTTGATTGGTAAATCTAATTAAGAAGAAATTTTCAAGCAAAGTAGATATCGTACTACAAAAATTGTATCGCAATGTAGAAAGATTGCCATAATCGGTTTACCGCCCTCGATAGCAATTATGCTTAATATTCCAATCCAAATTCAAAAAGTGTGTTCTTGGCAATATACGAACTTTTCAGCCTTCTGTTATCTTCGGAAAAGTTCGCTTTCTTCGAAAGAACATTTTCGCAGTTGGAACTAAGTAGGCAATTAAAAAGTAAAATCTTCTTCGAACTAACCAGAGTTAAGCTCTATAAAACATTCAATGAGTTGTACAGTTGCAGTGGTTTTAAAAGCTCGAAAGAAGCTCAAAGAATAGAGGGTGTTTTCAAAAGTTGTTACTGTCGTAGGAGTGCCAAACTCTTGAATCCAATGTATAATGTACATACATGTACATACATAGAATGCACAAATATGAATACGAATCTTGAGGGAATGCAATTTATTTCTTATTGCGTATGTATGTATGTATGCGTAAATTTACCTCACTTATAACATCATCTAAACCGCTGGGACTATCTCTCCTGAATACAACAACAACATTCCGTTGTTCTAATGGCAAATTCGTGTCTCACAATTAACTTTGTTGCAATGCAATTAGAAATGAATGTGTAACTGTTATGAACTTTCTTCGCCACGGCTAGCTCCATTAAATACCAAGGCTAGAGGCCTAATTTTCAACCACTTAAAAGTACAGTCCGTTACATGAAATAAATTACTTGAAATATCGCTGAAGAGAAGAAGCTGAAATAATTTTTTATATTTTCTGACATTGGAATATGTGGTTCTAAATAATTTTATAACTAAGTGATCAGCGATACTACTTCTTTATCATCTAAAATATATATTTTTTATCCAAATCTTATAATTATAATTCTTGAACAAATATAACAAATCTCGCCTCTTATTCACTTAGTAAATGTTCCCCACACTATTCATAGAGTTCCACCATTTCTAAGTGGACGCCTTAAAAATGCGTCCACGCCCAATTGAACCACTTTCTGTGTTCCGTCACTTTATTGCTGCCGCCTTTAAATGCATAATATATGAGTTCCTACTCTAAATACTTACATACATATGTATGTATATGTACAAATACTTACATGGGCGCTCTGGTAAAAATTTCCCCGTCACACGTGTAACTGCGCAACAGCTGAGCATTCAACACATAGTATACGAACAACGAATTTCTACACGAATTCCCTCACTACACTCTCGTACAAGCGCATTATTGATTAATTATCTACATATTCATTTCATGTATTCCCCAGAAGCGGATATTCTTTTCATATTTTAGTGCCAATAGGATTATTTCTAATAACGGAATTCCATAGCTAGTCAATTATTAAAATGCTAATGAAGAATAGTGAAGCATTGATGTTATTGTGTGCTTATTACTAGGGTGAGGTTATGTGAGCTGAGGATGGAATCAACAAAAAAGTTGTAGTAAAAGGACAACTTTACCTTACATAAAAGAGTATTTCAAAAAGCATCAATATAAGTGTGGTTGTTGTCACCTTTAGGCCTTGTGTGAAATGAACTTGATATAGGCTCTACATAAATTTGAGGCGGAACCTTATAACACACGTGCATAAACCCAAGTATACCATTAAATGAACACCTTTAATATAATTTATGCTCGCATTTGAGGTCTGTCACTGACTAATGAAGCATATTATATAAAAATTGGTGTTTGATAATCAAAAAATCTTCTATTAAACATAATTTTATTGGTTACTTAGTTAGATGAAGCTATGCTTACCTTGGCGATGAACTATGTAGCTCACAATAGTCACATTCCAACCTTGGCAATGCCAGTTTAACTAAAAGTGTTATATATTCAAGTAACAATTGAATTGCCTAAAGCACAGCTGCAACATTTATAATGATGTCCTCTACAACAATGTCGATATACCCTTGTTCACACAAAGAAGACAACTGGCAACAAAACAAACAACAAAAGGTGCCAATTATGTTCAATGGAAAATACAATTTCCGGAGATACAGGAAAAAGCGATTTCCTACACACAATAATAATAATAAAGAAAGGAATACGATGCACGTATTGTACAAAAGGTGTGTTCGAAAAATAACGGGAATTTTCGTTTAAAAATTTTTTTATCAAAATCAAATATTAATTTTGTAAATATGATCTATGAAATGGGTAAAAAATTCAAATAATTTTTTTTGATACCTTGGCCATTAAATTCATTAAATAAATTCATAATTTCAGTTAACAACATATTTATTTCACAAAAGAGAGGCCATATAACTGGCTCATTATAGTGGATTAAGAAATAGAAGATTTTGAAAATTTGTGCAACAAACATTTTTGTTATCCCTAAAATTCAACAAAAAAAAAACTTAAGTACATCTAAAGACGCAAATATGTTCTCAAACTGAATGAATGAACGAAGCTATGCTGCAGCGCAATATTTTAATAGTTCTATGGTTTGTAGCTCTAAAACTTTACTGAAATAAACGGAAACAGTTGAAGCTAAATGGATTACTTCGAAACAAATCTCTCATTAAGTAAAATTCTATTAATTATGAGAAATTAATTAACAAAAGCTGATTGCTAATATCATTGGCCGATATTTTACACCTGGCAAATGCACACACACATCCACAACCTCAAAGTATACAGAAGTACATGCATTTCACCATTTATCTGCCTAAGCGTGGTGAGTGCGCAAAACGCGAAGGCAGCACTAAGCCTTTTCCATCAGCTGTCGAAAATCATTGAAATTATAATTACAATTTTAATAGCATCAACAGCCAGTCGCAGAGCCCGACGCGCGTTGGACACTTCACTGCTCTGTTACGCGCCCCGCCCCGCCGCCATGTTTGGCTTAATGCTGTCATTTTACACAGTTGTTATAGTTGTAATTGTCCTTAATATACTACAACTTGTGATGTTGTAGTTGTAGTTAGATTCACGCGCCCAACAGATAGCTGGGCTGCAGTGAGTGGCTTTGGCGCGGAAGCATGGTGTAGCGTTTAATTTCCATAGTTAATAGGCGTAAATTTATGACATTACCGCGTCTATAATTTCATGTTTCCACTTCGCGGCATCCACTTCATGCAACAGCCTTTTCAAGTGCGGGGCACAAAGAGAACATAACTGTTTACTCGGTGGCTTAGCGGGGATGCTTAAAGGGGATGCATACATCGGTTGAGAGCTCCTCCCTCTATAATATGTGCTAAAATAAACAGTTAGACAGGGTAAGTTGCATAATTACTTTTTTTTGGTAAGGTGGCAACTCTACCATCACAACGACGGCGTTGTTGAAGCGCTTTTCTCAGCGCGGAAATGAGGTTTGAGTGTATGAATCGTATTTTAATCACTCGCCGGCTTTATTAAAGTGCGGATTAAATGTTGTTGTTTAGTTGTTGTTTACCTGTTACCCTAATTATGAACGGTGCTGAGGAGTTGATAGCTCACGGGTACAGTTTAAACGTATATCTTAACCACAAAGTAAAAAACAATTTTTTTTGCAGTTTTGGTTATTAGGATAGCAGGGTAAACTCTTTCAAAAAATATTTTAACTAATATACACTAGAAGTTATAGCATATTTGAAAGTGAATTTTGTGGAGAAAGTGTAAATGATTGTGATAAATTGCCTAGAAGGTTAGATGTTGATGAGTTTGAAATGTTGTAAGTTTTTTGAGTTTATATATATTTATTTAAAAAATTTTTCAATAATTATAAAATTATAAACTACAAAATTATAAAATGAAAGTATACTGAATAGAGTTTGATAAGAGGGAATGGCTTCTCCTTAAAATTTTCGATAATATTTTCTTGAAGTTCCTAAAATATTTAATAAAAATTGTTATTGTTCAATCAATTTAATATTGCAACCTCAAATATTAACCACTCCATGTTAGTACGCCACTGCGTATGAGCGACCTCATATTGATATTTCTAAATTCACCTTTCTCTCTGTAAATCGCACTAATTATTATTCAAGCGTATGCTTCCACTCAATTAAACGACATTCAAGTGAAAATTAAAAAAATAAGTGGCGACGCAGCGTAATTCTCGCAACTGCCAGCGGCACTACCTTCAACTTAAACTTTTTCGAAAATTTCACACAGAAAATCAACGTTGACACTCAGTGAATTCTCTTGTACGACACACACCACTTCAACCCACCGAAACCATGTAGACCAAAATGCAATCTGCTGCACCGAAGGGCACCAAGCTCTTACCACCAACACATGCCACATGCCTGCACCCACAAAGCAGCACGTGACTTCACAAATGCAGGTTGTTGCTGCTGTTGTTGTTGCTATTGCTGAGCATTTCACACGAATCGCCCTAAACTGGGTCAATGTGAAACTGTACTGAGCCGAAAATAAACAGGAACAACACAAGGCAAATCAGACAGTCAACAAACCAAGCATTCGATGCCTGAATGCCGTCAACGACAGCTTGATGGTGTAACTGCGGCTTGCTTGCTCCATGCTTGGACAGTTTGCACTCGATGTGGGCTACAGAGAAAGTGATGCCGGCAATGACACTTCGACAGCTGCAGCTGCTGGTGAGTGAAGCGCGTTTTGTGCACCGCAAAGTACCTGAAGACAATCAACACCTCACACGCACCCTTTATACCCTGTATTTCGCAACTCAACACCACGCGCAGGAATTACACTTTGCAGCAACGCCAGCATCGGCATTTGTCTGTTTATTTGTGCATTGAACTCAAATGGCGTGTCATGGCCCTGTCATGTACACGCGCATACACACACACACTGAAACCAAATTTAGAAAATATTTGTGGCTTTTTTTACATTTCTGTGGTGTTGCTGTGGTGGCTCAATGTCATTACCGTCGCCCTTCGTGGCTTCTCTGCTTCGCTGCTCATTTAGCCTAGTTTGTGTTTCTCTTGTTGCTGCTGCTGTTGTTGTTGTGCGCTGCAAGTGTTGCTGCGGTTCACCGTGGCCGATTCAACAAATCAACCGCAAAATATGTTCATAAAAATCAAGCGTAAAAAATGCTGCGCTATTAAAGTAAGTATTCATGCCACATTTTGTTGCAGCGCGTGTGGCATTTAAGTGCTTTTCATGTAACTTTGCTTTGCCGCCGTGTCTGTGGGGAATACATGCCATATTTATGTAAATGCGTGCAAAGAGACAATGAATAGATAATTATTGAAATTTATTTTGCTTTTGCTGGTTAAAATAAATATTTTTTTATAATTGAACATTTTTTAAGTTGTTGCCTATATTATATATATATATTTTTTTTAAATCTAGATTGTGGTATTTTTCTTTTCGCTAATACCCACAATTTGAACTAAGCAGCCAATGAGTATTAGTATTTGTGTAATACAAGTGATCTCTGCTGGGTATCAGTGGATCCATATTTCTTCGATATGCGATAGTCCTCGATGATATTTATACTTACGTTTTTCCCTTCAAGAAGAATCTATTTAATCGCTCAATCAACAAATGCTTACTAAGAAATTCCATAAAACCCCAATTGAACTCAAACCCCCGCATTTTCCTATTTGTGGTAAAACATCCAGTTAATAAAATTATATTCAAGTTACATACTTTGTGTGAGCTGTTATTTGATTTACTTCGTAATATCTGTCTTATTTAATAAAAATAAATTCTCTACAATAGTTCTTTGAATTTTTAACAATGTGAGTTATTTGTAAGCCGAAATTTATACCACATAACAACAACAACATAAATCATACAACAGTATACCCATGGATATTACGTATGCCTATTAATATTGTCCAGGTTGCCATATGTACCCGACTCAAATAATTTACAGCAAGTGCTACAGTCGAAACCAGTGGGTAGCGCTTCCATAAATAAACATTTCATTACTCAATTTAACTGAACGCTCACCCAGCTTTTTATGGTTATTACGAGCAAATTTAATTAATTTCAATTTAATTGAGTTCAAAATGAAAATGTGCGTGGCAAAGTATTAATAATAAATGCATTGCGGCCGCTTGAAATGGTGACAAATGTTGCATTTTTTTTTGTTTTTATGAATGGTGATGCATTTGCGCTTTTATAGACTCTAACCATTGAGAATTCAATCACAACTTAATGGAAAAAAGTCAAAAATCAAGAGAGTTGTGAGTTGAAAAATGCAATTGAAATGAAGTTGGCATTTTTGGTGTGTGGGAAATGTTTGCGCAAACATTCGCAAGCATTTATTGGAGACTTGATAGGGGTTTGCTAAAGTCATGAATTAAACATAAATGAAATATATCAGATTAATGTGAAATACTAATTAAAGTGAGCGAATAGAAAAGTAGTTAAAACAGACACTTTTTCAAGGTGAAGATAGCTTCATTTGTGAAAAATCAGTTATTGCCTATTTAATAAATATCTATTATCGAGACCACAGAATGATTCAGAGAGGACATGTTGGTATAAGGTCTTAAATCTATATTATTTGTATCCACTTTGTTTTTAAAGGAATTGCATTGAGTTTTGATATTTCTGGTAGTCAATAATCAAAGATAAACAAGGAAATAACGAATCTGTTTATTTACTTGCAGCATTCAATAGCGTTTATTTGTGACTACACCAGACATGAAAGGCAGAAAAAATGTTTTGATGAATAAATATGTATTGCTAAACTGCCTTTAAATATAGATTAAACGGCTATTAGATAGTTCCTTTAACGATAATTCACTAAAACTCAGTTTTACATTAATAGCTTTGCGAGCAGGCGTTAAACAAGAGCTTTATTTATACTCGCTGAAGCGACGACGACTAATCAATTAAAATTACAACTTAGAATTGGTAGACTCGCTCAATTTATTTATATACCTCGCATCTTCGAGGGCATTGTGACAAAAGAAAGCGCTTAAAAATAGAATAAAATTAGAATATCAAAGAAAATGTGGATGCCAAAGCCGAAGCTATGCTCGCGTGGGACAAACCTTCACAGTTTCTAATATATTAAATTGATTACTTTTAAAATCTCAGACTACTTAATGAGACTTTCACGATTTGGGAGTAAAGAGCCATACGCATTTTCAAAATCAGCAGAATGCTGCAAATACTGCTTTAGTTCGCTTTGGGTCACCGAGTCGTATGATTAATGTGTGCACTTGGCGCGCGTCGCAGTGTCTCTCCAGCTCGCCTTTCAGAAACATTGTGTGCAATGACTCGTTGAATTTTTATGTGTCGCTGATTTTCTTTATTTTCTTTCATCCTCATGCTGTTTCGTCTGGTTGTTGGTGTTGTTTTAGTTTTTAATTGCGGAATGCTCAAGGTATTCATTTTAATGAAAAATTTCAGACGTCCAACGAAAGCAAAGACTTCAACACGAATTTTATAGTGTTGGCTGTTTAATGATGCATATCAGTCCACAAGTTTTCTTTGGACAATTGAAATTGTAGGGAGGAAGTCCACTACTCGGGTGGTGGTGGTGTGCTATACTTTCTTAGTCTCGATCCGATAACAATTCACATACAATTTTCATCAGAATTTAGGTTTGAGATAAGTCAAGTTAGGTTAAGTTGGTGATACAGCCTTGATATGTTTCACATAAGTTAAGTTAAGTTAAGTAAAATTAAGTGAAGTTAAATGTTAGAGATAGGTAAGGTCTCGTATTCAGGTATTGGTATAACTTAAGCTAAGTGAAGTTATGTTAAGTTAACATGAGTGAAGTGAAGTTAGGTATGAATTTAGACATAAGTAAGGCCAGATACAAAATTGGCTTTTGGTTATGGAAATGAGTTTTAAATATGTTGCCATTTTCTTTTTATTTCAAAAATTTTACTTAATTAAGTGGATTTTTTATTCACTTACTTTTTATTATCTTAAATCATGTGTTATGAAACACACGAATCCATTTCCTTCGTTAAACAAAGTTAACCTACATAATCAGATTATTTGCAAACTGTTTTCCCCTATTTTTTGCTTTCAGTCAATCTGCTCGTTTTGGTGACTTTCACATTTTGCGGTAGCTTTATTTTGACTCAATTTTCACCCTCTTTTAATGCACCACTTTACTCACCTGAAGTGTTCTACTGCTCTTTATTGTTGGTTTTGTTGTACTTTTTGCTTTGTTGAATGAAGGATTTTTTGCGTTTCCTTGCCACTAAAGTGAGTAAATGCTTATTTTTTCGGTTAAAAGTATACACATGGAAACGCAGAAAGGGAAGAAAAAATACTGAAAATATAGTGTTGAATGTAGGGGAGCCCTCATGGCGACAGACACACACGCTTAGATGCACGTGGAAGCGACCGACGCATGATGTATGATATTGTAATTGAATTTTGCGCTTTTCTTTATTCTCTTTTGCCCCTTTCAGCATGTAGTTGGGTTAAGTGTTTTGGCGAAAAAACTAAATTGACATAAGTAAGCCGATTACACGATTGCGTTACGTTAAGTGATTTAACGACATCATGACATGACATCAAAAGCGAGATGTGAAATGTGAACGGTATATACCCTGAGTATTTAATATTGTTATAGATGATAGTGAATTTATTAGTTCAGTAATTTTGAAAGAAATTGGGACAAATGTGTTTGAAAATGACCACTCAGCTCTTTCATCTCTCAGATAATATAGCCGTTATCGCTTAGCTGGTTTGTAAATTGGTGTTATTTACTCACTAATAAATCATATCTAAGCGAAGTTTCTCAATAACTTTCTTTAAAGATGGTTATTAAACACCAAAATTTATTCCTTACTTTAAGTGTAAAATATATAATATCCAACTAGAATAAAGAAATAGAAGATAACTTAGGGTCACATTTATTGAGCTGAAAAGTCAAATTTTCAATAATTATTAATTCACCCCGTATTGCTTTGCAATACTTCGAGCTAAGTTATGACCAAGCCAAGCACAATAAAATGAAAAATTCTCGAGTTAAAAATATATCACCGTTATATTTACAAACTTTGCCTTTAAGCTAACCTAAGACTTGTGGTCATGTGCACTTGTATGCTCTCACTTAATAAATAAATAAATACAAAGACTAGATAAACAACAGGATCAAACAGAAATCAATAAATCAGTACAACAACAACAGCTACACAATATATTTCAAAAGTATCCATGTAAAAGGAAAGCTCACACATTTCAAGTGCTTGCCGTTTGCTATTCACTCCCCTCATTTCGCTGTAACACATTTCATTTCAATCGACCGAGTTATTTTGTTTATTGAAACTTTTGCAATTTATCCGCTAAAAAACTTTTACATTTGATCAAGTGAGTTTTCTCTGCTGTATGACATTTTATTCTAGTCGTCCTTGTGGTGTCATCACTGGTGCATTGCACGCGACATGCGGACATGCGAGTGCAAATATCCTTACGGTGAGTATACGTGAGCAAAGTTTCATTATTTAAAGTAATACAAATTGTAAATATCGAAATTATATCAGTTTAACTGTATTGGAATATGTGGAGAATAGAAAAAAAATTGATTTCTATTATTGATTTCAACAGTGTACCTTTCCTATAGTTATTTATTGGTATATTGCACTATTATTAGTTTTTAATACCAAAAAAGTCAAATCGATTTTATTTATTCAAAAATGTCAATTATGTGTGGATTTTGAATAAATTTGGCTCCCAAAGACTTCCGATTGGAAAAATTGACTTGACATGAGAGCAGCATAGTACCTGGAGATGGATTTAAAGAATAAAAATAAAAACAAATATTTTACTGTTTCTTTTTTCACTCATCATCAGTAAACTCCACTTTTACCCCGACGCTCCCGCATAACTCAACCAACTTGAATGGCGTCATTAAAGTTTTAACAACTGCATGAGATAAACATGTTCGTAAAATAGCAGAGAGAGAGAGACGAAGCTTCGATCGGCGCGCAAGTGACAACGTGTTCCAACAGCTGTGAGAACTTTTCCGCTAATAAATGAAAATTGCAATTAGCTTAGTAAAAGTTAGTTTCATTTGTGTTTGCACTAAGTGTGGCATTTAGCACTTTGTTTGATGAAAGCTCGGAGCGTTCAGCAGATTTATTGATTTCGAAGATGTGCGGATTAATCACTTCACAAATCTCCAATTGAAATTTTCAAATTCGCAAAGGTGTTTATGTGCCTTTTTATATCGGTCGTAAAAGTTTCATTACATCCGCACACTCAACCGCTTAATCTACCGATGAGTACTTATGCGCTTGGCGGATAAATAATGCAATTGAAATGATAAACAACACCGTAAACTATTTGATTGTCACACAATAAAAGTAATTCAGTTGAACATTTAGTACTCGTGACATACAGACTTATATAAATACAAGTGAAATACATTTTTTACGCATCGAAATTGAATTAGTGCCAATAAAGAACCACCAATGTTGTAAATAAGAAATAAGAACGTTTAGTGTACATTTAGCGGATCTTTTTATCACTGTTGCTGCCTCTTTCCTGGATTAAAGCAATCACATTATTTCTCATTTAAATAGGACAATCCTTAGAAAGCTTAAAAGGGGTCACCGTTGAATAATTCATACACTAGTATCCACACTGTACCCAAAGTATCTAGTTCCGCGTGCGCATGTATCATGTCTGGCCACTGTGTGTTTATGTTAAATATCATTATCAGATATTCTGAAACATATTATATTTAGTTGTAGATTGTTTGCAAGACGCACCTGTAATCATTCATCAATCATGTCAAATGAAAATGTGACGCTTATCAAATCAGAGTGTCGCGATTGTTTGTTATTAATCACTTAATCTGTTTGCTGGCGAGACAAGGCATTTGATATGAGTAATTACTCAGTTTGTAAACAAATGGAGTACGTGAATATTTCGCATAGCGGTTAGATCTAATTGTAAAAAGAAAAAAATTCTTTACGTAATTTATTATTAGAAAAGAAAAAAATTAAATTAAAGTTAAACAAAAGATTGAGAAAGATATAACTTCTGGTTGAATTAAATTAAAGTTAAACAAAAGATTGAGAAAGATATAACTTCTGGTTGAGCTCAGACGTTATTTGAGGGAATTTACTAACAAGTCAGAAAATTATTTTATACTGAAAATTGTAAATACATCACTTTATATAATAGAAATATAAAAATTCTGATTTCTCATTACCGTTCAAGCTATATACAACCCCGACCCCTCACACAATGGCTCTTGAAGACTAACCTTTGGTCGAGGTCAATGCCCTTGACGAGGTTTGGTTAACAATTTGGCCAAAGTCAATGACCTTTGTCGTGGTTTGTTAAATTTTGACGGCGTTGTGACCTCAGGTTTGCTAATATTTTGGAGGATTACGTAAAGCCAGATTTGTTTTCATTTTGAGGGGTCACACGAGCTCAATTTCGTTTGAATTTGGAGAGATCGCGTAAGGTCGGATTCTATTATATTTTGGAGGAACACCTAGCGTCAGGTTTTTTGAAACCGTGAGATCAGGTTTATTTTCTAAGCTAACTTAGTTAGTCTTTAATTGTTTTCTATTGATTTCGACAAAACATTGAATACCAAAAGAAAATCGAAAGTGTTTGAATATACATATTTATTATGTAATTATCTTTTATTTCAGATTTTCAGCCTCTCAGATCGCCTCTTAACAACGTGCAACTAGGATTTGCCTCCACTCTTCAGGTTAAAGCTTGTGAACACAGGTGCCTTACATGTCAGAATGATTTTATATTGCTACTAATTCATTTGCAAAGACTTTATACAGCACACACACATTCCTTAACTTAAACCAGATTAATCTTGAACATTAAACGCGACTGCGTGAACGAATCTGCAGACTTCTTGCTCGCTCATAAATACAGCTTTTAACCAATTTTGTGGCTTCGCGAAAGTTAACAATGACAGAGTGCGAAAATTGTAAATATAAATTGTCAACATTGGAAATATACTTTTTGATAACCCGAAGAGACCATAAAGAGCAGTTAACAAACAAGTAAGTAATTTCTTACTGCATTTTTGTGAACTTTTTCTTATATCATGAGGTCTGGTCTCTTTTGGGTACCATTAGGGTATATTCTACTAATGCAGAAGTTTTTAAGCGCCTTTATACAGCTACGTGACGTCATAATAGCAGTAATTAACACGAAGGAATTATCAGTATTATCACGTTTTGGCAAGCACTAGCGCAGTTTGTGTAGCCACTCTCGAAGAGAGAGGAAAAAAGCATTCCACCGACAAAGCTCTCAGCTAGTAATGCATCTTATCACACTCGTGTGCATATTTGGAGCTGTCAAGTGGGAAGACACATGCATGTCTTGGTTAATTATTAAATTATCTTAACATTCTTTGCCACTTCGAGGTTGCTTGAATGACAGGCTTAATTGCTGCATTGTGGTTTTGAGGCAAAGTGCTTATAATGAGCTTTGTTTTTACACTCTTCATTTGCTATTTTTGCTCACGTTCTACGGATTTAATGCACTTTATGGTATATGTGGAAAATGATTAATTATTTTTCATTTGAATGTCAAGAACAAAATTTCTATTTTGAGTGCTTATATTTAATTTAAATTATGTGATTTGGGAACCAATATATAGAAAAGCCGTCTTTCTTTAGATAAAAGATATGTATTTATAAATTCATTTGATTTTAGGATAATATTTTCAAAAGCGTGACAAACAATTTGGATAAAATAATATTATAAGTTAAAAAAATTTATATTTGTTGTATTTAGTAAAATCACCAGTATGAAAAGGAGAGACAAGTATCTTGTCTATAGTTTGTTTTCCAACCAACTTTGCCTAATTCTCCTTCTACCCTAAGCTTATCCCTAAATCACACAAGCTTAAAAACCCTCATGCATTTCCAATTCTATTTGCTAATTTACCAAATTGTCCTATTTATTACAATTCTATTCAATGTCCCTGCAATAGTCCCTAAATTGCATTACGACGCCCTACACCGCTGTGTAATTGAACCACGAAAGTGTATGCCGTAATAATTTCTTGGCCCAACTCGCTATGCGAAATTATTCCTACATCAGTGACTGGGATTTCATTGAACTGCCCAAGTGGTCAATGGCCGTCCAAAGCTGACTTTGTAGGTGTTGTTGTCTTCTTATATGAATACATACATACATTTTTATTTAAAGATATATATCTAAGTATAAATAGATTTGCGCTTGTGAGATTCACTTTGTAATCATATTTGTATTTGTATTTACATATATAAATAACCGCACATAAAGTGTACGTGTACCAAGTGTATGAGTGTGTGTCATTGAATTTTTATACTCTCGCAACAAAGTTGCTAGCAACAAAGTTGCTAAGAGAGTATTATAGTTTTGTTCACATAACGGTTGTTTGTAACACCCAAAACTAAACGAGTTAGATATAGGGTTATATATACCAAAGTGATCAGGGTGAAGAGTGGAGTTCAAATCCGAATGTCTGTCTGTCCGTCCGTCCGTCCGTCCGTCCGTCCGTCCGTCCGTCCGTCCGTCCGTCCGTCCGTCCGTCCGTCTGTGCAAGCTGTAACTTGAGTAAAAATTAAGATATCTTGATGAAACTTGGCACACTTATTTCTTGGCACCATAGGAAGGTTGCTTTCGAAAATGAGCAAAATCGGACCACTGCCACGCCCACAAAATGGCGAAAACCGAAAACACATAAAGTGCCATAACTAAGCCATAAATAAAGCTATGGAAATAAAATTTGGTATGAAGGATCGTACTATGAGGGGGACTATGTGGATGTAATTTTTTGGGGAAGTGGGCGTGGCCCCGCCCTACTATGTTTTGTGTATATATCTCGCAAACCAATAGAGCTATATATACCAAACTTTCTGCAGTCGTTTTTTTTAGCCCTTTCCTTTTACATTCCAAAAATGACAGAAATCGGATAATAACCACGCCCCCCTCCCATACAAATGTTAAGTTGAAAATTACTAAAAGTGGGTTAACTCACTAACGAAAAACCTCAGAAACACTAAATTTCACATAAGGAATGGCAGATGGAAGCTGCACTCAGATTTTTTTACAAAATGGAAAATGGGCGTGGCGTCGCCCACTTATGGGTCAAAAATCATATCTCAGGAACTACTCGACCGATTTCAATGAAACTTGGTTTGTAATAGTTTCCTTACATCCCAATAATATGTTGTGAAAATAGGCCAAATCGCTTCACAACCACGCCTACTTTCTATATACCAGAACTTTGAAGACGATCTGAATCGTTTACATTACAATATATAAAATAAGCACTAGTGAAGATATCGGTGCAGAACTTCGCACAAATACTATGTTTATAGTGGGGCAGCCCCATTCTAAAAATCGCCGAAATCGGACCATAGGTTTTTAAGGCCCCATATATCGAACACGAGGACCTCGGTGCTTCTAACCTAATATTATGGTTTCCAACTTTCAATGGACTTTATACAATATATATGACGAATATGTGGGTCAAATTGTGTATTATATAATATTAATTAAGTTAAATAAATAAATTGCGAGAGTATAAAATGTTCGGTTACACCCGAACTTAGCCCTTCCTTACTTGTTTTTCTGGAATTTTGTGTGGTTTTGTGTTTATGCACAAGTGGCTTTAGAGGATGTGTGTGAGTATAATCTTCTAGAATATTCCAGGAGAGAAATCACCACAGGAGAGAATGAAACATAAGCCCAACTAGTCCACAAAAGCGACTGTTATTTTCCTTGTACTGCTGTACTACGGGGTGAAAATTGTCAGATCTGAGATATCCGACTATTCTCCGATCAGTTCCAAATAAAATAGTTTCAGTTAGTTTTTCTCTAACTACTTTGCTACTTCCTACCGGGTCTCCACATATGTCCATGCGTATGTGTACTTAGCCTACTTGGCATTCTTGCGTTGTCATTTATCCAACGCCATATTTGATCACCAACTTGTGCCCACAATAGATTTAATATGTCTACAAAGAATGTGTGTTTGAGTGTGTTGGTGCTTGAGTAGTCGTCCCGTCGCCTGTCTGCTCCGCACAAAGGACATTTCACATGAATGCAGACATTTGGCACTAAATAGACAAATATTTTTGGCAGCAAACAAATACCATCCGAGAACTTATGGTCCGAAAGTCAATGGGCAAAATGAAGTGGGGGCGATTTATTGGAAATAAATATAATATAATTGCCCTGGGAAAGTCGTCGTTTTGTACATCATCACACTATCAATATACTCATGAAGTTAAATTTCTGCAATTTTTAAATCAATAATATTAGCTTAAGACTTAAATAAACGAAATAATAGAAATGACCTTTCTGTTACTTCAACTATATCCGAAACGAGCAGAACAATTATTGAAAGAAAAATCATGAAAAATTTAATAGAAGAAGAAAATGGATTGGTCACTAGGCATTTGTATCAATGACCTTAAAGCCTAGAAAGTGGCGATTTGAAACGTTTTTGCCATCCATGCGCTTCGGAGAGAGGTGGTTTTAACTGCCAGACGTCAAGTATAATGGTAATGCTTTTGTAGTGCAAATACGAAGACATTACGCTGAAGTGTAGGTCAACAATTTCCGAAGCGAAGGCGAAGCGAAAGTTCTCGAGCGCTATAAAGTGTAAAGCAAAGTGTGTGTTCTTTTCTATTTTTATTTCATTTTTGTTTGCTTTTTAATTCACTCAAAGAATTTAATACTTAACTGACGCAGGCTGAGATTGATATAAACGATAAAGCTGACGTTGTTAGCATTGACGCAGTGGTGAGTGTTGATGATGTGATCATTTGCTTGGCCTAATGGCGTTGACGTATTATCCGTATAATCCGAGCTGCCGCTGACAGTTGATTGGTCTGCGAAAGACAATTTGCCGGAGTTTGCCGTGCGGGATAAGAAGTCATGAGATTTTATTTTTAAGTATTTTTTAGTGATTGAATATTATAGCTCAGTTTAAAGCGACGTCTTTGTCAACAATGTGATGCTAGAAGTAGCAAAAGATGAAGATGAGTATGAAGATAAATACAGAGTTAGAGAGGGAGAGAGCGATTGATGAATATTTATTTTGAAATATTTACAAATAAGTATTGCCCTAATGGTAACATAATAGTAATTTAAATTGACGACCTGAAAATGTATAAATATCAAAAAGAATTTCAAAGATTTTGTATTCGCTGCATCTTTGATCCAATTTCAAAACTTCTAATTTATTAAATTAAGTAATTTTTGCGATATTTCGTTGAAACTAATACGAGTCTAAAATTGATAAACAACTCACTACCTGCAAATTAACTAAGCTTACTATAAGTGTACCATGGCGTATGAGTGCTCTGCTGTGGCGCATTGCCCTATTTAACCTCGAAATTTTCCATGAATTAGCATAGTAAATACCTGATAATACGGTTGAATTTAAGCACAAATTTAACTAAAAACAACAACAATAAAATACGATTAAACGCGTTATCTGACCTTTAAGTATCAATTTAGAAATTTAAGAGCACAACTACATCATTCGTTAATTAGATAATCAACTAACTTTGGGGAATATCAAAAATAGTAAGAGGATACACACTCTGAAGGTCATTTGAAAACAAAAAACTCAATTTTTTCAAAATAAACTCCAGATGATTATCACCACATTGTGTTATCTTGTTAATCGGTAGCCTCGAAAAATATGCACCAAGCAAATAATCAAATCCCCACTGCAAATAAGACAAAGATTTTATCGCTTTATTGCACTTATCTTCAAAGAGTTTATCACTTCATTGCCAGTTAAGCCACAAATGTCCTTGACTTTGCCATTGGTGGTAAGTATGTATGAAACTGGGTGTACTTGTTAGAATGTGTAGAGCGAATTGTTGTTGTAAGAATGCAAAGTACTCACAGGCACTAAATTAAAGCTGACTTTTAATAATAAAATAATAAAGAACAATAACAACAACAGCATCTTTTAAATTGGTTGTGTGTGTGTGAATGGAAGAGACATGTCTTTAAGGGATTTACAGTGTTTTGCGTACTTGAAAATTTATAGCTGTAGTAAAGCGTAGTACTCAAAGTGTTTTGATCAAATAAAGCATCTGCAATTCTAGGATTCATGCCTTAGTTGAATTGAATTGAATTGTTGCAATAAAAATATTAATTTTCATGTATTTTAGTTAATTTTGCACCGGAGAACTTTAGTGTTCAGTATTCGCATATATGTGCTTCTATTTATGTCTAATGCTATGTGCTCATCTTCTTAACAACAACAACAACAAATGTTCCCCATATGACCTCTAGGTCATCAAACCAGTGTGTAACACATTCCGACTGACTACACGCGGGGCATCTGAAAATGAGAATGCCAACGAATACTCGTACGTGGTCACAAGCCACTCTTCATGTGGCTCAGCTTTTCGCCTTTGTTCGATTGTTGGTTGAGCATATTTATTATCATGCGGGTTAACATATGTTACTGTTGTTGTTGTTCTTTAGGAGTCATGGCCGTTGAACTATTTAATTTTGTTTACGTTTAGCTTTTGGCAGAGCAGGCAGCAGAGTCATTTGTCCAACTCCACACTTTTTTGCCTCTCATTAATTTACACTTTTCCACACAACGTGCCGCGGCAAGTGAACTCTGTTAAATTATGACAGCTCTGTAAATGAATATTCAGAATATAATGGCAAGTGAGAAGTGCGAAACAGATTACTACTGCATTAATTCATCTATTATCCTTAATCAATTTATCAAACTTTTCTAAATATTAAGTGCATAGGTTAGACGGTATTGAACTTAACGTCTATTAAACAGCTACAGTACGTGGAATGCAACAACAAATCAGATAATCTAATATATAAAATTCTCGTGTCACAGTTTTCGTTCCCATACTCCTCCGAAACGGCTTGACCGATTTTGATGAAATTTTTTGTGCTTATCCGGTATCTATGAGAATCGGCCAACATCTAAAAATAAAAACAAAATATCAAGGGGGCGTGGCACCTCCCATACAAATTGAAATTTTCAAGTCGAATATCTTCAAAAGTGTTTAAGGTAGGAACATGAATATTGGTACAGAGCTACAGGATAACAACACCACTCTCACCTATAAAACCGGGGGCTATCGAATAAGGGGGCGTGGTACCTCCCATACAAACTAAATTTTTTAAGCAGAATATCTGTGAAAGGGTTCAAGGTAGGGACCTGAAAATTGGTATAGACCTATATGGTATCAAAAGCCTTCTTACACATAAAAGAAGGGGTAATCGGAAAATGGGGCGTGGCACCTCCCATACAAACTGAATTTTTTATGCAGAATATCTGTGAAATTGTTTAAAGTTGGAACATGAAAATTGGTATAGACCTATATGGTATCAAAAGCCTTCTTACACATAAAAAGAAGGTAATCGGAAAATGGGGCGTGGCACCTCCCATACAAACTGAATTTTTCAAGGTGAATATCTTCAAAAGTGTTTAAAGTTGGAACATGAAAATTGGTATAGAGCTATAGGAAATAACACCATTCTCACACATAAAACTTGGCGTTATCGAAAAAGGGGGCGTGGAGCCACCCATACAATCTTTAATTATTTTGGTTGTTAATCCACCATATATTTATCTCATTTTCCACCTAGCACGACATTTTGGTTGTTTCTTGCTATTTTTGTTTATTTATCGGTGACAGTAGCGGTTATATCGTAATTTTGGTTGTGTTACGTGCTATTTTTCTTTTACAAAGATGACATGGCAGAAGATATTTTGCATCGCCTGCGATTAGCGACGAGAAATGTCGACTTACAAATGAACGCTGACATCTACAATGAAGCATTAGTCCTTATTGAAGATTTATGTTTACTTATGAGTGGAAAACTATTGATTGAAGTTCATATGCCGGCACCAAGTCGTCAAACAAGGGATTTAGTGAGTCGCGAATTGGAACGCGAGCGTGCTTACGATATAACTCACTTGCAACAACAAGTACAAACAAATGTTCCACTGTTGAATGAACAGCAAAGCAGTGCGTACAATCAGCTAATAAATGCTGTAGATAGTGGAAACGATGGCATATTTTTCCTCGATGCGCCCGGCGGGACTGGCAAAACGTTCCTATTGTCTTTAATACTAGCAGCAATACGTGGTCAAGGTGGTATTGCATTAGCTCTTGCATCTACCGGGATTGCTGCAACACTGTTAGAAGGTGGAAGAACGGCACATTCAGCATTAAAGCTTCCATTAAACTTGCAAATACACGAAAGTCATGTTTGCAATGTTTCAAAGCAATGGCACAAGTTTTAAAAAAATGTAAGTTAATCATATGGGATGAATGCACAATGGCCCACAAACGATCATTAGAAGCACTCGACCGAACACTGAGAGATTTGCGCAACAATAATCGTTGCTTTGGAGGAGTGATGATATTGCTGTCGGGCGACTTTAGACAAACACTTCCCGTGATTCCAAAATCAACAGCAGCGGATGAGCTAAACGCATGTCTGAAGTCATCGCATTTGTGGAGGTTTGTTAAAACCATTTCATTTACCATGAATATGCGAGTTTTGCTGCAAAACGATAGAACTGCGGAGGTGTTTTCAAAAGAGCTGCTGCGAATCGGAAATGGACAAGTTCCGATAGATCCTTGCAGTGGATTAATATCGATTCCAACTAATAAATATGAAATCCAATTCACATCTATTAAATATGAACTAATCAGTAGTGTATATCCAAATATTGCTCAAAATTATGGTAACTGCGATTGGTTAAGCACGCGCGCAATTTTAGTAGCAAAAAATATGGATGTCAACGACTTGAATTGGACGATTCAAAATCAAATGCCGGGAGATCTGCGGTCATACAAATCAATCGATCGCGTTGAAAATGAAAACGAGGTAGTAAATTACCCAGTGGAGTTCTTAAACTCTTTGATGCCGCCTGGTATGCCGCCTCATAATTTGCGTCTCAAAGTTGGGTCTGTGGTTATTATGCTACGGAATCTTCATGCTCCCAAACTGTGCAATGGTACTCGACTGATTGTGACCAAGCTAATGGACAATTTAATAGTGGCAAGCATTTTGAAAGACCCGTTCAAGGGAGAGGAATGCTTACTTCCCCGAATTCCATTAACTTCAACAGATTTGCCATTCCAATTCAGACGTTTGCAGTTCCCAGTGAAACTTGCATTTGCGATGACAATAAACAAGTCACAAGGGCAGTCGCTGGAAGTATGCGGCATAAATTTAGAAATGTCTTGCTTTTCACATGGCCAGCTCTATGTGGCGTGTTCCTGTGTTGGAAAACCTTCCTCACTGTTTATTTACGCCACGGAACAGAAAACCAAAAATATCGTGTACCGTGCAGCCCTAAACTAAATATGTACTAAAATTATATATTTTCGAGACTCGATTAAAACTAATAAAATTGAATGAGAATAGTACAAACTTAATTTTATTAAATGGCCAACAAATCCTGGACGTGATGTGTCAGCATTATTGAAAAGAGTAGCATTTTTCAAGCAATTAAATTCAAAAAGCATTAATGTACCCTCGAAAAAAATGTTTATCAGGCAGGTTCTGGCAATTCACTTCCGAGTAAAATTTAGAAAAATCGTTCATATTCTATTAAAACCAGTACCGGTGTAATTTTTGAAATGAAAAAAAAAAAATTTTTTGGGCAGAACGAAGTTTGCCGGGTCAGCTAGTTATCCTATATGTATTCTATCTGGGCATATTCTTTTTCATTGGAGCTACAACTATATCAAGTGGCAAGTGGCATTTATAAGGTATAAGAGACAAATATAGTATATATTGAGAACAAGCATAAGTGGTTTCATAGCAGTTGTTGTTATTGTGTTTTGTTTTTCATCATCGGAACAATAATTGTCACCAAAATATCTGTGTGCCACGCTACCAAACAATAAATGGCTGAAGCAAGCACAACGCATAATAGAATATTTGAAAGCCCAAGAGACTGGCAGAGTTTTCTCTGTTGTCTGAGCTCAAATAAGGAATTTCAATAACGGCAGCAAGTGTGTGCGACAAGAAGCAGAGTTTCTCGGAGATCCTCACACTGGCATTTCTCAAGCTGTGGATTGCGTGAGAATTGCGTAATAAACAAATTGTATTTGTTGTTGTGCAGAAGACTTCACAAATGAACACGCATACACAGTCGGCAAACAGCAGAGCGCGCAGAATCGTAAACAGCGTAAGGCTTTGTAATGAATTCGCTGACAGCTCCGCGTGGGTCGTCGAGATTTTCGCACTTCAATTTGCAGAGCAAACCACACACCTACTTACATACACTCTCACACAGTAAACCGATTAATTTCTTACGCTGCAGAAGAAAAGTTCAAATTAAGTGCCTTAACAGCAGATTAATATTCGCAAAAGTTGGAATACTTGTCTGTTGTTTGCCCGTGTAGGTGTCTATGAGAGGCATTAAATGCAAGCATTTGGCTTTGAGTATGTATGTGTGTGTGTGCGTGAATTGTGGAAATTTTAATTTCAGCGCTTATCACCCACATTCACTCATAATGCATTCTTTTCAATTCTCTGCTTGAGTTGCATTCATTGACTTTTAATAGTATTATATAAACTGCGTTCTCTGTTTCTCTACTATACTGTCGGTTCAGAGTCAGAATATCGACGGTCTGTCAAAATTTTCAGGGTCAAATGTGTAATATGGACCACCTTATCGATAACTGTAGATTGTGGTCCACCACAGCAGACAGCTCCAATGCCAATTTCGACCTCAACGCGGTGACATGCTTCGAGTTTTATTAACTGCTTTGTCTACAAATTGAGTTCGTGGCAGGAAATTGTGGCGTGTATGTGTGTGTGATCTGTCAACGAGTGCAATAAAACCAACAAGAACAGGAGAACAACCGCAAAACAAACCAATGCACAGACACATACAATAACATTTCCACGTATTTTCTTCTGTGGGTAGGAGTAGAGTACGTGCGTGGCAATTCAACTGCGTAACAGTCAGATTGCGCTCGATGCTTTTAAACGCAGCCAATTCGTTTGCACACGCATCCATTGTCAAGCTGTGCTACAAAGCGACGCTATAATTATAACATCATACATAATAATGTAAATATGTCTGTTGGTATAAATAAGCGCGATGAGCTCATTTCGTGAGGTAATATGTCAAAAACATAAAGCGCGTGTCATCATTAAAATGACGAGGTAGATGCAAGCAGCGCGTATATATGTTTAAAATAAATAAGGGAGGGACAAGCTCGGTTGCAGCCTTCTTAAATACTTGGTCTTGCAATAAGAATTTTTATTGTGACTTGTATTCCTTTCTCCATATTCAAACAAGAAACCTCAAAGGAGCAGTAATGCTTTAAGAATTCAGAATTTGAGAGTAGAGTAAGGATGATGATGTTTTAATATTTTATATGAGCAAGATTAAGATTGTAAATACTTCTGTATAAAGTGCGCAATCTGATCGGATCGGATCTCATCTCATATGACCTGCATTCACAAAGATGTCATAGTTCATTGAACCCACCAGAGTTTTGTTTATATTTTGACTAGTCAAGTGAGGAGACCGGTAGTCATCAGAAGGGAGAACATATTTATTTTAATTGTGTGGAGTTAGGGGAAGTCACATTGTAGCTCGTGACGTCAAGGTAGGGAACGTGCGAGATTCAAACTAATGATCAATTCAGATCAATTTAGGTTTTCGGAAAAATCGGCCAATGAATTACTCCAAGTTCGTACACTAAACCAATAATTTTCTTTATTCTTGATGTTTATTTGTCAAATATAGTGGTAATTGAGTGGATATGCTTATCGCTAGCCAAAATATCTTCTTTATAATATAAAACAACATCAAATGAGACGAAAAGTAGAAAACATCGAACAAATTACTGTAATTCATGTCAATTCAGGCGACAAAAGTGCAAAAGTGTAAAATCAGCGTCATGTAATTAACAGCACACTCTCCGAGACATTTTATGCGCATTTTCAATTAATATTTGCTTTTCCACGTTATTGAATCATTGGTGATGTGTGTGTTTGTGGCAGCTCCAACGTAAACTATGTTTTCGCTCAAATATAATAACCTGATTTAAATGCATTTACGGTAATTCGGCTCAACGCCTGCACCAGAGCTGACGCGTCGGTTTATTATCAGTTAATCCACGCGATTGCACTCGAGGCGCGCAAATCAAATTGATTGTGTCAGCGGAAATCTTCTGACAACAATTGGCAATCTTTGTCATTCACCGTGTGCACTTAGCTGTCAGGCCAATTCATGTTCACCGACAGTTGTTGTTGTTGTTGTTATTGTTGTGTAAATTTGTGATTTTAAATTATTGAGTTAAGCAGCAATCTGATGAATTGATTATAAAATTAAAACCGTGAGATAATTGAATCATGTCTAATGAGAGGCTACATATTATATTTCAATGTACAAAAAATATATCCGATTAAAAAAATAAAAAAATGTTTTTAATTGAAAATATTTCACATTTTAAAGCTCTACAAATCTGTTTTTCAATGGTTTTTTGTTGATTTGAATGAAATCAGTAGCGCTAATGAGCCCATTAACAAAGATTTTGTGTTTCTTTAGCACTAGGTCTTGGAATACAGTTCAACTCCATCGTCTGATTGCTGGCCATTCGTAGATATAAAGCTCAAACGTTTCGTAATCCGCAGATCATGCCTTTCATTCTACCGCTTCTACGTTACCTACTCTGGTCCTTGGTGCTGTGGTTTTATGGCTGAGCTCTTTTTAAACTTCGAGCAACAATTGCCGGTTTCTATATAAGTTTATCGAAAAATTTCAACCGCATTTTATTTTCTTCCTTGTGACCCTCTTAAATTCAAAGATTAACAGTTTAAAAGGTTCAAAACTGTTTTATGGGTGTGGCATTGGTCCAATTCCACTCATTGTCAATTATCATCCTACTGAATTTGTCAAGCAATAACAGCTAATAAAAGAGTAAACATTTCATCATAAGGATTTTTCTTCAAGTCGAACTTGGAATAGAATAATGGACAGATAGAATCCGCAAAAATCATTTTATATATTATAAATATAATTTTTTTTACATATTATGTATATAATTTTATATATCTCCATTTTTAAGCTCTCACTTGCTATTATGCTCTCTGTAGTTTCTTGCTAGAGATAAAAAAGCATTTTATCAAAAAAAAAGCTAATTGCTATTGTTGTATACTTTAATTATTTAAATGTTGCTTAAACGCAACTCATCAGTAGACAACCGCAACTTACGCCAGCACTTCCACAAACACTTACGCTTCCGGTTCACGCCACTTTACACTCGTCACTCCCATTTTACATCATCGTTCTGCCGCTTCGTAACTTCTTTCACACATATACAAACACAGACATTTGGATGAAATGTTCGTCACAGCTCACACATCAGTCACTCATTGTGCCAAAGCGGCTGCAGTTGCCAGCGCGTGTGTGTGGTTGTAGGTGCGGCTGTGCGTGAAGTTTTTGCTTTTAACTTTAATGCCATTAAGTTTTATGTTATGTGTATTCATGTTAAATTTTATTATGTTGCCGCCTGCTTACTTTCTTACATGCTTGTTGCTTCCTTATGGCTACAGTGTTGCGAGGCAAAATAGCATTTTCATATTAACAAACATATTTCCACACTTGTATCATATAAAAATATATACTCTTAAGAGTATACATATATTCCTTACCACTTATGGTTTTGTTGTTGTTTTATGCGTTTATTTGTTGGGAGTTGCTTTTAGTAGCTTTGTTTCTGCGGCTGCAACACGCTTGCTGTAGTTTCATTTGATGCATTTTTTGTTTTTTCGTTGTTTTTTTGCTCTAGCTTCACTTATGCGTCGGCATTCAGAGGCAGTCGAGAGTAAAACGTGCCTGAGATTTAAACTAAAAGTTTTCATGCGCGGGAAATGTGTGTGCTTTCAAGCTTCGAGAGGGGATTTAGTTTAGTGGAATGAATCTTAGTAGAGATTAAGTAGAGTTTCGAGTGAATTCAGCGCTGATTTTTTGCAATGTTACCGTACACAAGTGAGGTGTGAGTGTAAGGTTTTACCATATACATTTGTTTGTGTACATGTGGGAGGGATACATAAAGTTTCCACATTTTGTAGAAGGGGGAGGATTTGCATAAAATCTGTTTTAACGAATTAATGATCAATAAACACACTAGACCACAAGTTAAATATAAATTCAGTTGCCAACAATTCTATAAGTTATTAAGTGATTACCTACAATAATTCTATAGTTTCATTTCATAAAAGTGAAATTCATAGATTTCTCAAGTTTAAAAAAGCAATTCTTTCGGGATGAACATCGTTGGTTTTAAATCATAACAAACGTTTGCACATAGCACAACCAAGTCCCTTACATTCCAATCGAAATTCGAAATTCTGTTTGTTTTTCTAAATATGTTCAAAGAGGTAAAATAGGGTGGTGACCCTTTATATGAGCAAGATATGTATGTACTGATTTTATTCTTTCTTTGATAAAGTAGAGATATTCAATATGCTTGGTGCCATACAGTTGATTTTATTTATTGTATTTCTTCAACAACCAGGTTCTATCACTATCTCGCATTGTCTTTCAGTTACTTTCCATCTTACACACGCGTGTATGTGTGTATGTGCGTTGCACAATTTCTTGCCGCCAGATCAGTTTACATGAACTTGACACCTTAATAATCTACATTCTTCTCTCATTCTCTTCCCATTTATGTCCAGCAGTTACAACAACAGCATTGTACAACAAGTTATCCAACAATTGCATCATCATTAATAATGTAACCAGCATCGTTTCTTCTTCTTCTCCGTTTCGTTGCACTGGGTGTCTGCATAACTTCCTGCTTTTTGATCAGCACAGAATATGGGGAATTATCGTCATGCAAGTAAATGCCTACTTATGTAACTATGTATGTATGGTTGTATGTGTGTATATAGTGAAACACTTCTCTGTTCGCCGCGAGCTGATCTTTGCGAGGGGCCTCTTCTTTTGCTATTCTTTGATCTACTGGCGTCACGCGTGCGCCGTTCGATGTATGTAGAGAGGAAATGCTAACAGAGTAAGTAACTGTATTTATAACAAATTAGCACTGCAGGTGCTGGAAATTGTTTTCAATTTGAGGCATATATAATAAACTTAATTAGTTTAATGGAATAATGGTGTTCTGTGAATATTCCAAACTCATCTATAAGCCTTACATTTGAAAATATTCAGTGCTATCTAAATAGCACAAGTGATGTTTTCCAAATAAAAAATGGTCTTAACTGCGCTCTAGCAATGTGTTACAAATGTAAATTGAAACTGTTTCAACCTGCACACCATTTACATACTGGATATCAGCGCCATGGGGGCTCTAACTAGGTAAACTCGCTTTTAATGTGTAATTTCATGCAAAGCTAATCAATGAGCACAGTGACAAACACACACACACAGACATGCGAATAACAACTAATTGAACATCAACAACAACACGGCACAAATACTTCCATTTTATTGAATGTCTAAGTAATTACAAAGCGAAGCCAATTCTAATTGAAATTTCACACTTTGAGACATTTCATGCAAGTCATCTTGAGTCGGTTAGTGCGTTTTCAACTAAATGTAAATACAAATGGATTTTGAATTGATGAATAATATGAATAATTAAATGTAAAATTTAATAGGCGGTTCAGAGTGCCGCTAATCTTACTAATTAGCAAATTGATCTGCCTACATCTGCATATTGACTAAACTAAGGGACCAGTTAGAAATAAATGGAACAACTGTATTAGAAACTGTTCTATATACTAACATTTATTCTCACTTAGAAGTCGTGTTTTGTTTTTCGTCCATTCTTCTCTGTTTACCGACGTTTTCATCATCAGTCCGTGTACTAATTTTGAATATTATGTATAGGTATTTTTTTTAATTTGTTTTATAGAAAATTAATTAAATTATGATTTTGTTTCTAATTACACATTTACGTTCTGAGTTTTTTGCACATACTTACGTATCATTAAACAAAAAATCCAACCATTTCAAAATAGGCTAAATAATTAGACAGCCATTTGAATCGCTTTTTATTTGAAACCATTGTTGTTGCGCACAATTACATTCACTTCTACTAAAAATGTTGTTTCGGCTTGTCGATTTGCCTTTTTCGAGGTCATAAAAGTGGGAAACTTAGAGTTAAGCCAATTTCAATTAGACAAATTGTTCTTATTTATTCAAAATAAAGTGGAATTAATTCTTAAATTGTAAATATCTCATATTGCCAAGACTTTCAAAGCGGAAAGAATAAATTTTAGTCTGTTAATTTTAATCGTTTAACACAATGGAATAAAGAGTCTGGATAATCGATATTGTAATAATTTAGTGATTGAAATTTTATTTTAAAATCAGTGTGTGGTTTAATATCACGCAGTTTTAAATAGGTTTGTGTATAGGATATCTTCCTTGCAGTTGGGTTTCTTCACCGATGGCAATATTCCAAATCGTCGACAATTCTGTCCACATCCGCTTGTAAGCGTAAGTGTATTTACAATTTATATGTGGTTTCTGGACTGTCAAATTGGACATTTTAAAACGAAGAAACCAAAATAGTAATAATTATAATGGAAGGTATTCAAAGTAATAATAAACAAAACCGAACAAAATATTAAAAACCATGTGTCATATATATGGCTATTTAGGAAATGTCTCTGAAAGTGTTCGGGAAAATTGTACTTCGAGCACTTATTGGACCAGAATTGCCAGCTATCGAAAAATTAAAGCTGCATAGTTATTCAATGGTTTCGAGATCGACTTGTATATTACAAAATATGTTTTCGAAAAATTTTACAAACATTTTTCGGTCTATTAACTCTTTAGTATTTTACTAATTAGGTGGGCATTATGTTTAATTGTGAAAAATTAAGAGTACTCATACAGCCGGTTTGATGAAATTAGTTGAGAAATTAGTTTTAAAATAATCAAGTTTTGTAAGAAATCAGTTGTACTAGACTCCCTTTCAAGTTTAATTGCTAGTAAAAATTGGTTGTTAGTTAAGGAAAACCAGCTGAGTTGTATTGCTAATAATATCTCAGGTTATAAATGGAAGTTCGATGTTATGAAATATCTCATGCTTTTGGTGTTCTTTGAAGTTTAATTTATTATACAATTATGTCACTAGACATAGAGCTGCATGCAATCGAGCTGCGATTATAAAATAACATAAAGTCTATAATAAGCAGATTAAATATTGTGTAATGATGATATAATTATAAAATCCCATTATGTAACTTTAAAGTATTAGGTAATTAGTATGTATGTATGTGTAACTGTAACTATTCCTGGGCAAACGAAAAGATATTTGAAAAAAAAAAAAAATTTTGATATTCTCTTCCAACATATACACACGAATGAAGTAAGAAGAGTGCCGCTTGGTACTTCGTCCTCACAAGGCGAAGTGGATGTACTCAAATTTGAATATAAATTTCCCATGTAAATGAATGAGCAATATTTTCTGCAAGGCATTTAATTTAATTTAGAGCAAATTCGAATTGCAAATATGTAAATATTTCTTGTGCTGATGTCCTTCGGTTCGGAGTTCAGCTTGCAAGGGCAATTGCGTTTGCATCTCATTGCAGACGAAGGAAAGGAAATTTGTTGAGTTTCCGGGTTCAAGAGCAACAATTTATCGCATGAATACAAATTTATAACTGTACAATGTTTGTTTGCTTACATAGCTAAATGCTATATCTGCATATACATACCTATATTTCTACATACATACATATGTATTTGTGGCTGCATCTTGGCGCTGACTGTCAGCGTGCTACAAAAATATTTTCTTAACCTTTAGCGGCACCTTCACTGTTTATTTGCATAATTGCATGTGTGTGAACTCAAACGTACAAACATACTTGTACAGACAGACAAACATCAGGCGTGAAATGTTTTATATGCACAGTAGATTAAGCTGTGTTAACAACGGCAGGCGAATAGCCATTTATAAATACATATTGCCTTCGCACCTACTCACGTGTGCGTTTGGGAATAAACGCACACAAGTAAGGCAGACCAACTGCGGGCGCAAACGAAATTTATAGTTTCTGAAATATTGTTAATCACTTGGTCGCTCAAAAGGAAAAACGATTAGTTTGATGCTCTATATCGAATATATTTTCAAAATTCAAATTACATTAAGAGATCTCAACAATGAATCAACATATTCAGTATAAATGTATTGACATGAAAACTTAAAAATACAGTTATGTGGTAGGTAGGTGTTGCTGTCAGTCGATTTCTATATACTATAATAAGAGAAATTCACACAATAAATTTTTATATTGGCAGTTACGCATTCAAAATGTATATTTCACTGTAGAATATTCTTAAATAATTTTTGATATTGGATGTAGACTCTGTCCAATGTGTTCCTCACTTAATGTATTCATTGTTATTGGGTATAAAAGAGTTTATGTAAATCAGTTTAAAATTAAGTTGTTTAACTATTTAACTATCTACTCAATTATGAACGAAAGGTGTGCAACAACAAGAGACGTTAAATAAAGATCTATATATAAAAATCGAAATCTTTATGACAAGTACTAATTATTAACACGATTTGGAAAAATAAACACAAGTGAGTTAAGACAAACACACAATTTACTGTAGTATATATTGTTCTAATATAGTTAGTAGGGTTGCTTTGATCAGCAGATCCTTTCGAAAGAAATGTTGGCTGAAGTTGTGTTTTGCAGGTTAGGTCTAACTACAGAACATATGAATTCTAATTAGTAGCGCCCTCTCGTAAAATTTGGACGAACTTTTTAGCCGTCCTGATATCAAGCGAGTATTTTTATAAATACTGAGAGAAAATTAACGGTACTTTTTAGTGAAGGAACAGTTAACAAATATTTGTATGAGATAAAAACAAAGTTGTAGCATTTATCGGAGTATACCCATTTTTTTGTAATTTTTGAGTTGTGAAAGTTTTTTATTTACTATATTATATATCTAAGCTAGATAAACTTTGAGGATTACTAGATCACTTAGAAATAACTATATTTTGTGTAGAGAGTCAACAACGACTATTCAATAAGACTCAATATAATAACACCTTTCAAGAAGTTTCGAAGATTACCTTATAGTTTCGAGATCAGCCTGAGTCTGCTAACAGAGTCTGGGATAATAGCACTGAGTTGAAGTAAGGTTAATGATCACTGAAGTCCACTTTTCCTTGCCTTAAACTTAGAAAAGAAAATTTCATTCGTTGGAGGCGGTCGTTCATCCACTCGATCGTTCGAATACTCGAGGAGCTGCTATGTAATCAATGTTAATTGCAAGAGAAACAGCAATTATTTAACATATCACACAATTTAAATGCGTCACATATTCGCAGAGATTGGTAAACTGACACTAATTTCTCTGAAAGCAACTGTCGCTTTGCTTATCAAAGGAGTTTTTCTTTATTCTCCCTTTATGTGTGTGTAATTAATATGGGTGGGCGCATATTCAAGTGTTAACGTCAACAGCAGAAGAGAATATAATTATAAAATATGAAACATAATACAAAAGAGAAGAATACGTAAAAACTTGGCGACAAGAGAAACCGTTACGTGTTGCACTTTACATAATTCCTCAAGCGTGACACATTTTTATGGCGTTAAAGAAACACAACTCTTTCGATATAATTGCATGAGTAGGCGTTAATATTACCGCGTTTAAGCAAACACTGACTCACATATACACACACAGCCATAGAATTGGGCACACTTGCTTAACGAGTACTTCGCCTGCCAGTAAAGTTTATGGCTTACAACCTATGTATGTGTAAGTGTAACTGTATCTGCGTCACATATGTTGCGTCTAATGTCAATGGCTATTATGAAAGCTATTTGGTAATAACGCCCACAAACAATAACAAAAAAGAACACAAAATGAAACATATTTCGCATACAATGATTACACTAAGCAGGCGTAATGACAATCAAGATGAAAATGACTCAAAGGGTGACCAAGCAAGCTGTGGCCAAGCCAATCCTTGGGAGTGGGATAATTGACGACAACCGACGATGGCTTTAGTTACAAATACGAAGGCGTAATTATCATTAAATTAAGTGACGAGGGGAAAAAGACAAATTTGACGTCAAAAATAATAAAAAAAAATAATTCAGTCAAAACTTAAGTTTTCTAATTACCTTACCTTAATTTTGCTTTTTTTTCATCATTACATACGAGTTTGCTGCGTTTATCATAATGAATAATCGCTGGCATTTTCCCTGTTCTCAGCGGCTGTTCTTCTTACTTAAACGTTCACAATTTTAACTGTTATTTTTATGACCTTCTTCTTGTAAAATCACTGGGCAATTGTTAACAGTAATAACAAGCATAGCAACTCTCTGCACGTGTGTGTATGTGTGTGTGGAAAACTAGTTGGAAATTTTAAATGTTTTTCGAATCTTCACGCCATTAACTTCTGACACGGTTTATTTTCAATGCTCTTCGGCATTTGTTAGCGACAAGTTCACAAGTAATCAAGTCAAACGTGGTGAAAACTTACAACAACAAGAATTTCGGATATTAATTTCAGAGTTCTTTATTAACTATTATTTCTAACTGTACTAATTAAATGCGTTAAATAATTTGCGCCTTTTGACTCAGCCGCACAGTACATCCTTTATATTTATTTTATGGATATTTGAAGCGATTGATTATAGTCTCGAATCGTCACTGTACTGAGCTACAGTAATAGCTTAAGTCAACTTAAATTACTTTAGTAAATTAAGGCAAATAATTATTTATAAGCATGTTACTTGAAAATTTGGGAATACGGGCAAGCATTGCCTGAAAGAAAGAATTACCATTCAAATCGTGTAGATTTGACATTAACCTAACGAAAAGTAAGCTCTGCAAGTTTCTCCTTTAGAGGTGTTTTAAAAGAAGAAGGCAGTCTGTTAACTAAACTCACTTCGTCACGTAACCAAAACAAATCGCATAACTCCAAAGCAACTTTCAGTTGCGTGAAATCTGCACAATTACAGTTATGCAAATGTGTTTTTATAGTTGAGACGCATTTCACAGTTATATATTACTTCAAGTTCCATATACAGTTGTGTAATAATCCCTGAAGTGACTGCGAACAGAAAGTAAATACAAAAGCTAGCTACAATAGTGCTCTCCTTCCCAGCACAACAACTTCGCCGCGAGTGTTTACTCAATCGACTCCTGCTGTGCCACAATTGCATGTAAAACCATCAGTACAAAACAAGAACAAAAACGAAATAGTTAACTGTTAAAATAAGAAAGTGGGAGCCTGCAATATGGATTAAGGGAGTTTATATAATGAAAACGTCAATGTTATGCACGAAAAATCTATGAAGCCACAAGAGACTTAAGTTAGAGAGGAGTCGAGGTGAAGTGAGAACACGACTATTCTTCTTCTTAGTTTTTTATAAAAATTTCGAGGTCATAAATTTACTGATGACAGAATAAGGGAACAGTATTGAACTTCAGCTGATCTGCTATTTATGGGTAGAAAAAATCCTCAGTACAGGAGAGACTATCTCTCAAATGTTATCGATAACAGTTTTAAGATAACTAAGATCGACTTGGGTATTACTGTATTATCAGTAACTCTTATTCGAGAAATAAATTGCTGATGAAAAATAAGGCAGTTTGTAAAATATTAAGTTAAAGTAATGTATAAACTAAAATACTCAGAATGTAAAAACTAAGACGATAAATTCTTCGCTGCACTATGAGGGTAGCATTAATAGTACTGAGCCATATTCGTGTTCTGTCATACGCACGCAATTATTTTCTATGAAGCAACACTTTTGAAGTACGACAGTGGAAAATGCCTAGGGCCAGTGGCAGTAAATAGTTGGTGTTCGTGGCTCCAAAAGGAAAATGTTATGTTGGAAATAATTGAAAGAAACTCAAATGCAGCTTTAATGAATGCTTTTGCCTTCACAAAAGGCAACTTGCTTAAATGTTCACCTCTCAGTCGTTAGCTAAGAATTTTCTGATTTATTTTCTGTGCAGCTCATTTTCCATGAATTATGTGAAAAATTCTGTGTGATTTGAAGATCAAAAGAAATAATTTTCAATTGTTGCTTTAGGCCACTGATTTGAAACTGTTCTGAAGGATTTATGTGGCATAAATATTCTCGTATAGTTTCGTTAAAGGTTCTCAATGGAGTTTCTCATAGATCTTCGTTTTCAATAATAAATTTCAAGCTTGTTTCTAATCCGTTGTCAGTTTCGTTTTGAAATCCTTTTTACCAGAATTAATTTTCAGCTTCCAGAGTATGGTGTTGTGAAGTTATCACAAATATCAGGTCTCTCACAATGCTAATAAAGATCTGGAGCAAGTATTGTGGATCAAATAAGTTTCAAAAGCAATAATTTTAAAAACAAGAAAAAAGTATAAAAATTTATGAAAGCTACAAATGATTTTAGTATAACTGCTTTATTTTTTAAAAATCACCAGTGAACAATATGGCGAACTACCCAAAAACACCAACAACTCTACAAAGACACAAAAGTATCTAAATGAATATGGCAGAATGGCGCTGAAATCAATACAGTTGTTATTTTTATTTTTTCGATTGACATTGAGCGATAAATGCCGCAGCAACAGCAGCAGTAACACGTGCCACATAATAAGTCTTAAATAAGTAAAAATCAAAACAAAATCAAATAAAAGGAAATACATATACACTTATCCAACTACACACATACATACATACCTACAATAATGCTGTCCAGAGAGTGGAGAACTATCCGGCGAATGCAAAATATGAGACAGAAGTTACAACATAATCCACTTGCATAAACAACTACAGGCGAGCTCCGCAGCTGTTGATTGTCCATTCATCGGTGGGGGTGTGCGCGGCAGCACAATGCATTCGCCAACAAATGCACAAAAGACACGCAGCGTTGAGGAATAAAAATAAAAAAGAAAAAATGAAATAAATTCCCCACGATGCAATTGGCAACAAACCACGCTGCAGTTTTTGTGCTCTTCGCTGCTTGCAACAGTAGCAACGGCTGCACATGCCATGAATAACTGTGTGTATGTCTATGCTCGCATTTATATGTGTGTGTGTTTAAAACTCAACAAAAGCGAAATAAGAAAATAGTAGGAAAAAACTGGAAATGCATTGCATTGAGTAAAAACCGACTATAAATGAGATAATAAAATGCAACAACAGCAATGGCATTTCCACTGTGGTAGCGATTGCAGTGAATTTAATAAATACTATTTGATCGTTGTTGATTTAATTAAAATTAAAATTTATTTATCTCTTTTATTTAAATTAGTTGTTGTTTTTTGTTAATTTTTAAAAAGCCAATTCCAACTGATTTAGTTTTTTGTTAAAAATTTAATTCAATTTTATTTTAAGAGCTGCTAAATGCCTAGCTTCCGACTTAAATTGCTACATAGGTATTTAATTATTTACAAATGCTAGTAGCATTACCCACTTACTATATTTACAGAAATCACAAGCACCACAGCAAGTTCTACTGAATTCTTTTTCGCCACAAACAAGATAAAACAGAATCATCCAAAGCACCTGCGACTTTGACTGCAAGCGTGTGTCACACTCACGCACTCGTCAACTTCGAATTCGAGATCCACAGACTCAAGGTTGGGGGGCAATAAGCTCCATTCAACCGCGTCGCTGGCGCTGACTGCACTCCAATGGTTCGTTGGCGATCGCAACATGTTGACAAGCGAACAAAACACAACATTGAGGGGGAAATTTAAGTTTTAGACAACAAAGAGGGAGCGGATGTTGGGAATTGTGAAGAGGTGTACCTGTCTTTTTTCAATATTCAATATTGAATGTTGCCATAGATGAACTACTTGTACAGACATGGCGTAGAATCTCCAAGGAAATATCTAATAGCAAGGGGACCCAAACCTGACATACGCGATGTGGTAGACCCCTTTGTCTTCTAGAGTGTTGCATATATAGGCGTGCAGTGTGCAACGGAAAACCCTCTAGCGATTAATAATCTGGAGACGCAAACGACTTCTTGTTGTTTTTCCAATACATATACATACATACATTTAATTTTATATCAATATATGAAACCTTTATTTATTGTACAACATACAAAAAGTGCGGCTTGCCCATGTGCAAGGCTATACGTTATAATGTAAAGTTAATTTAGTAGTATGCAGTATAAACCATCAGAATGACTCGACTCAACATCAACTCAAGTCATCACCATATCGCAGCAAACGATTTTTGGACGATTCACGGACGATAAACGGGATCTATTTGTCTCGCTGGTCGTCCTCGACGAAGATGAGTAGTCCACGTGACTTCCCGGCTGACTGTCCGTCTGCTCTTGTCGCGCCAAGAAACTGTCTATTTTATCGCAACCAAGCTCTGTATATTGAAAAGCCTCATTGTCGATGACATCCTCCTCAGACTTGCGTCGATGACGGCGATTGGCGTGCATTTTACCCGAACGTAGCAGTGGTGGTCCAGGGCGCCCACGTCGATTTGACGGTTCAGCTGACTTGCTGCTCTAAATGCGTAAATCACTGTGTCTGGACGTATGTAGGGCACAGTGTAGATCACGGGCGAGTGATATTTGATATGATGCCGGATACCATCATGGATCAAGATATTGGTGGCTGTATCTTCATATTAACTTACGGTGGAGCTACCAACCAGGATCAATGTGAACAGACGATTTCCTCCAATTTTTGTGTCACTACAGCCACAGTCGCTTTTATCATTGTCCAGACGCGTCCGTTATTCGATGCCTCCACCTTGTCCGAGGCGACTTCAAATAGCACTGAATGGGCGACTGCAATGAATGCACTCAGCCATAGTTGCATCGGTACTGCGGCGAGACGGATATGAGATCGAGCGGGCTGAAAATTTTGAGGGCAGAGGTCAATATTCGATAGGCGTGATACATGTCCCAGTGCGTGAAGCCCAAAGGGGTGGCCGTGACGAGTGAGGCGCGGATAATGGTCCGAGTTGCCATTGGTCAAGAAATACAGGAACAATGAGAACGAGCAGATCAAAATGAGGGAGAGCGAAAATCTGAAAAGAAAGAGAGAGAGCGTGTTCTTTAAAAATTATATAATTAACTTATAAATCGTTCATAATATACTGTTTTTAGGTTATATACTGAGAGTTTATGAAATAATGAGCTCATAACAACGGTTAAACCTTTAACAATTTAAGCGTAAGCTTCCCAATTTGCCATCATGAATGTGAGCTCATACATATTTACGAGTAATTAAGCCTCATAATTGTATATTGCATTGCGAGCATTCCTATTTGCCATTGAGGGCCACTATCTGCATAGTGGGCATCCGTAACGCGGTTGTATGTGTGAAAGATATAAATGTGCCGCTCCAATCGTCCAACTGACATTTCCAATTGCCGACAATGTCACAAAGTCGAGTTATTTTGCAAATGCGACAGACGACTGACACAAATTGACCCTCCACCACGAAAAGGAAGAGACGTCGTATCTATGTGGGCTGAGAGCAGAGCATTATATATCTGCTGTGTATTTGTTATGAGAGAACATCAGAGTCAATTAAGGTGTTTGTGTCAATTTGGCATCGCATTTATTCCGGACTTAATGACAATTTCGTGTCACATAATTAAAGTTAATTCAATGCGGATGCGAGTCATGAAGAGAATGCGTCAACGGTGCGGCAGGAGGACATGCGAGACACGTCCACAAACTGAAGTGCTCGTGGAAGTGGAAATACATGCAGTGATGATGGTCTCTGTTGCCGTGGCCATTGTGAATGTACTTCCAATTAGCTCTGTATTTTGTTATGTATTGGCTTCAAACGAAAAGCTTATGAGGCAACTAATGAAAAAACGTGGCAAACCTTAAGGATATAAAGTGAAGTGGAGTTTAAGGAGTGACTTCTAGATTACAGAACAGCTCCAAGATTCGCGTATATGCATCCACTTTGGTCTCGAAGGTACATTTCGAAAATTCACCACCAAATAATGATTTAGAAAAAATGGAATTTCAGATCATTCAAGCTATTAAGTGAAAAAAGTTCTATAGAAAGAAGCTGATGAAGAACTTGATATTCGTAGACAAGTTTTAAGAAAAGAAGAAGACTATCTTTTCAATTATCAATCGATTCAACTAAATATAATTAGGAATTAACGAAATCTATGAAACAAGCTTTCATCTAAAACAATTTGTTCTTCAAATATATATTATTTTGAGCAGCTATATGTCAATTATTTATAATGGTAAGGGCGACCAGCTGCTGAAATAATTTCAAATAAATAAATTTCACTTAAAGTAAGTATATTTGGGAACCTTGACCCACAGCTAATTTCCTCATTATCGAAAACAATTAACTCAATTACCTAAAGCAAACACAGACATGAGCACAGCGACATTCACTGCAAGGAAAAATAATTACAACAATCTGCTTGAAGTAACCATTAATTCCTCGTAGTTCTGCAACAGTAATCCCCAAAGTCTTAAGCTTGATTAACATAATATCCAACTCCTTAATGTCCTGGCCTTCAACGTCCGCCTCAATTAGCCTTGACACACCATTTCCTGGACGCCCACTTCTACTCTACTAATTGCCTACAACACCGATTATCGCTGCTAAAAATAGTGTTACGTTTGCAGTATCGGGTCTACTTATCTGCACCTACATACACCCAGCCAAATAATTATATACACACGAGTTCAGAGCAGACTAATTCGATTGGAGGGGAGTCAATGCGGTGATGGCTGACATGTTGTGCGACCTACGCCAAACCAAATACAAATGTACCCAGAAATAATCAGAGAAAACATACTACCGATGACAAAAACCTAAACAAATCAGCTGGCATTAGTCGCACCGGAAGCGTCAGCAATGAAAGCATTTCGCATCCGAGGGCGACCCACCAAATTACATATTAAAGAAAAAGTTGAAACGCGGATTTAGTTGTCATGTTGAGCGCCCAATTTTATTTACTGTCCAGCGACCAGAGCCAGATTTATCTTGTATAATTTCCTTTCACTCGTGTTAGTGGGGGTTTAGGACCGCAAAGTTTTCCTTGTTTGTTGAATTTGTATAGTAAAATGTGGCAACGCCGTGTCAGCTGTGATTGGACCCCATACCGAGTAATGTATTATTAATACACAAATAAGTGCACGTAGCGGCATGACACGTGTGCTAGCCGTGCGCGCTGGATTCCTGACAAATTTACCTACATTTGTTGAATGATTAATTATGTGCAGGATTTATTTCTGCTTTCTTTTGAAATATTATAGATGGCTACATTTCTTTTGGGAAGGACATTGGTTCTCCTCCAGAAAGCAATTATAAATAATAATTGCTAGATAAATATGGCTTAGAGTGGTTTCGTGGAGCTTATCAACATAAAATGTTTTATATTTTAAATATAAGGTGCCCCTTAGATATCACTTGGATGGAAATTTATGATATTTTTAGTCATCAATACCTAAAATCAATAGTGCAATATTGTGGTATATCGCATAAACATATATTAGAAAATACCTAAACCATTTTTTGTAAAAAAATGTCTTTGGTATTAGTTACCACCCTAATATATATATATTTTTAATTTTTTATTGATATTTTGAAATTTCCTTTAATATGAAACATTAGCATGAATTAATATTTTTTATGCCATATCCGTTATAATTCCTGGATTACAATTCTTACAATTCGTTTATCATACATTTCCTATAATTTTCCTTAACATGCAGCTTTTTTATTAATTATTCCACTTTATTTTATATCTATTAAACACGTGAAGCTTTCACACTCCTCTGGAATGCCAGACAATTATGTCTTTGATTTGTCGACAGGGCGAAATTGACTTGTCCCCAATGATTATGAATTTTAGCTCGCACTAATGAAGCAACGCCACGCAATATTTCACAGGTGAATTTAAATAAGACGAGCAAGTAAACCAATATGCATTTATACCATTGAGCAGATATATACAAAGAGTTGTGCGCTGCTGACACCGGTGAGCAATAAATATTAAACGCTTTCTTTGTAATTATACAACCACAAAACGAAATGGAAAAACTTTGTAAAGAGCAATTCATTAATCAACACGCATACACGCTCACATAAGCAGTGGCGAAGAGTCAGCGTTGCCATCGAGTATATCAAGGACGACAGTTAATTGCCGTTTAAGTTGCAACTTTAAGTTGGTTAACATTAATTAAAGCACACTTTTAGGGGCTGTGGAGATAAATGCTGAAAATAACATGACAAACTGCGACAAAAGTTAAAAGTTAAAATGGCGAAAGTAGTTTATTTAGTTTATTACAAAACTGATACCTCCAATACTGACAAGAGCAGCGAGAGCGAGAGAGGGTTTAAAGGGCGTGAAATTTTAACGCGTCAATTTAAAAGCGCTTAATCACACAGCCGTGTCGTGTTAGAAATATATTAGGTAAATTGAGTACCTGAATAATTTACACAGGCAGTCACATTCATTGTATGTGATCCCACATTTGTTCAACAATGTTGCGTATACGCAGTGGTGTCCACAAAAGTTGTATTCCCACTGGTGCACACATTCATACTTCAGCTCACCTTAGCTGTAGTTAAAGTTTGTTAACATTATTAAAAATATTGAAATATCAGTCTGATGTTAGTTGAAGCAGCTCAATATAATTAATATATCTGATTTTAGTAAAAGTTATTGAAGTCTATCTAATATAACCATGCAACATATGCGCATTTATCTACTGCTGCAATGTTCTGACCCTCTGCTCCAGTTTTAGACACAGGAAACGATATTTCATCATTCATACTACATTCTTGTTGTCCCATTAATATCACGTATACGCCCTGCTGCACTTCTGCGTTCAACGTGATAAATGTTGTAATTAAAGTTGTGTGAGCTTTGACCTGAAGTAAACACAGTTTCTCGTCACTTTTGAATAAAAAACTTCATTTTGTTGAGTATTTCAATACACACACATTTTCTGGTATTGCATGTATTCCGTGGTTCATGTCAAATCATGACTCTTGCAATAAACTTGCTACAGTTCATCTCATTACTAAAATATATATTTTTAGTCAATAATTCTAAAGAAGACATAAACGGTATATTAATATTTATTGGTGATATAGCAAACCAATTTCACTTTCAGTGGAAATCCTCATGTTTATTGTTGATAAAATAATTGTGATGCAACAATATGCAGAAAACAATTCATTTCAACTATGTACGAGTAAGCTATTTATTAGATTATTTCTTGGAATCATTTGCATGGCAAAAAGTTTCATTTTCTGGGTTAATGAGCGTGATTCAATTAATGTATGCTTTCATATCACATGAAGCCATACCACAGTTTGCCACGTTTTGTTTAATAAGTGGACATTTGTAGAAAATATCATTATGTCTGTTATGCCAATATGAACCTGTGACCTAGTAGATACTGGATGGAGTTTCGTGGAGTGCAATTGTTTTAACAAAGTATATGTGGGCACATAAACTCCTCAAGAGCTTATCCTACAGCTACAAAGCCAACTGAAATCACAATAATAAAATCTCTTACTAAATGAATTTGTCTTCACATTCGCCTTGGCAAAGGATATTAAATTTATTGAAGCATAATCGCTTTGAATTCAACAGACAATCAAAAGTGTGGCACTAACACAATCACATTTCGCACACTCACTCATATACTCACATACTCATGAAGTGACTCACCTGTAACGCATGCGCTGGAATACGCTGGTCTGAAATTGGCCCTCCAGCACAGGTGAATCGAATTTCGGATCCATCCAGGACTTGGACGAGGCGCGCTCGAATGCCACCGGCAACATAACGCTACAGCAGGAATGCCGTCGCCCCGTTTGACTTAGATAGGTTTGTATGTGTGGTGTTAATGCGATTTGTATATCGTCGGTGGAATTGCTCGGCTGTCGTTGACTAGAACGCCCGGAGGCATGGCGGTGAGACTGACCAAAGAACGACGTGACTGCAAAGAGACAAAGAGAGAGTGAATGAATGAGAGGGAATGTGGGCTTAGTAAACAATAAAATGGAAAATAATTCAGGTATTTACAAGCACTCCTTAGTTGCAACTACATAAAAGTTAAAACACAAGTGGAAAGCTCTTGAAATTCACATTGTTATTGGTGGCAGCACTGCGAAGCCTAATGCGCCGACAGGTAGGCAGAGACTTCTTCAATATGATGTCTACGTATGTATGTGTGTGCCTGCTCATATTTCTCGTCCACCTCTAGTTGCCTTCTGGTTAATTGTGTGGGCCTGTGTGGCCACATAAGTGCGGACAAGGCTTGCTGACACACTTTGATGGCCAGGGCTTGCTTAAATAGTTATTGAATGTTACACAAGCAAGTAAATTGAAGTACTGCACAGTGAAGACTTGAGTAACGGAATACAAATGTAACTGTGGGCTAAAATTATTTTATTGTTGGAGCAGTTTGCAAATATTTGTGTATTTCTCCATAAGAAAATTGCAAACTTTTCCTACTCTATTGAAAAGCAATGTAATAAAGGAAATATGTAAACTAAAACCGTTATAAGCACAAGCAATCAAGCAAGAAAATGATTGCGCCAATAGCACATCGAAGAAGATTTGAGAGTAATCAAAATTTTGGGTTTTACTTGAGAAACTGAAGCTATGAAATTTATTATATTTGGTTTAAGGTTGTTTTCTTGGGAAATATTTATATAAATAATCCTTTTAAATTTCATTTCATGTGTGATACCAAAGGAAAGTCATTGAAAGTAACGAAGAAGAAGAGTACATAATTTTTGACTTGAAGTAAAAAAAGAGTTCGAAAAAAGAGAATATCGATTTTAATTATAAGAACTTAGATATTTACCATATGCTGAGATCTCGAATTTTGAGATTAAAGTTAAAAAGCTGCTAAACTTACTCGAATTCATTTCGTTTCATTATCAAGTATCGATATTAAATATATATGTAAATATACAACAATTATAGTTACTGGCATTTATAAAATACAAGATCTGCGTCGCATAGTTAAGCATCAAAGTCCCCTTAACCTCTCATAAAAAAGGTCCATCAAACGCATGCGATATAAATAATCCACATACACACACACACGCAGGCATGGAATTGGTATAATTATATGTGATTGTGTTACTGCAGTTTTAATTAAATTCTTGTGCTCTAATCCAAAACAATTTACTCTGACTGCAGCCGCAAAACGCAAAGGAATGCGAGCACAACAGCAACAAGAACAATGCTTAGAATCACATTAATAAACATACTCGTATATATGTATATGTGTGTGTGTGGAAAGTACGTGCCACGATGGAATAAAGGACAATCTGCAAGTCAGCGTTGTAAATGAAAGTGAATTACCGCCATTAAAAATGCAAAAAAGGGTGTTTGCAAGGGAAAACAGGCAAACAATAAAGGTTAGAGAGTCTTTAAAGGCTTAAAGCGGAGGTCCTAAAAATACGACGGTTGCGGCGAAAACAGAGAAAGTGGCGAAGACGCTGAAAGCCAGCTGCTTTCCATTGGTGAAAGCGTAAAAGAACTGCAAACTCAAAAAAATCGCTTGCATTTACCTGCATTCTACGATATATGCACTGCTGCTACCACTCATTAGTGTGAGTGTTTACAATGTGCTTTTAACCATTAAGCTGCTGCCACCACAAAAAGCACGAAGGAAATGAGGAAGGAAGGTGAGCAGAAGAGAGAAATTCATAAAAATATAAAATAGAGGCTTTGCTAAACTGCCACGAATGAAAGTGAATTCTGCTGAAGTGGACCGCGGCATGGTTTGTCGCTCACTTTTTCTTGTTGTTTTTGTAGACGTTTTCATACGCCAGCAATAAAGAAAGTCCGGAAGAACGGAAGGAAGCGCTCAAGTATGCCACGTGCTACAGAGCAACTTGCGAAACTGGCTGGTGGCGTTGTGGCCGTGCTTTGCACTCATCAATAGCGGTAAAGGTCACTAACAGCAACAGCCAGCCACTCAAGTATGGTTTGAGGGGCAACAGAAAGCAAGAGCGTTTGCAGCGTTGCAAGAAATAGAAATGAAAAATGTCAAATTTTAACATGAAAATGTGGATGAGCTATTAGCAGATGAAGTCCACAGTGCTTTTAGCTGAGGCTTACCGCATTTGTTAGTGTTATATGACGGTATGATTTTCATAAAATTTTTGTTGTAATTTTTTCTTAGTAGCAGTGCTTTTTCTAATTTAAATTGCTACTATTTGAAGTGAAACTTTTCTCGGCAAAGAATCAACACAAGCTGAAGAAGTTTAAGAAAATTTACATTTCAGACAAGAGTGCAGTCGGCAGAGTTGCTCTATTTTAAGAGTTTTAATTCAATGTAATTGATGAGATATTTGAAATCACAAGAATATTGTTAAAAGTTTTACAACACCTTAATATAATTTTAGAAGTGTTGCCAGAAATTATAAGGAGTTAGGTATCAGATTCAAGAAATATTACAATATGGATATTCAACTATATAAATTTAAAGGAAATGTATGTCCAATATATTTTTGAGAGAAGTTGCAGTTTGTTTAAAATAAATATTTTAAATTATTTCAAAGCAATTATGTCATCCGCAAAAACAAATTAATCGAATATCTTACTTTCAAAGCACACACAAATTTATTTTAGCATATTTCTTTTAAATATATCCTTTTCAAGCTCAAAGTTTAAGAAAATAAATCAAAGATTAGTGATCGGAAATAAATACTTATTTAAGAAATTTAGAAAATATCATGCTTTCATATTACAAAGTTCATAATCTCACAAAAATGTTATTGTTGTTGTATAACATGTCACAGCTTTAACCCTTATAGAATTCCATTATATTATGTCAACCAAACAAAACCGAGTAAATAATCTCCTCTGCTTTAAGGTTATCTCTTTGTACTATTCAATAAAATAGTACCATTTCCCAACTAAATATAGTCAGCTGTTGTTCCACCCAGCGTCTGCCACGAACCAACAAACTGGGTCAATGTAAAACCGCAATGAACCGAATACAAACAGCGCGGCACTCCATCAAAACCTGTGCTGCGCATTTGAGGCAAGTTCCTCAATGTCAACGCCGCATACGCGTGTACGAGCAACACAAAAGACAATACACGGCGTTCTCAGCTTTAATGAAGTCTAAAACAGCCGTAAATATTATATACACACTCGCATTTGTGTCTATTATATCTGTCGGCAATTGCGCCCAACATAATGCGCATTCGCGTTTTGAAAGCCCATTACGGCCAACAGATTCTGCCGCCACGCATGCAACAAGACGCTCTTAGAAATATTTGGCGGACGGCCCCGCACCCCGTACCCCGCAGTGAGTGATTATAATGTTGATGATACAACAACAACAACAAAATTTGTTTATGTGGTGGCTGCCGTGGTTTACAGTTGATTTGGTCTGCAAATTGCAAGTCGCAAGTGTGAATATGGACCACAACAAAGAAGATAATGAGCCATCAGGAATATTTATGACATTGCAAATAATAAAGTAAGGATGTGCGAACATGATGTGTCTGGGACGGCCCGAAATTATCTGCTTTATTAGCAGAAGAATTTAATAATTTGAAAAACCAAGTCAAAATGAAGACTTTGAAATACATTAATTAGCTTTCTACATACATAAAATTAAATGAAAGAAGCCAAATAAATATTTAAAACCCGCTACTAAGCTCAATCGAGCCCGCTTTATCTGTTCATTTTCTTCAAATTACCGTTTTTAATTGAAAATGCAAAATTGTTTCAAAGTCAAACAAGAAGCATCCACTAATTTGCTCACTTTATTCCCTCAATTGTCAACTCGAATGTCATGCAAAACTAATTACGAGCACTCACTGACAACGCTCAACACAAACAACAATACCAACAACCACACACAAGGGAGAGAAGAGGGAGGCTGAAAAATCGTGGCGCTCGCAAATCAAATCACATCGCAACGCAAACAGAGATTAAAAAAACACGAGAACGAAGAATAATGAAGGGAACACAAGACATATTGAGATCTATCTAATCAAGTCAATTTGCAACTTGTTGCACTGCCACAAACTGCTGCTGCACGTACGCACTTCTTCTGTGTTATTTGACACTTCTCTCCATTCAGTTCGTATATGTGTGTGCACAGCCTCAGTTCTGCCAGCGTTGCATTCGCTTCAAGTGACACCAATTAGCGGTTTTACATTCGCGCTTGTTAGCATGCAACAGCAGCCTAGAATTGCTACTTCAAAATGCACGTGTATGTGTGGGCGGGTGATGGGCGGTGACATGTTGCTACTGTGCACCTGTTGTTGCATGTGGGTACCAGTTGCAAGTCATTGGGTGGTGAGTTTGTGGGGTTTCCGGCAACAGGTGCCAGCCCCGCTTTCAAGAAGAGAAGGGAGAGCAGAGTTGTGGTCAATAATTTGCCTTTTAGTATGCAGCGACCTTAGTGGGAATTGATGTGTGTGATTTTACAATGAAATATAGGCAAAGTACGCACATTAGGGTTGTAGGTATTTTCAGAGATTTATTTTAATTTCGGTGAATTATTAATTGCGTTTGTTGTTCTGTTTTATTCCTGCTTTCAGTCACGTGGGAAGGCATTATTACGAGTATCTCGATGTCAAGAAAAAAGTTATCAATTTGCCAAATTTGCATAAAATTATGAAGTCTTGAACTGTTAAATTTGCATCGCGTCCCAATTTACCATACCCTCAGCTTTTCCACAACCTGCCCTCCTTCAAATCCACCACTGAAAGTCTCATTTTGCAATTTACCTCAAACCAACTCAGCAGCCTGCTAGCTGCCTCGTCTCCACTTTATTTATTGCACTTTCTATGCATAGTGAATTGCAAAGTGATGTGGCGGTGATACAGTTACTGCGCATTAATCACACTTCACTCATTAAAACTCGAAAGCCAAACAAAAGCTTCAGAATGACTACATACCCATCTACAGCATACACACATACTCGCATTTATGTGTTTGCATTTGTTTTTGTTGGTGAAATTCGCTACCACTCACTATTTCTTTAACTGCACTTTTACTTTCAATCCTCTCAACATTCGTTTTATGGCTCCTTAAAACACTGGTATACATATTGATGTTGCTGGCAACATTTTCTGAATGTTTGGTTATCTCCGTTGCGAATATCTGAAGAAATATTTTCGCTTATCTAATTTATGAGGGCTTAGCTGTCTTTTATGACATTCCTACTTTATCTAAATATAAATATTGTGGTTCGTGTTACTTTTACTTAAATTATGTATTGAAGAATGTTTTTAGAAATCGGGTATATTATGTGCTTTTGAGGTTCCCTTCAATTCTGCTTATAATAGTGGCGAATCGAACAAACAAAAAGTGGTATAAAGTTAACAGACTGGTATAATTTAATACAAATAGTGTAGGAAATGGTTATACCTTTTTAATCTGTAGCCTTATACTCTCTAATGTTAAATTTGAGTGGATAATATTATTGTGATTTCACATCTGAAGTCATTGAAAAGCGAGTTGAGCTCTATTTTGCCTTTTTGTTCACACTCTTATCATAATCTTTTCTAGTTATGTTCAGCAAAACATTTTTTGTATGTATTTTTTGTATGTATTTTTTGTTTGTTGTTGTAAATTTTCTTTTCAAAATCGTTAACACTGATTTACGATTTAGCGCTTCAGCTGCTACCCTCTATTCAAAATTCATCTTGGATTCTACACAAACAAATGTAGCCACATTGTGTCAGCAACACAATTGATGTAATAAATTTGGGATTTTAAAAATTTCAATATTTCCAAAATTTATTAAAAACAACCATTGAACGCGCGAGCTAAATGCGTTGGCAATTATCGGAAATCAAATAAAAACAGATGCTGCGGGATTGTTTACTTGATGATGTGCTTTCTGGTGCGGCAATAATTCGGAATTGCACACATTACAACCAAACATAAACACTCAGAGAAACACGCATGCACATGAGCATGGAAAAACTAGATTAACTCCGCAGCGCGTCGCTGCTCTCCTGTGGCTTCTGCCAAGAAATTACTGCCTGCCACCAATACGTCGTGCTGCCACTAACCCGCCTAGTGTTGCATATTCAACAATTCAAGTGAAAACCGGCAACAAGTGAGCAACAGCTGACGGTTATGCGGAAAAAACTAAAGCGAAACGTTTAATAAAAAACACAATCACACCAACAACAACAATAATGAAAACATTATAGAAAACAAAAACAAATATAAGAAACTAAGCATAAGCAAACAGATAAAGATAAGACGCGAGCGAGGGAGCGATTGCTCTAATGAAAACAAAAGCCAGTAGATAAGAAATTCTCATTTTGTGGAGAGAGGCGGTTTGAGTAGTAACGGTACTTTGCAAGTGTGCGCGAGTGCAGTCAAGTAAACAGTTCCAAGTAAGAGCTAGAGGGTCGGCTTCCTGGAAAAGCGCAACCTTCAAATTATGGTCGTTTCTAGGCAAGCCGTCGCTGGATTATGAATATTTGCACACCAACTGCCCCCACCCTCTCCAACAACCAATGGCAGTGTCACCTAATGTTGTGGATTTGCAGACCCCATCAAAATGCGCAAGTAAATGCTTTTTGCATATATAAATATGTATTTGTATTTACTGCACACACACACACGGACACAGAGAGAGATGGTCGTACAAATGCAACGCTGTTGGCAACCAGCGCCGGACGACCCTAAAGCCTCGACGAAGGCCATCCGCAGCTGAATTAGTAGCCATTATTTTGCGAGAGATAAACAAACACCCGTTATACACTTAAGTGCATATGCAGGTATATATGTAAGTCCTTGTAGTCTTCTAGTGGGGCCAGTGGGATGGGTACAGCCTGTCGATATCATGTCCATGTATGAGTGCATTTGTATGAGTATGAGTTCATGTCATGTCCGCTATTTATATGTTTGCATTGACAATCTAATTCCACCAACAAATGCATTCTTCAATTACTCTGCATGCGTTGTTGCTAACTGTAAAGGAAATCGGAATGAGTTTGTGGGTGTGTGTGGAATTATTGCAGTGTCCTAAGGAAACTGGAAAATTTCTTTGGTAACTTGAGTCGGCACATATTAAGTGAAATATTATATAATATACTGAGGGAGTGTGCGGGTGTTTGTATTGGTCTTTAGCACTAGGAGATAGATCGCTTTATAAATAAGTGCTTGCTGCCGGGCATAATGTACATATTTACATTTAATTATTTTATGAATGGATAGTCTGCAAGAGTGCAAATTTCCAAATTGATTGACAGCGCTGGGGATTTAGTTGGCATTGCATAGCAAATCTTCAGGAAGGGAAAATAAACAACTAACTAAATCTACTTTGTTCCATGGAGAGGATTTGGAATGTGAAAGTATTACTATAAAGGGAAAGTAATAAAAAATTTATTTGTGAGCTCCGAAAACTGACTAATACTCAGTTTGACTCATAATTCTTATTCCTTTGGAAGTAATAATTTCATCAAATGGATATAGTGAGCATTTATATATATTTTCTAGTATCGTATCAGTTACCCATAAACAATTTTGTTGAATAAGTACCCAAACTCCATTAAGAGCTCTTCATAAAATAAAGTGAATATTTAAACTACTCGTTCTCAATTTATAGTATTCATGTATCTATTCTAAATGCTTACCTTTAATTTAGAGTACTCACTGTAGATTTATATTGTCAGAGTGATGTAAAAGTGCTCCGATTGTATGGATTTTAAATGCTCAGTATCTACTTAGGACCCATTGTCAAAAATTAATATAATATGTATATAAAATTTGAATACTTCTTGTGGTTATTATTTTTGACTCAAAGTATTCATAACTATTCTGTAAAGCCTTCAGTTCATCTTCAGAGTACTCCATGAGTTTTATCTACTCATTTTGAAGTAATACTAAAAATACTCTTATATTTAGCCTCTGAAGCCCAGCTAACCCCTTATACTCACTCTGTGTTCTCTTCACCTTATGACAGCATTAATTCTCAAATTTCGCCATCCAATCAAGGTGTAGGGGTTACACCAAATTCAACGCCCAACAAAAGCTCATCATCCGCGTGGAACAAAGGTTTTCGCCGGCAATGTGGGTTGAGTAAGTGAGTGAAAGAGACAGCGCGAGTGAGTGCGGTGTTCTGTTGTTCGAAAATAAATTCGTTAAAATATATAAATAAATATTTTCCCTGGAAATATGCCGCAAATTTATTTTTGAATTGTTGCGTCGAAAATGAGAGCAGAGAAGTTATTTTATTTACGTGACTTATGGTGTACGACGATATGACGATACAACAAAAGCAACAAAGTGAAACAGATATTTTATTTAAAGCAAATAACTTATTTTAAATTGTTTGCTAAGACTGAGTTTTGGCATTTGGCATTGTTGCATTTTATATTTCAGCGTTACGCAGGCTTACATATATGCATACATACTCGTTTATTTATAACTTCATACGTTGGTTGTTAAGGTTAAATTTCCTGCTAAATTTAAACTTCCATTTTTAACTTTCGACGAAAATATAAGCGAAATTTATCAAGTAACTTATGGAAAAATATCGATTTCTGAGGGGAATTACTTATAATTTTCTATTGTATCATAAATATCAGGTTCTGATGCTTAAAATTGAAATTTATTGTCCATTACAGAATATTTGAATGTTAAATACGCAGATTTTGTGTGATTTTTTGGGAGTAGCGGCATACGGTGAAGGCGTTAATATGGACAAAAGATACTGCAGTTGTTAGTATTTTCTGAATATTTCTTGGCTAATATAATTTGTATATTGTTATGAAATTTGAAATGTTATCTTTATCCATTTTTTAAGGTTTTATTTTTCCGCCAAAATGTATGCTATTCAAAGGAGCTAAAACAGTATGTTGCCTAATTTTTGGCACATAGCTGCTGTTATAAAACAAAATCTGGTAGCCCCTGAAGATAGCGGTTCTGCCATTTTTATGTTGTTGTCGCATATTCAATTTTATCGACTTGACTTTGTTAACTTTGTTGTTGCTTTTTATTGTAAATTTTGCGATAAGAGAGCAACGAGCAAAGATAGCGAGAAGAGAAATGGCCAATCGAATATAATTAATATATATTTTGTTTAAACCTAAGTTTTCGTTTACAAAATGTATTTGTGGAGAATTTTTTCTTGAATCTTTTATCGATAGACAAGAGAGCTACGTATGAACATATTTATTATAGAGATATTTATACGAATACACAGCTTTGACAATCGAATTTCAAATACATACAGGATTATGATATATAACTTATAAACACTTAATGAAATCACTTTGAAATAGTTGCAGTCAAACTGTATAGCCATCATTCTCCTCAAATTAGAAACTAAAGTGGATTTAGTGACAGCTAGACCGCCTCCGCCCTTGCACCCTTTCCCTTATATATTATTGTTGTTGTCATGCATTCGATTACAGCTTATCGCATGGGATTTTAACTGGTCTTCGTTTGCCACTTTTTTGCGCGCTGCTTTTAACGCTGAGTAACGCCATTTTGCTTGACGACTGACCTCACATGTGACACATTGACACATGCCGTTATGACAGCGCACATACTAAGCGCTAAATAAACGAAAACAATATCCAAACAACCGGCGTTGAAGCCAGCAAGGACACTTGGCTCGTGATTTTTTTCGCACCCGCCCAATGCGCAGCTGGCAGCATGACAATCGTATTTTTTTGCCGATGATGATGGCGCAACATCAAAAAGGCATCAACGGCAGCAGCAACTGTGCGCCAACATGACAGCTGTCACTGGGGACATGCATGTGCGGCACGGAACTGCGCTAGAAGCTAGGCTAGCTAACGACGCTGACAGCAGCAATGCGCGATGCATCGGCGCCAGTACGAAAATAAACAAACCGAAAATAAATTAAATTTTTAAATGAGACTCTTAATTCGTTAGTAATGTGGTGCTGGCCTCAGAGCTGGTGCTTAACGTGGCAAACGTGATCGCACGTAGAACGGCGCGCCGACACGTTCCGGAGGCACGTAAAGTGTAGTAAGCGGTCACCAGATCGTATGGTTAATGTGCTCGATGACCAGCAGCTGACAACAACATTTTCTGCCTCCATCTTTGTTGTTTTTGTTTTGTATTTACAACCTTATAGCTTTTAATTTCTGCTTGTTTTACACACTTAAATTTAATGAAATGCCAAGCGTTGGTCAACGCACGCGAGATGATGCTGCAGGTATTTGCACTCAGCATCCACTAACGACAGTTCACCATCAGCCACTTCGAGAAGCGCTTTAAAGGCGGTGGTGCGACGGTGTGTCTGTTAATTTCGTGCAAAGTGTGTTTGTAGTCTTTGTTCCTTTGGTCGGGCACACATTTTAAGTAGGCCACCTGCTGGCTTGTTGGTTTTCGACCTGCGTGCAGCCACAATGGCTTCCGTCGCCGTCCCTTGGCTTTTGGTCTCTGGTTTGTTTACACTCACCTGAGGTGGTGAGTGGTGATCCGGTTCGGCGGTTTAAATGCCCGAACTGGCTTCTTTTTAATTAAGTAGGCAGTCTTCTGTAAGCGCCTCTTTTCGTATGTGTATGTGTGTGTGAGCCTTTTGGATAGGTGAGTCAAGGCGACCTCAGACAGCATTACTTTACCCTTATGGGTATTTAATGAGAATACTTGGATTTTAATGCGCAAGTTATTAAAAATGTAGTTTCAATTATGTAGTTTTCATTGATGTGTGCACGATGTAATTAATTACATGGATGTGTGTGCCGGATTTATTTCAAGAAACCATTGAGGTGGAATATACTCTAAGTATAAGCTGCTAAGTAGTGTTTTATAGAATATTTTGCAAATTAATAAGATAATGTGTGTAAAAAGCTCTCTCCATGGTTGAACGATTTTCTTTTGGTTAAAAACAAATTTACAGAAATGTTTTCATGCCGAATCCTAAGGCAATATTTTTTCATTCCATAAATACTTCAAATAATCTTATTTAAATCAAATCAAATGATGTTAATTATGAAAAATTTGAGATTCTTCAAGCACTGTATAAATATACACTATGAAATCGGTGTACTATGGTTTAAATTCTAATATTTATTGCAGCCCATTGTGGCTCAGTTGATGTTTAAAGAAGCTTGAGAGTTATATGCTCTAGTTATATATACAAAATTTTCTTGAAAATATTTTGATTTAATTTTTTTAGTAATTTAAGGATAAAGATATATCTCACTTCCAACGAAACCAAACCTTATTCAAATATTTCGCATAAATATCGTAGATTTTCGAAAACTCACATACCCTTAAGCTCTGTAGTTAACAATAAATTTAGAAGCGATATTGTAATGTCTTTGAGTGTATTAGTGTATTTGTGAGTGTGTAAAATACATGTGAAATTTCGCTGACAATCGAACGGCGCCTCCTTTGAGTCTGGAGCAGCACACACATGAGAACATCAAAATAAAAGCATTTGGAATTAGCAGCAATGAAGAGTCTCCAGCGCCAATAACCTTGGCAGTGACATTAAGAAGAAACTGGCAAAGCAAATTCTAATTCTCAGCTAAACAGTTTTGCGCATGTGAGTACAGTATACTCTCGAAAAGTAAATTCTCAGAAAGTAAATAATCGCGGAAAAGTTAGTCACCTTTAAGATTACATATGCACCTCGAAAAAGTAAATTTTTTAATTTACTTTTCAGAGAGTGTGATAAAAAATTCGAAACGAAGCAAGCAGCGTTTTTTACGATGTTGCAAAAACACCTACTCTCTTGTTTATCGCGTCTTTTTAGTAAATAAACTCTCCTACTTGATCCACTGGTTGAAAAATGAAAACGTTGCAAACCAGGTGTCAGACTTTTTGAATTGTCTTACAAAAATGGTCAGAAAATATATTGCAAAAGAAAAAAAACAAAAGAATATTCAAGATTTTTTCTCTTCATAGTAAATACATATGTATGTATTTAAATGTAAATATGTTTTTCATGTAAATCCATATGTTTTATTGAAGCGAATAAATGAATGAATTTTTTAAGTTTAAAAATGCATTTAATATTATAAAAACAGATAATTTATGTATATATTTGGAAAAGTAAATTACCCAAAATACCAATCGATTTACTTTTCGAGAGTATACTGTATATTTAAATGATTTCAATACACCAACAAATTTCACTAAGCAATATAGCAACAGCTTAGAAGAGAAAGGCTAAGCTATGGGTTTTGGAGAGACTTTCTTGGTATTGTCACTCATACGCCGTGTTCACCCTGCATTGGCGCTTGCCAGAAGCTCCATGAGTGCACCGAAGGCAATGGCAATGTCAACGCCAAGTAGCTAGCTGGGTTAGTAGTTATAATGCAGCAGCGCAATCGATATTCAATTTCTATATAGACGTTGTTGATATGTGGTGGTGTGTAGCATATGTGCAGATATGTAGATTTCAAAGTTTTAAAATGTTTAGTGTAAAAATTTAATAAGAGTGTATTTATAAATGATTCAGAAATAAAGCTTTCCTTCAAAGGAATGCTTCTTTGATGCACACATTTTCTGTCGTGAACCTTTCATTGACTTTGAATTTCTTTCCAACAAAATTTGCAGTGCAAATATTCCCTTCTAACATAATACTTTGTGCTTTGGATTGCATAATTGTGAGCTTTTTTCGAATATTCCGAGTTATTTAACTGAAGTTCTCTTCATATTTATTCAGGCGATAACTATCAGCGCGCACTTTTTTGCATTTATTTGTCGCAAAATTTGCATGAAATCGTGCGTTTAGGAACTGAAGCGTGAGCGATATAAAAACTGTTATGTAAATTTTGCACGAAAGCAGTGGCGAAAGCAGTTAATAAAAGAGAGAGACGCAGATTGTAGAGAATACGTGTTGGACTAGGTGCTGGGTGTTGGCAAAGAAAGGCGCCTTTAGTTTCTAATGAAATGTGGCTACTAGAAACTAAATAAGAAGTTGGGATTGAGCTCACGGGAAATCTACAAGGTCAGTTGGAAGAAGAGAGCTGAGGAAACCCCTCAAAATCTCATATACATATATACATACATATATAGTAATTTCGTTGTCAACACATTGCAGACTAACTAACACACATACATATCTATCGCGTGATCCGTGAACAATTGCCAAGTCGTCAAAGGTTAGCCAAGCAATGAGGAAGCGGTGGAAGCAAACTATTTAACCACGATTCTGCACTCGAGAAATATGAGTTCATTGCCTTGAATGTGAATGAAGCGCAAGTGCTGATGAGTGGCTTTATTACATTTTTTCTCCTCGCAAAAATCACAACATAAGCACAAAGTAAAGCCAAGCAATAACTAACTGACACAGAACTAACGCCAAGACCCTGAAAAGGACGAGGTCAAAGACACAAGGAGAGACATGGCCGTGCGGCAGGAATATGTGCGCTGTCGCCATGTACGTCACACTGTCTGTTGCTGAGCGGGCGCTAACTGTCACGAGAGTGCCGTTAAATGCTGTTACTTGTCGGCGGCGAATTGGTGAGTTCACGCGACTTGTCAAAATGGCGAAAATTGCTGCCAATTAATGTGTGTATTATGCATCAACTGCCGCATAAATTAAATAACGAACGATTTTCGGCGGCAATTAGTGAATGCTGCTGATGAATATGAAATGTCGAAAATAGATTTAATATTTTCAATAACAATAAATTGTAACATTTTTGATTAAGTGAATTTAATATTAATTTTTTAAGAATTTGTCAGTTATATGAGTTTAATTCAACAAGCCAAAACTAAGTTATATACATACATACATTGGTGGCAATTAATTTTCTGTCATAAAGACTGAAATAATATCTTTAAATAATTTTTGTATGAATATTTCCTGAAAAACTAATGATTTCAATTAAAAAATTGCTGCTCTGAATTTTTTATATTTTTTAAACTATTTTAGCGCCGAAATGTAGGCAACGTATATTTCTCAAGGCTTTATTTCACTGGGAATGTACCATATTTCATGTGAAGTTTGCGAAGAAGTTATTGCGTGACATTTTTAAAATTTAGACAGATTAGTAAACTGCTTAGAAACACCAAGCGACACTTTGGAAAATATTATAGATAACATATGGGACATATTTTATTTAAAATTCGTCGAAATCATATTAAAACTTTTGAAGCTCCCAAATACCAAATATCGGGACGTCGGTGCCTTTGACTAATTTTACTCTAAAATATCATTCAATTTCTCAGATATTTTATAGAACCTCAGAGATAATATTTTTCTTGTAATAAAGTATCTCTGCGCCAAATAGCTCCCATATACCAAATATTAGGGATTTGAAACTTCCGGTGGACTTTATACATTATCTTAATAAAATTGCATAAATAAATTGCGAGAGTTTTAAATGTTCGGTTAGCCGAACTTAACCCTTCCTTTTCAATGCAAATATTTATTATTCCTCTCATCGATATTGTTCCCTTCTATGATAATAATTGAATAAGTTTGTCGAACACGATAACGCCATAATAACACTTCACTCGCGACAGACACGCGAGTATGCAATAACTGAGTTCCCGTCTATCAGCTGTCACTGTGGCTACTCCGGCTACTACTACACTCATACCGGCCCTTACACATACTGACTCTCTGTGCACTTGAGGCAGCTGTGAATGGCATCATTAAAGTCTTACCGACTACATTGATGGGATAAACATGTTCCGACAAATGACTGCGAAGACAAACTTCATCCAACAACAATAACAACAAAAGCAACAACAATAAAGTGAGTGGCAGACACTTCAACTCGTTTCTGTTGCCAGCAAATGGATTGGAAGCTGCAATTAGTCAAATGACTGGCAAAAGTAAGCTGCAACGGGAGCTTAAATGCATAACGGAACTTATGCGCGTGGAGCTCTCAGTCCCGAGAGAGGTAGTAAGATGTTTCGCCCAAAGTGAAATGTATCAAATTGAGCGCAAGACAAAATTTAAGTGCATTTCGTGAGCGAACTACTGGCTGTCATAACTCACTCTATCGATCATTTATTAATAAAACAAAAACAACAAAAGCAAAAGTTTTTCAATTACTGCAATATTTCATAATAATACCTAACCCACTTCTCATACTCTTTTGTTGCATTGAAAGCTTTAAAGCAATGAATTTGTTTACTCGAATAGTTGATAGCTAATAGCTCGTGGTAATATTCTTATTATTCGCAAAATTTGCAATAAAATTCCGCCTCTGAATGCACGCTATTATCTAAGCAAATATTAGTACTCCCGCCTTATGCAATGATTCCATTGTCACATAATTCAATTCGGTTATTCTCGCTAATGCCTGTGCCTCTGTATGTGTTTGTGTGTCTATAAATGCGCGTATTTTGTTAATTGCACTCATTTCCATTTCGTAATAATGGCAATTTTAATTACACAATCCATTCGGCATTCCATAAGTGGCAGTCTGTTCTAGTTAACTCAACAGCTTTGTAGCACCGTTGAGTGTTCTGTTTGATTTGTTTTGTTCGGCTGCTTCTGTTTGTGGGTTTTGCTGTCGACATTCAACAGCTCAGCAACTGCTACTGGCACTGACACCACCGCCGCCACCGGTTATTTAGAATGTCACTTCAATATTAATAGTCGAGAATGATGCTAAAAAGCTGGGCGAATTTTCAAGTTAAACACGTAGAGAAAATACATTTTTGAATTTTGAAAATCTTCCATTGCATATAATTTCTGATCAAAATAATTGCCATGAGTGTATGTTTTATGGTTTTTCAAACTTCAAAATATCTACCAAAAAGTTCGACCATATTGAAGACATTATGCCTTGCTTTTGGGGGACTTGTGTAAAAATATTATAGCTGGCGATGGCAGTACCAAATAGCTGTTTGATTAGAGCAACTTTACTTTGAATTTGGTGCAATTTTAAACTTGAAACTGTTAAGCATTTTTATAGGTTGAACTCCAATTTGAGACCGCTGACCGATTGAGGATAGATACTCTAGAAACTTTTTTCGTTACCAAAGTTCGATGTACGTATTTCCATGAACCCAATTTATAAAGTACTTCAAATCAATTAGACTGTTCTACTGATTTCGACAGATTCCCTTCTACAATCAGTTAGCCTTACTTAACTTGCTAAATAACTTCTTACTTCAATTAATAAATCTCAAAAACCCAAGAGCGATTACTAATAAAGGTGTGTCCGACCACTCATAAATCATTGCAAATTCTGTTCAATTTGTTGTTATTGTAATTTTATCGAATGTCGAATAAGCACGCCAATAATTGATTTTTTAAATGTTCTGCGTGTTTTTATACGATATTGAATATGGGCTAAAAATCTCTTTGTTTTGGGTGTGTCGCTAGCGCGTTTAAGCAAAACGCTCAGAAATTACAATGCAAAGCCGAGAAAGGTAATTTAGTGTAGTGCATACTCGTATAATATGTTGCTTTTGTTTTTGTGAGTATAAAGTGACATGTTTGAGAATCGCGATAGAAGCACGTACGACAACAACAAGCGATCGGCAAACATATCATATATGTATTTTGCCAACAAATCTGCAAACAAACCGACGGACGAACGAACGGATAAATGAGTGAGAAGTTATAAGCAGACAAGTGATTTGTGTTATCAGCAACGTGAGCACCTGATTTCAGTTGGTCTATTGGGATATGTATGCATACGAGCATATTTGAATTGTAAACAAAAGGAAACAGCAGGAAACATGCATATGTTTGTGAGTGTCTGTCTTGAGTTGCTAAAGCATTTAAATCACGCATGACACCCTTTATTTGGTTTGGTTTTGTTAGTTTGTGGATGTTTTAGTAGCCATTTGGGAGCTTACTTTTCTCATGGAGCGCATATTCACGCAGCGAACCTGCCACATTCAGTTTGTTTGTGTCTGTAGTCACCCTTACGACAGGTCTACAAAGTCTGCACAGTCCTTCAAACGTTCTTGCAACTCGAAGTGAAAAAGTTTTGATTTGAACTTTGCACTTCTTTAATTTCTCTGCTTGTGCTTTGAAGACCTATAATGGCTTCAAATTTATTTTTTTTTTGCCTCTATGTGCATAACTATTTATTTATATGCCTCATATAGAAGCCATTAATCGTGGCATAAGACACATGAATTTCTATTGACAGTAATAATTTGAAACAAACGAGAATTAAATACAAAAAGTGTCAATGCTTTAACTTTTACTTGGCTAACATATAAATATAATATGATAGAGAAATTATTATTTTTTCTTGTATATGTATTATAACAACTTTTTTTAAACTATTGTTTGTGATTTGAAGAATTTTATTTCCAAAACTTTTCTCTCTTTCCTTTCCTTTGTTTTAAGCTTATTTTTAAAAGTTACCAAAATTTTAAAAGCAATTTTTTTCATTTAATTTTTATCCATTTCTTATCTCAGCCACATCTATTTCCTGTACCCTTCCCCTAGAGCAATTCAATTATCACCCAAATTGTTCGCTTTCCCAACTCCTTTCAATTTCATTTCCTTCAACAGAATTGTACATTTGCCCTTTGAGCTTTCACTTGTGCGCAAATAAATTTAAAATTCTATGAAAACAATTAAATTACTTAAAGGGACTGAGGAAACAAAGTCTCACACACCACAAAATACACTTGTTTCCGGGCAAAACACTAACACTTGTAAACTGTATTAATGAGAAAAGATAAGAATCTTGTCATCTTTCGAATTGCCAAACTTCACCACGAATTCCCATTGCAATACACATACAAATTGTCAGCAATCACCCTCTACCCAAACGGTCTCCTCTCACTCCTCCGCCGGCGGTGTATGAACGCTCCATTGGTGCCTGATTGGCTCGTGCGAAAGCTGCAAATTTAATTGCGCACTTGTGGCTTTTGTGAAAGTGTCTCTTCTCAGCGCGTTTTATTTACTTTCACTTGCTCATTCCTTGCGGTTTTACACACATACTCGGACACACGAAGCATTCCTCGGCACGTGTGAGTATGCTTGTGTGTCTCCTAAAGTAATATTAAGTCAGTTTGTCACTTTCGATGACTTTCGTTCGGTTCATCAGCGTCTGTTGCTATTGAGTTAATCTTCAATGTTGATGACTTTACTTCCAGCAGCACTCATCATCACAGCAGCCTTCGTCCTACGAAGGTCCTTCGCACTCTTGCTCATTTCCTCATAAACACTTCTCTTAATTTAGTTCTATTCTTGACTTCTGTGGATCTTCAATTGCTTCATTTATTTGATTTGCTATTTTTCCTCACTTCCAGTGCCCGAGTAAGAGAAAGAGTGTGTGAACTTTTGCAATTCATCCTTATTATTGGTGTTGTTGTTGCTACAAAGTGTTGGTACGACGAATGGATCCATATGAAATATGGGCGATATATAAGTACTGTAAACAACAGCATGTGTGTTGTTGGTGTGTGTGTGTTTGAAATGTTGAGGGAAATGGAGTGTTTTCATTAAAACCACAACTTGCATTCATGCATCTATGTCTGTGTGTGTTTCTACATATGTATGTGAAGCAAATGCATGAGTTCAGTTCACACATTAAGTGGTCTCGCACCGTAGTGGGATTTCAAAGTGATTTGATAGAATTTAATTTGAAATAGCTTTAATCTGGAGCTAGTTTTGCGTTTTATTCTGTATTTAATTGGCTTGAGTGTTGTTGTTAGTTTTAGTTGCACTCTATTATCTGGTCACTTGAGCTGGACAACTAGTTTGAGCACAATTTAATTTGTTATTGTTTATCATAATGCAATTTTATTCCGACCAGACATCAAATCAAAACTTAAATATTTCACTTTAGCTATGTCCATGTATGTGTGTAGAATTCTTCATAGTGTCTGCAGTGTGTTGACAATTTGATTGCGAAGTTGACATATTTGCTTCCTCTGCTTCTGAGTTGAGTCAAATATTTGTAGATTAATGTGCTGTTAAACCATTATCGCTAACTGACGTACACAAAATTCTATGAGTAAGAACTGAAAGAGATTTAGATAAAAGCCGCGCGGAAAATTTTATGTAAATATCTTCAAATATATTTGAGAATGTTTATGTATATGCTCAATAAAAGTATTTAAAGTTTTTGCGAAGGTTTGCATACTGATGTATAAAACATACCCCTCCTAGAACTTACAATTGATTGACACACTGAACATACCTGAAAAGAAAAAAACAGATAGTTAGTAAATGGTTTAGGGTAATTGTTTTCAAATTATTTAATTTGAATAAAAAAAATCAAAAACAATTTTGAAGGTTGCCACCTGTTTGAATTTTAAGGCGTATAGTTTTTGTAAACTAAAATTTATGAAATACTGTAATTTAATCATAAACTTAAACCCAAATTCGTTTGCCACATTTCTGATTTTAATATATATATTTTTTTTTATAAAATTAGGAACTACTAACTTAATTTACTTTGAACTTCTTGAGTCTCACATTTTGACAATATTTGGAAACAATGTACTACTGACTACTCTAATGAAAGGGGTCTAAAGCAGCGTACAGTTGAAAATAATTTTTATGAGTGTTGCCACCTGTTAAAAGTTTGAAATAAACTAAAATTATTGACTTAATAAAGAAAATTGGTAAACACCCTTAATAAATAGAAAAAAAAATAAATTCAAAAAATATATTACCAGAAGTTGCTATCTGTTGGCATTTTTTTATATTATTTTTTTTGTTACCTTAAACAAAGTTGAATTGTAAAAGAAAGATGAAACAAGAACGAATTAACAAATAATTAAGCACAATAAATGCCTATTGCCGACAGCTTTGCTGCTAATGACCACAAAAATAACAACAATAAAAACCACAAACAATAAAATCAATGTGAAACGAACGTGAAAGCGAATTGTATGCGAAACAAATGACAGACGTCGCCATAAAATACAAATCGTTTGACAGAAAAAAGTTAAGCTTTAAAGAGCAAAGCAAAGCTGTGGCACTGATGGTGGCTTTGGCCGTAAAATCTGCAACGAATGTCAATAACAGCCGCATTGAATTTGAGTGTTGCCAACAACAACAACAGAAGCAACAATGATGGCGATGGCGGCATTAGAGCTCATTGAAATACATTAGCAAAATGGAACGCTGACAATCATACATACTCACACATATACACACAGACATTCAAACATACACTTGGTGAACTCACAAAAACTTTTGAAAAATCACGTTCAACTCGAGCAAAGGACGAGACAGCATGCCATAATGTTGAGTTGAAGACGAGCATTTCGTTAAAGCAGACGAGCAGACGAGTAGTTGGATTTAAGGTTTGTACAAAAGCAACAGCAAGGACCCTCAGAGCCAACATCAAAGCATGTATGTGTGTATGTATGTATTTATGTATATATGTATTGAAAATATTGACAATGGCACTGACAATGACCATCGCAAGTTATTATTGTACTCATGTATACCCTTGTGTGTGTGTGTATATAAATCTGTTCCATATAAAGAAGGCAGCGAAGCGCCAAGATATATGCTAAGGTTGTGTGCTGCAGTCGGCTTGCAAGAAGCAGAAGAAAATGCGCTGCCATTCAAATACGGTTGCTGACGTTAATGATAATGCATGCGTATGCATGAACGCCAACAACAACAATGCTGTGTGCATATACAAACGGGCGACATTTGACGTTGGTTATGTATGTGCCAAACGTCTGCTGACGTTCTAGATAAGCTCACTGCTGCTGTAGAAGCTCACGCTGTTGCTGCTGCTGTTGCTGACGCAGGCCATTCATGTTGACAGCGTCAACTGCTGCTGCAGATGCACGAATCAGTCAAACGTGCATTTCATCATATCCACTTATAAATGTAATCAAATGCTTGCAGAGTTCACTGAATGCACATCGAATTATATATTCGCTGGTGAAATATTATATGCATTAAATATCCTGTGTAGTATAAGACTGTCTTTTGCCAGCCGCAGCTATGCATTTTGTGCATTCTTAAAGAAAAAGTCGATTTTATGTGTTGATATGACGAAATTGCAGATTCATTTGTTGAAATGGCAAAGAAATTTAAAAATATTGTCTTCTTTTGACGATATTACTTTAAAAGTCACTCAGAAAGGCATCTTTTACCATCCAAATATTTTTACAGCTGTCAGAAAAAAGATTTGTATATAGTTTCTTTGGCGAGTAAGCTTGAAATGCCCGCATTCCTCATGTGATAAATGTGTATATATTTTTTTTTTTTTTTCAAAGTCAAACTACTTTTTTTAATATTTAATACGAATTCACACATCATTTCATATTTAAAATTTTCATGAATCTATGAAATCCAGACACTTTTTTCTTAAAGCAATATTACCACCACCATGGCGTATACGTAACTCTTACATATTACAAATATCATATACATGTATATGAATGAGTGTTCATGTCCATTATTATATTTATGTGAAACAAATTTCCCTCATGCTACTTATAGAAACTGACAAATATCACACTTAAAAGATATTACGAATTTCAGTGACACAACTGTCACTTATATGCATCCCCATAAGAGTATATGAAACCCTTGTGCTCCGTTATTGTTATTGACATTTACTATGGTTGAAAACAATATGCTGTCGCTCCTGCTGCCGTTATATACTCACTTCATGCAGTTTTGCCAGCAGTATAGCCCATTGTTTTCAAAACATATTATATAATGCAACAAAATTCATAAATTCTCATTTTGGTTCCGTTCGCTTCGCTTTCGGCGAAATGTGTCTGCAGTGCACAGCAAGCTGCTACAAGCATGTATCGTTTTTTAAATGGAATTTTTCGTCAAGTCTTTCTTAATGCCATCGAATCTTGATAATATGCAAGAGCAACACTGGAGGAAATTCAAAAGTAGGTGTTACAGAGAGCTTGATCTTTGAGTGGTAATTTTCGTTTGAATTCAGAGAGGTATTTAGAAATTCCGTTGAAAGTTTCACAGTATTAATTTCACTATTGGAATTTAATTTACTGTTGAATATTTTTATTTTGTTTTTATTATTATTTACCATTTTATTTTAATGTTTCAAGTTAAAACGAAAACATGATATTTTCTCTTGTTTTATGTTCGTCCACATCTTTATAAGAAATGTCTTTTTAAAATATTTAAAGAATGTATTTATATTTGTACCAGTATTATTAGAAACCTTTTTCAGTTCGGATGACAAAAAATTATAGCCGTATAACTTCAACAAATACACGGTATATGATATGAAAAGACTCGATGGATGAATTGAAATCATCGTCGTATATCGGCCTATATTTGAGAAGGCTTTTTAAAATTGACTAGTAAAAATCTGCTTCGCATAGTACAATGCAATTTGGTGCCGAAGATTATATCGAACCTTGTTCAAGTACCTTGCTTCAAGTCTCATATATTGAACATATATAAGGGTTAAAGCAAGCCTTTACATGAATCCAGGACTAACATATTAGTGAAAGGCAAAAATAACTTTATTCATCGATATGGTTATCTTAGACAAGAAATAACAATAGTTATTACGTTCCTCCCTATCTTGTTATATATCGGTAAATATCGGACACTTATTATAGATATGAATATCAATAAAATGTGGTTTTTTGAGAAAATTGTATCACTACTAAAAAGTTGCTTTATCGATTCACTACTTCTTGCTAACTTAACTGATTCTTATTCGTTTGCTTTACTAACTCGTACATATGATGGATTAGTTGCAAAAAGAGTAAATTTAGATATTTTTTGACTTCAATATCGAAGGCTGCGTTTCCTAAAAGTTTTAAGTACTTTAGGATACTCATATATCATTTTATTTATGCCGAGCAAAACTCGATTAACTGTCACAAGAAATTTTTTTTATAAAATTTAAATCGCATAATGTTTTTATTATATTCAAACAACCAACACAACATGCAAAACTCAGATGAAAAACATTTTAGAAACATTCTGAGTTATTTTAAGAAATTATTAGGGAAAGGAATGGACAGATGTTGTAATAAATAACATGAGTGAAGGCCAAGAGAAAGTTAAATTGTTTCGAAAGTTAACCGAGCAAAACTGCTGGTTCAGGAGATAAGTCTTTATGACCATATGTTATGTATTGCCACTACAACAACAGTTCAGGATTATGTGAAATAACTGAAGTAAGTAAGTTATTTAATTCTTCTTTATATAAAAAATATTTTTCAATTAAAAACAGACGCTCGAGGCTACTGAAATGAAATTTATATGCACGCTTTTACTTGCTCGTGCGCTTAAAAGGCGAGCAGCTGCACTTGGCGAACAATGTGGGTCAATGGGGGTGTATGAAACTAAATATGCAAAACTATTCACTTATGCGCACATCTTCAAACATGAGGAGAAGAGAGCTACACGAAAACAAAAAAAAATAAAATGAGAGTGTGAAAGTCACTAATATATATGCGTATAGTATATAAGTGTTAAAGGCAGGGAGATAACTTCACTTTACGCATTTTGTCGGCACATTTGCATACTTTAAGGCGCACTACCTCAATTACTATGTCCATAATAGATTTAGAGCACAAAATAAATTGTATTCCCCATGATTCAATGAACGTTGATAACACAAGCCATTTGAGCGCCTGTGTGTGTGTCTTTGTGTGTTTCAAGTAAACAACAAAACATCTTAACAACACTGGCGGCAATAAAAACAACAATAGCGGCGGCATATCGAGAGTTTTTCAACACATTTGACACTTACAAGGGCGCTTCACCTCAGTGAGCGACACAGCAAACGCTCCACAACCGTTCCGTTTAGTTGGCGTTGCCACCCGGCGGCGTTTGCCCATAAAAGTGGAGCAACGAAACGCCTGTTAGACAGCGTTTTTATGTATTTTTATTGCTCCATTCTTTGTTGCTTTGTTGTTGTTGTTGTCTGCTTTTTGTCTACTATGCTTTTGTGGTTGTTGCTTTTTTATTGTCGCCGCTTGTGCGCTGTGTGTTTGTTATTCTCGCCATCGGCATTTTACATGCATTTAAATTGGACGAGTTTGCGCTGGTGATGGCTACAAATTACTTTGGAAAAACATTAAACGCAATTTTCAGCCGTTAGCTTGGAGAAAAGGGAAAACGCGAAACACTGAAAATCTTGTTTCGCTTTGTAATTCGGCAAATAGGTGAGAGGAAAAGTTGTGAAAGTGAAAATTGGTGTGAAGTGGGTTTTTTCGCGCTCGTCAACGGCTCTGAAAGCAAAATCCGCTTTTCTCAAAATCACTGACGAAATGCTAAAATAAATATAAAAATGCGTGATGGGCACGGAGAACCGTTGGTGAGATGATATGCAACCAAAGGACAAATAAATTAATTTCGTGATATTTAGTGAGAATTGACTCATTTTAATGCTGCTGGGTCGGTTCGAACTAAAATTTGATGAAATTAAATATTTTATGAAAACTATAATAATAGTTTTCTATTATACTATTGTACTATACTATTATTATAGTTTTCATAAAAATAAGTAAAAAGGCACCAGTAAACATAACACGAAAATTATTGAATTTTTATTAATTTTTAATTGCATTTAAATTCTGTTTTGGCTAGAAATATAAATAAAATTATGATTAAACGAACAGAGCTAAGCATGATGATGACTTTTCTTTTATGATAAACTGTTTCGCTGTTTCACAAAAAAATAGTCCAGCCTTTTTCACAACAAATTGATCCCCATAATCCCCACTCAGTTCAGGCAACTCATTATTTGTTTTTATCTATGCGCAACTGAACGCTATAATTTCCATAATTAAGCATTTTAAAATGAAATTGCAACATTCATTTACATTAATTTCTTCTGCTAACTCATCTCACTCGCAGCCGAACATTTATTATTCATGGGCGGCGTAATGGTTGTGCTCAATTGCATTTTCAGGCATTAAATATTGTAATAATAATCGCATTAGTTGAAATGTCAGTATTTTATTCATGAGTTTGCTTTTCATTTGCCATTTACATGATTGAACCGGTAAACTGTGGTTGGCCACATTATTTTCAATAAAAATGTAAGCGAATTAAATACGCCTACACACAGACGTACATTTTGGTCAATATATGAATTAATGCATAAAGGGTGTTTTTTTTTACGACATTTTAGAAGAAATCAAACGCATATAATTAAATGGTATGGTATATAAAGACACGGGTTTGACATTATGTTGTAGAAATTATTTCGAACAAGTGATCACAGCGGCTGTCTCGACTGAATTCCAACCCAATTTTCGACTACTTTTTGCATGAATTGGGGCGCATGTCGCCAGTAAACGATGTTCAGGAGTCAGTCCATATTCTTTATGAAACGGCAAACTGAAATGAGCATAAATCAAGTAACAGCTGCCAAGAAGACCAACACCAAAAAAGATGTTGCCACACGTCTAAGAAACACCCGTTATCTATAAAGTTAAAAATGTGAAGTCTAAAGTTGTCAACTTCAAAATTTGCCTCTGTCATTATAGTCCTTTAATTGTGCATCTTTGATGGTTTAACTAAAATATGTATATCATAGACATAACCTCAAATTATTTAATATGTTTTAGGATTATATTATATGTTTTTTAACATTAAAAGAAACAAGAATAATAATAATTATAATCTACTATACCAGTATGAAAGAGCTAACCACCAAACTAACGCTCCCACCCTAGTATGCGCACCTCTGTTATTATGTATTTGCGTATTATCGTGCAGGTTATCTGTGCGAGCGCATTTTTATTAAAAATGCAAGAGACCAACAATTGAAATGGAATCTATATGCGAGCAGTGTGTCATGCCGGCATATTTGAATAAAATCGATATGTCGATGTCGGCAGTCGACCCGCAATGGCATGGTGAAATGGGGCAAAGGGGCGCTGAAGCAAAAGGGAAATATTAACAAGGATGCATGGATATAACAACAAATACTAACAAAAAACTATAAGTCAGTTGTTGTTGTTTACATTCAGCGTCACACACATACAAATATCGTGACGCGCAATTACACAAATAGAGAGCCATGTAAAATTTTATTTCTTTATAAATGCATGTAAAAAGGGTTTATATATGCTTTGCTTTACTGGCGCTCTTCTCTTCCTTGCACAGTGGCCCTTCAGGTTTTGAGGTCAATTTGCGCATATTAAAGTGCCCCACCGAACCGAGCACTCGCTGACACAGAACGTCGTGTTAAAGGCGCTCGAGCATTTCGAATTTGCGATGTGTGTCTGTGTGTGTGTGAGTAAAAAATGTGTGTGATGTTAGAAGCAACAGGCGTCTGCTGCTCGGCAGACAAGGCATTTGCTAATGCGGCGAGAGCTTTGGCTTACATGACAACCACCGTTGTTGATTAATATAAGAGTATTTTCGGTCGCCCTTTTCATGTTGGCCCACATCTTTCGCTTTGCACCAATTCTGCCTCTGCCATATTCACTTCATTCATTCGCATTGTTCTTGCGTGCAAAGTGGCTTATGAAATATTCAAACGACATATTTATTCGCTAGGAAATAACGGAGGGTTATGGGGTTGCACTGTATTTTTCATTCGAGAAGAAACGATTAATTTTATTCGTTCTTCATTAGCATGTAATGTTCACATGAGTGTAGAAAATTGTTTATGTTTTGAAATTCCAAAAAGGAGAAAGGAAGTCACGTCGCGTGCAGCGGATATTTAGTAACGTGAACTCAAAATTCCAATGCGTCGTTTGCAAATTATTGAAATGGAGTTTTTAGTTTTAGCTAGTCAATAGCTTCACTGCAACGAAATTGCGTTACGCAACAAAATTACGTCACGAGCACCGCCACTGGGAAAACGACTTTGATTATTTTTTTAAATACTGGACATAAAATAAGGTTGATATGAAAAAAATTTAGGAAGGAGAGTTGCCACCCTTTTAAAAATTATTTTATGAAGTATACGCCTACAGTGCGCATTCTCATTTCTAAATATTTCAGACACCTCATTAAAATCCATTAAAAGCTACGCAGCTCATAACACACTTATGCATATACACACTGAATATGTGAAGCGCCAGTGCGTATGAGTGATGGTGACCCAAACGCCTAAATACGCAATTTCCTCAAGTGAGCAGAACCAAATGCGCCCATGAGCGCTGCAAATTCAATCAGAATTCAGTCAATGAGATTCAAAAAAATAACTACGAATGAGGAGATGAAGGAAACCGCAGTATTTACTTAAGGCATCGGCAAGCAGCCGATTGGTTGCATAGATTTTCACATTTCAGAACAAAGACTGGAACGCTTCTACAAACAAAATAATAGTAACAAGTAAGGAAGGGCTAAGTTCGGGTGTAACCGAACATTTTATACTCTCGCAATTTATTTATTTAACTTAATTAATATTATATAATACACAATTTGACCTACATATTCGTCATATATATTGTATAAAGTCCATTGAAAGTTGGAAACCATAATATTAGGTTAGAAGCACCGAGGTCCTCGTGTTCGATATATGGGGCCTTAAAAACCCATGGTCCGATTTCGGTGATTTTTAGAATAGGGCTGCCACACTATTAACATAGTATTTGTGCAAAGTTCTGCACCGATATCTTCACTAGTACTTACTTTATATATTGTAAAGAAAACGATTCAGATTGTCTTCAAAGTTCGGGTATATAGGAAGTAGGCGTGGTTGTGAAGCGATTTGTCCAATTTTCACAACATATTATTGGGAGGTAAGGAAACTATTACAAACCAAGTTTCATTGAAATCGGTCGAGTAGTTCCTGAGATATGGTTTTTGACCCATAAGTGGGCGATGCCACGCCCATTTTCCATTTTGTAAAAAAATCTGAGTGCAGCTTCCACCTGCCATTTCTTATGTGAAATTTAGTGTTTCTGACGTTTTTCGTTAGTGAGTTAACCCACTTTTAGTAATTTTCAACCTAACTTTTGTATGGGAGGTGGGCGTGGTTATGACCCGATTTCTTTCATTTTTGGACTGTATTAGGAAGTGGCAAAAAAAAACGACTGCAGAAAGTTTGGTTTATATAGCTCTATTGGTTTGCGAGATATGTATAAAAAACTTAGTAGGGGGCGGGGCCACGCCCACTTCCCCAAAAAAATTACATCCAAATATGCCCCTTCATAGTACGATCCTTCATACCAAATTTTATTTCCATAGCTTTATTTATGGCTTAGTTATGGCACTTTATGTGTTTTCGGTTTTCGCCATTTTGTGGGCGTGGCAGTGGTCCGATTTTGCTCATTTTCGAAAGCAACCTTCCTATGGTGCCAAGAAATAAGTGTGCCAAGTTTCATCAAGATATCTTAATTTTTACTCAAGTTACAGCTTGCACAGACGGACGGACGGACGGACGGACGGACGGACGGACAGACAGACATTCGGATTTGAACTCCACTCTTCACCCTGATCACTTTGGTATATATAACCCTATATCTAACTCGTTTAGTTTTGGGTGTTACAAACAACCGTTATGTGAACAAAACTATAATACTCTCTTTAGCAACATTTGTTGTGAGAGTATAAAAAGGCAAATATTAAATGCTTGAAGGATAATAATCATCGACAGCAGTTAAATGCTTTCAGGGATTTGTGCAGTTGATTGGAAATAAATTTGTGTTTATTGAATATCTAAATGAATTAGAACGATTAACCTATATTCCCAACATTTATTTCAAATCTACGGAGTCTTTAATCCGATTTTATCTACAAAAGGCAAGCATTTAATCAATTCACTATCAACGAAATGGCCTTGGATATAGTAAGCGTGCATGTGAGTATAGATATTCGAAGCGAATCTGTATGCTCGCTTCCAAAATCGCCAAAATCACAGCTCAAATGTGTGTCAAACAAAGCAAACTGTGAGTTAAAAGGTTAGAAAGACCGGCAGTAAAAGTTGAATATTCCTCTGAGTAAATACATCATGATAATGCGCCTCTAGTAAGAAAGTAGGTCACGGAATTTATCCCTCGTAATGGAATACAGAGAGAATGTGGAATATTTCAGCTGAAGCCACCGGCACACATACAAACATACACACGTTCTTATGTCAAACTCACGAAGTCGTTCATTCCACGAAATAAATATAAATGCCACAAATGCTGGAAACGCGAGTTTGCTGCGGCCACATAAAGTCAACATTGACGCTTGCCTGTGTCGCCTGTGTAGTTGATAGGCTGAGAGGCTTAGAAGTTGATGATATGAATTCCAATAAATTAGACGTAACAAGGAAGTGTAATCGGAGAGTTTATAAATAGGATAAGACGCCTCATGACGGAAAATGTAAATGGATATAAAGTGATAAGGTTACTTGTATTCGGAAGAGCTACTTAGGCAGAATAATTAATCATTACAGAGTATAAAAAATACTTTGGAATTTAAAGCATTTTGTGGGCTGCTTTGCTGGTAAACTGAGACGACCAAGCAGTAGCCGTCATGCTTTGTTATTTAGCGTGTCACTTATATTTAAAATATGATTGGGGAAGGATATCGGATTTGGTTTACTGTCGAATATGAGAAGATAGCCCTTAAGTAGAAGAAGGAAACCTAAACCTAATGGATATAAAATAACTGGCATTAGAGGAATTTTAATAATAATATATTCGCAATAATTTAATTGCGGTTCTGGTCCTTTTGTTATGTTCTTATAATTCTCAATTAAATATCCTACTAATATAGACTACTTTAATTGAAAGCATGCGAAAATGTTGCCTACGTTTAGGATAATCATAAGACAAATTATCAAAGACATGTTTTTAAATTGTAATCTATCATATATTTTCATTGATCAAATGGTTTACAAGAATATATTATGAAAACTTTCATTCCGTCTAATAGGGATTTCAATAATCGATGTGTGTATGTGATTGGCGTGGAAACCGTTTAGCCGGTTGTAGCCGAATCGATGATAGCGCTGCACTCCTCTCTTTCCCTCTCAGTTGGAGTTCCCAAGTGTAACCAGGTCGCTCTCCACCTGGCCTCTCCAACGGAGTGGAGGCCTTCCCCTTTCTCGACTTCCTCCGGCGGGTACTGCATCGAACATTTTCTGAGCTGAACTATGTCAATGTCGTCGTATAACTCGTACAGCTCATCGTTCCATCATCTGCCGTATTCGCCGTTGCCAATGTTCTGAATAAGCGATAGTCTAACTATTAATAGCAACTCATATGTGCCTTACTAAAACTATTGGAAGTAAAATTAGGCATAGGCAAACCGCTTAAATAGTTAACCACTCTACAGATTGGAGCATAGATAAGGGAGCAATAAGGCAAATACTTATTGCCCTATTTGTAATTTCTATACGGAAATGAGTTATGAATTTGGCCGCCAGCAAAGATTGTCTGTTTACTTCGACGCTATAAGGTTGCTGTTTGTATTAGAGGCGACTCACATTCACACATTCATACATATAATATATAGCTCTGGTGGTCACTGAACTATCTATCGTGCGCTGCCTCGTCGCTTCCCTCCGCCTCAATCACTTCGGAGCGTCTATAATATCTATGAACTATTACCGCTTAAAGCAAACTAACTGTTTCGATATATCAAAATAACGGAAATGATTGACGCTGCACAGCTTCGTGTGTTTACAATTTACTTGTTAAGGTCGTTCGTTGACTTCGCGGCGCCGCCAACTGCGCTAAACACAACACAACCAGCGAAGAGAGAATCAATTGTTATTGTATATTTACCTTTTCAATTTGATCTGCTAAAATGAAGAATCAATTTATTTGCTGCGCCGGTTGAGAAGAGTCTTAAATTTGACTATAAAACACTGAAAGATTCTTTAAATTTTGTGAAACATTTGTTCGCCCGTCACTCTTTGAAGTTGTTTGTGTTTGCGCTCTCTTAATTATATGCCAATTTTCGTTGTGGTCACACGCGCACGTCACAACGACAGAAATAAATATTTGAGCCCCGCCTTCCCCCCTCCTCCCCACTTTACTTAATTACTTTTTAATTAATGTTTACAGTCGGTTCCAACAGCACCTTCATCCTACGTCACCCTGTAATTCTGTGTAGAAGTCCACTTGAGCTGCGCAACTCACAGCCAAATTGTTAGTGCTGGTCTAAAGTTTGTCTAGCGAAACTTTGCCTCGTGCTCTGTGAACTTTAATATTTGTTATTGCGGTAATTAGTTGTTGGCAGGGACCGGAAATAAGAGTTATTTTACAATTTTTAATCAAAAAAATCATACATAAAGGAACATCGTAGAAAAGTTTTGATTACACCATCATGATTTTTAGGTGAACTATATGCGAAATATTGTATGATTTTTAAATTTTGATTTTTATATATTTAGATCAAAAATAAAAGTTATTTTTGATTTTTATTTTTTTAGATCAAAAATAAAAGTTATTTTTGATTTTTATTTTTTTAGATCAAAAATAAAAGTTATTTTTGATTTTTATTTTTTTAGATCAAAAAATAAGAATTATTTTTGATTTTTATATTTTTAAATCCATAATAAAAATCAATTCAAAATTTGTGACATATAAAAATTGAAATGATGCAGCATATTGTAATACATACGGCATAAATAGAGAAATAACAAGTAAGGAAGGGCTAAGTTCGGGTGTAACCGAACATTTTATACTCTCGCAATTTATTTATTTAACTTTATTAATATAATATAATACACAATTTGACCCACAAATTCGTCATATATATTGTATAAAGTCCATTGAAAATTGGAAACCCTAATATTAGGTTAGAAGCACCGAGGTCCTCATGTTCGATACATGGGGCCTTGAAAACCTATGGTCCGATTTCGGCGATTTTTAGAATGGTGCTTCCACACTATAAAGGTAGTATTTGTGCAAAGTTCTGTATCGATATCTTCACTAGTGCTACCTTTATATATTGTAAAGTTAATTATTCAGATCGTCTTCAAAGTTCTGGTATAAAGGAAGTAGGCGTGGTTGTGAAGCGATTTGGCCTATTTTCACAACATATCATTGGGATGTAAGGAAACTATTACAAACCAAGTTTCATTGAAATCGGTCGAGTAGTTCCTGAGATATGGTTTTTGACCCACAAGTGGGCGATGCCACGCCCATTTTCCATTTTGTAAAAAAATCTCAGTGCAGCTTCCTTCTGCCATTTCTTATGTAAAATTTGGTGTTTCTGACGTTTCTCGTTAGTGAGATAACCCACTTTTAGTAATTTTCAACCTAACCTTTGTATGGGAGGTGGGCGTGGTTATTATCTGATTTCAACTATTTTCATGGTGTGTGGTGAGGTACGTAAGAGAACTGACTGCAGAAAGTTTAGTTTATATAGTTTTATTGGTTTGCGAGATATATATAAATAACCGATTTGGGGGCGGGGCCACGCCCACTTTTCCAAAAAAATTACATCCAAATATGCCCCTTCCTAGTGCGATCCTATGTTCCAAATTTTACTTTTATAACTTTATTTATGGCTTAGTTATGACACTTTTTGTGTTTTCGGTTTTCGCCATTTTGTGGGCGTGGCAGTGGTCCGATTTTGCCCATTTTCGAAAGCAACCCTCTCACGGTCCCAAGGAACGTGTGTTCCAAGTTTCATCAAGATATCCCAATTTTTACTCAAGTTATCCGTTGCACGGACGGACGGACGGACGGACGGACGGACGGACGGACGGACAGACGGACAGACGGACAGACAGACATTTGGATTTTGACTCGTCTCGTCACCCTGATCATTTTGATATATATAACCCTATATCTAACTCGTTTAGTTTTATGACTTACATACAACCGTTATGTGAACAAAACTATAATACTCTCTTAGCAACTTTTGTTGCGAGAGTATAAAAATTTTGAATTGATTTTTATTATTGATTTAAAAATATAAAAATCAAAAATAATTCTTATTTTTTGATCTAAAAAAATAAAAATCAAAAATAACTTTTATTTTTGATCTAAATATATAAAAATCAAAAATAACTTTTATTTTTGATCTAAATATATAAAAATCAAAAATAATTTTTATTATTGATCTAAATATATAAAAATCAAAAATAACTCTTATTTTTTGATTTTTTTGATAAAAGTCATAAGAGTTACGGTCCCTGGTTGTTGGTCATTCTTTCCTAATATGACTTGTTTATTATTCTCTTTTTCGCGACAAAGTTTTGCGAATTTTTCATTGTCGATTCATAATTGAAAACCTGTGAAGGTAATTAAGCAGAAAGCTAATAATGGAGTATTGTATATTGAGAGGATGCTAATTTGGCATTAAAATTTCATTGATTAACGAACAAAATAAATTGTGATAAAGTGGTTCATTTAGTAGACTAGACTAGAAGTGCAAGAGTCTTGTGGTGAATAAGGATCACATTATATTCAAGTGCCATAACCTCAAAGTTATAGACAATTTCATTTATCTTAACATCAGCCTAATCATCGAAGGCAATATCAGTCTCGTTATTCAATGCGGAATATATTACTGTTAGCATCAATTGCTACAATGGATCATGTAGGAAAATGAGAAGTAAATTCTCTTGATACTATACTATACTTTATAAAAATCTATCTTATTTTTTCAACATGGCAATTGTGTATAAATATGCCTTGAAATATACATAACACGAAAAGTTGTTAAATTGAGTAGCTCTATAACTATTTATTTACTAAAAAGGGGAAATTAAAATCCTAATAAATAATATTCTTTATTATTAATAATTTATTGGAATTATTTAATATAATTATATATTTTCTCTTAAATATATTGAAAGAGTTTGTTCCAAGTTTTTTATGCAAAAAATAAAATAAATAAAATTGCGATGATTTGGTTAGTCATTTGTGAGTGTTTGTGGTAAACGGCTACAACCTTAGGCAATAAGTTTATTGTTGTAGCGCAATTCCTACGGAAAATGCTTGAAGTCTTCCAAAACTTAGACACACTCACACAAATTTCCACTTTCATTTGGCAGCCAATATAACAACACAAACAAGCGGCCGCCAGAAAAAATGGCATTCCAAAGTTTCTTTTACGTCGAAGAATAAAAGACGCCATCAAAAAAGCTACAGCAGCAATTACTCTAAAGAACTTGAACGGCTCTGCGGTGATAAGGCAGCTGCGTGTCTGTGTGTCTGTGTGTGTGGAAGCAGTGACAAGTGAAATGCCAAACTATGAAAGAGACATTTGACAGTGGTTTAGTGGGCAATTAACCAAAAGTAACCAAAAAAATTTCTAAAATTATGGCAGAACAGTTAGTAAACGCGTGGCTGAAAGTATTCGCTTGCACACATATACACGCAAGAATAACAAAGTGAAACTATCTTCTGCTGACTGACTGACTTTGCACTTACCTCAGACATTTTTCGATTCTTTCGCATCCAGCTCGGCGTATGAGGAACTCTTTATTAGCGCGCACGCGTGTGTTTGTACGCGTATGTTTATCGTAAGTTTCCTGAAGTGTGAAAATCTTAGCGCGCCACGCGTTGCCACTTCAGGTTATCGCACTTGCCCGTTATGTGCTGTGGCTCAGCTGATTGTTGATTGACGTGTGCCCCAATGGAGCATACGGCGTATGATGGATTTTATGCCACCAACACCAATGCACACTCACACATACGCAAATATAAGTTTTCTGTTTATGCGCAAGTTTGGCTTAATTTTACTAACTATTTGCACGAATATTTTATTTTTGTTTACTTATTTTTATTTTTTCAATTTTTTAATTTAATTTTTTAAAGATCATATAAATAATGCTACGCTTTTCAGTTTGAGTTTGGTTTTAGTAGCGCTTAGTTCGTTGCAATAAAGATTTTATGTTGAATATTTCACAGAATGTGGTAAACATGATTAACACTTGGTCTGGTTGCTTTGTTAATTCCGATAAGTCACAGCTTCCTGAAAAAAGAATGAAAATTATTAGCAATTTTAACACAGTGTGACTTTTGATTAAGAGTATAAAATATAAAATGTGAAATAAAGACACTTTCATCACTTCATAAGTAATTTATGCTTTCGCTTTAAAATAAACTGTTAAACACAGCTTAATTGAGTTTTATGAGAAATCTAGCAACATTTAGTAAAATAAATATTTTTCCACACACAAAAGATGACTCAAATCTACTATTGATGCTGAAAAGACAATAAAATAAGAATTTGTATTTTTTTTGGCTGAAAGTGCCAGCAGCTTATATAAGCGCAATTTAATTTATTGACACTGCAAAGCTGCCACTCATTCAAAGCCGCAAAATCATAATATTTTTGTTTGCCATCAAATATAAACGCGAAAATATTCCGCGACACAATTGCAGCGGGCGGCAATGCGGAAGGGGGATCAATCAAATTTTGCACATATGGACAATACTTTATATATATAGAAATGAGCCACATGCGAAACACAAATAAAGGCGGCAATCAGTCAGAAGACACATGTGACTCGCAAGTCACGCTTAATTAGCAGTTTGTATGTGGAGGCCCAACGGGAGACTCGATTGTTTATTTACACAAAAAGACAGAAATAAATTTTCCCAAATTAAAAGTAAATTACTTTTGTTTACATTTTTCGTTCGATCGAATGAAGTTTCGCAAGAAAGTTATGCAGAAAAAAATAAGAGAGAATTTGGCAAGCTGTTACTTCCTTTGGGATTATTTATACCTGATTAGAGAGTAAATATTTTTATTTATTTGAAATTATAATGAAGATTTATTCGGTTAAAATATTATTAAAATAAATTGAAATATATTATTAAAAAACAAATAATAAATTAAAATTTTTGGAGAAAAATATTTTTTTTTAAATCTAAAATTATTTCTTATTAATTTGGCCTCGAAATTATAGGTCAAGAACTCACTTCTAACTGATGCTCTCATATTCGTTATGCTTATAGTTAGAACGCCATTTTAATGTGACCTATGTCTCTATTGCCACCCTCCTAGCGAGGCATAATTGTGTTGGCAGCTTTGATGTAGTAATAGTAAATTAAGACACACAGTTATGTGTCTGTAGCTCATCTTCATCTCAACACAAACAAATAATTGCTCAAATAATATATAAGTATGCACATAACTGTGACTATATATGTAGGTATGTATATCAATAAATGTATATGAATTCAGCTAAGCATACTTGCGTGCGCTTTATCAGATACAATTCGTTTGCGTCGCAATATTGATGTGGAGTTGTAATTTAGTGGCGCCATGTTGGCAATGTCAAATATTATGAACAACAATTTCTCACTTATGTAACCACATATGTATATACATACATATACATTTATGATGTACACATAAATGAAAAACATTAAAACGTAGTTCATATTTTGCAAAAAAACTTAGCGCGTGGCAACATAAAAACACAATTATATCATATGTTTACTTCGCAGGCACTTTTTGTTGTATTTTCTTTCAATAAGTAAGTTTAAATTATGTATAGAATAAATTATACATATGTATATACTATGTGTACCATCTGTCTGTTTTTAGTTAAGCCATTTTAGGTGGGTTAGTACACAATAGATGTCATTAGCTGTATACTCCTCGGACTTTAGGATACTTTTATAAATTTTTTGTTTCAGATTTTTTCATCCATAGATCAATGATTATTTATATGAGGCCTTAATCTGAGTGAGATCTTTTCATTTTCGAAGTAATAAGAATTCAGTCCATGTAATGTTCATCAATAACATATATTAAATAAAAAATAAAGCAATTTTGCAATTAAAAATGAGACAACAATATTTCATTCCTCCTCATCAAAGTCAAGCTCTATTAGTCCCCAAGTATTCATACCGCCATTCAGCTCATACTAATAATTTCAAAAATTTAATTGAATTAACATTTTAATAGGCTTAAATGAAATTGCGGGCAAACTGAAGCATTTAATAAATTTTGGACAGCTAAGCTCATTACATGTCGCGCGATTAATTAACGGTCAACGCGGACAAACTGTCAAATGCGAGTGTGAAAATTGTGAAAAAATCATCACTGGAATTTCTATGGTAAATTGGAAATAAAAGCAAAATATGTCAACAAATTGAGCGATGGAAATTTTAATAATTATTGGGTTTATTTAAAGGCCTACGAATAATTTGTGATCGAAAGCGATTTTGTGAAAATATGTATGATTAAGTATCATTAAGTAGCAGTATTTGAAATTGAATTTTAAAACAAAAAGAAAAGCGCGTTCTTCCAGAAGGGTTAGAACAACTGCTTCTTCACATTAAGAATCCTTTATAAATACATACAAATTAATTTGCAGTAAATATGCTCCGAGTATCACATCATACTGTAAAAAAATCGAAAAAATAGATCTAGAATCTGCACATGAAACAATTTGTCAGCAAATAGATAAGAACAAAAGCGATTAAACCTTGTTCAGCACAGAAAAGGCAATCCGATGGGACAAATAACAAATGTCTGTAACATTGCACCAATCAAGCGGTGAACACAAGCGGCGAACTGCAGACACAGCAAAAATACCAAAAATAAAAATTAAATAAAATAAATTGTCAAAACACACACACAACACCAGTATACATATACTTGAAAAAATTGCAAAGAACAAACTAACAAATGTAGCGAACATGTAAAACAAGCTGGTAAAATGAACTATTCTACAACAAACACTACAAAAAATGCACAAAAAAGTAAAATAAATGGGTAAAAAAAAAACGTAAAACTGTCAGACAAAAAGTGCAAATGCAGAAATATCTTCGTCTCAATGTAAAAACATAGAATTTTGTCAACGACAGCGAAAAATTGCAGTTCGACGCGTGAAACAAATGGACAATGCATAGACATCTATGTATGGATATATTTATTAAATGTTTCAAAGGTGCATTCCACAGTTAATGGCAGATTTTTCAAAAAAAAAAGTATTTATTTCTTTCATTTGAAGGATAACTCATCGCAATGGTTTGGGTTGAGATCTCTCCCTTGGAAGTTCTCCATTATCAATGAATACTTTAGAGTGTTCAAGTGAGTGGCTTTCACACTATCTAAACATAAAATCTTACAAAAACCCTCCATTTGCTGTTACATAGATATGCTTTTGACTCTTTCATTAGATCTGTGCTAGGAACATATGTTCAATTTAGCGATTTTACCGATTAATCAAAATATAAAATTCTCATTAAAAAGACCTCTTTATTTACACTTAAATGAACTCAGTTAACCTTTCTTGCATATATTTCATTTATATTTATTTATCAAAATTCTATTCAGTTTCGAATGAACCTCCCACGTTTTCAAAAAAATAAACTTTTCATAATTTTTTGATTTGACGTTTTGCTCTTTACTCTATGCACAAACTAACACAAAACGCTGCACATGGATACTTAATCTTTTCGTTTTGTTTTGACAGCCCCCTGCTGCTGCACGTTTGCCTCCAATTTCATTTGTGAATTCTGTGAAATGAATGCCTGTCTAAATAAATGCCACAACCAAAAAAAAAAAAAACAGAATGCAAATCAAGAGAGAACAATAGCAATTTGTGTGATTACATTCCTTAATTTGCTGTGTTAACATTTGATTTGGCTTATTGCCTTATTGGCTGCCCTTCTTATAATTTATTAATGCTTTGGAATTCCAATTCATAAAAATTGCGGATTATTTTCAGAAATTTTACGTTTATTAAATTTAATTGTTTTAATTTTGAAGTGATTATTTGATATATATTCTGTATATTTGATTTTTCTTCTGAATTCTCAATTGTCCCAATCAAATAAATTTTATTTCAATTTGGTTATTACCCTAGTATCGGATAGCCATTTTAGTTATAAAGCTACCCGTGCTCTGTGAGCTTATCGAAGAGATTTAGATCAGACCATATCCCATAGAAGATTATGATAAAAGACAAGGCGCTGAGGTCCTCGATTTCGATATCTAGGGGCTTGAAAAGTTATAGTCCGATTTCGGCAATTTTAGAATATCTCGATTACTGTATTTGTAACTCAACAAATAACAAATCAAACTCGTGCTGATTCCTAATGGATCATAGGAACTGAGATTATGTGTTAGGGAACACAGTCTTAAGCCAACTTTTTGTTTTTTTTTTTTTAAGTGTCCAGAAAACAAATTTAACTGACGTAAACGACTTTATGAATATTTACACATAATTAATAATTTATGAAAGAAGACAGCAGGAAGTCCAACAGACCAAACAGCTGCTGGCTGAGCTCTTCTTGTTCTTCATCATCTTCTTATAATATTCTGATGATGCTGCGACTGCAAGCTGAGAGCAATGCCAATGTATAGCTATGTGTAACGGTGAAACAGAAGCTCAAGATAACAATAACAACCATAACATTTATAAAGGTTAAAGCAAAAACAGCAAAAAATCAAGCGAAGCAATCAAAGTGCCAAGTTCATGTAAACTGAGCCGGCGATTGCGAGACACCAACAAACACACTTCGAATATATAAATAACTAGAGTTACATATCATATACGTACGTATGTAGGTGCATACACAACAACATATGTTAACGACATAACGCAACAGTAATAACAAAGTCGAGACAAAAAGCATTGAAACGCTCGAACTCGTCGTCAGCTCGCTTTACGGCGATTGCGTTAGCGACGAAGCGATGACAAACGCACGGCATCGTGAGAGCTCAAAAGCCGGTTACGTGATCCCCATCGGTGTGTATGTGGTATGTGGGTTCTGACGTCAACAGCTGATGCGTTAAGCCAGTTGTTATGCTCTGCGAGTGAAGTAACTCCGCTTGATTCTCGATAATGTGAAATTAATTCGTGTGTAATTGTCAGTGGAACAGGACCGCTGGCAGAGCGCAGCAGCAGAGGAATAACAAAGGGAGACGAAGAAGCAGCGCAGAATGCTAAAGAAGTGTAACAAAAGTGTCAAAGAGTAATTTTAGTGACAGATTTCAGCATCAATTTGCAACGAAGCTCAACCGAAGGTGTCAGTCTCAAAAAGTGATAATGCGGAAGAAAAAACTGTCGCGCTGGCCAAACAGCTGGTCACAAGTGCCTTTGTGTTGCACTAAAGAAATGGGCACACATTAATTCAGGTTCATTGAAAGTTCAGATATATGTTTTTTTGTTCAGCCACAGCTGATAAAAGACCGGCTCTCCCAAAAATGTCTACAAAAGTTGTCTCAAGATAATTTTTTCTGAAGCGAAAAGTTAACCCACATGTGCTTCCATTGCTCACTTATTTTTTGGGTTTGTTGCAGTGACATTTTATTTCTGCTGTTTTTTTAAGATTTACGGTATGTGCATCCCACTTACAGTGAATTCTGGTGTCGGCTTTCGCCGTAAATTTCACCCAGTCTGCATTCAATAATATTTATGGCAACTGAAAAAGAAATACCGACTTTTTAGTTTTATCTGCATGTGGCATGAATAAAATTCAGTTGAATGTGTGATAAGTGAAGTTAAAACCACTCATCTTTGAAGATACATAGCTCCAGTACTCGTTTACAAAAGCCTTCCTCGTTTAAACGAACATAATAGATCGTGTGTTTTTGCGCATGCGTGAATTTTTGTAACTCTGACAAAGGAACAGATGCATGTATTTCTAAAAATATACATTTCAGTGACCGAATTTTGTAATTAAAATCTTACATCCTATCCTTTCTTATTATTCACATTTTCTTCTTCAAATGATCTCTAAAGCAAACAGGAAACTGCAGTAGACGATTGGAGAATTTATGTTTCCAAAGAAACCGTTCCATATAAGGGAATATAATAAAAATTATATTGTAAAATACATTTTTCACATTCAATTCATACGCACATATACATATTTCAAAATTATCAAAAAACAAGTAAGGAAGGGCTAAGTTCGGGTGTAACCGAACATTTTATACTCTCGCAATTTATTTATTTAACTTAATTAATATTATATAATACACAATTTGACCTACATATTCGTCATATATATTGTATAAAGTCCATTGAAAGTTGGAAACCCTAACATTAGGTTAGAAGCACCGAGGTCCTCATGTTCGATATATGGGGCCTTGAAAACCTATGGTCCGATTTCGGCGATTTTTAGAAATGGGCTGCCACACTATAAATACAGTATTTGTGCAAAGTTTTGCACCGATATCTTCACTAGTGCTATTTTATATATTGTAAAGTAAACGATTCAGATCGTCTTCAAAGTTCTGGTATATAGGAAGTAGGCGTGGTTGTGAAGCGATTTGGCCTATTTTCACAACATATCATTGGGATGTAAGGAAACTATTACAAACCAAGTTTCATTGAAATCGGTCGAGTAGTTCCTGAGATATGGTTTTTGACCCATAAATGGGCGACGCCACGCCCATTTTCCATTTTGTAAAAAAATCTGAGTGTAGCTTTTATCTGCCATTTCTTATGTGAAATTTAGTGTTTCTGACGTTTTTCGTTAGTGAGTTAACCCACTTTTAGTAATTTTCAACCTAACTTTTGTATGGGAGGTGGGCGTGGTTATGATCCGATTTCTTTCATTTTTTGACTGTATTAAGAAGTGGCTAAAAAAAATGACTGCAGAAAGTTTGGTTTATATAGCTTCATTGGTTTGCGAGATATATATAAATAACCGATTTGGGGGCGGGACCACGCCCACTTCCCCAAAACAATTACATCCAAATATGCCCCTTCCTGGTGCGATCCTTTATTTCAAATTTTACTATTATAACTTTATTTATGGCTTAGTTATGACACTTTATGTGTTTTTGGTTTTCGCCATTTTGTGGGCGTGGCAGTGGACCGATTTTGCCCATTTTCGAAAGCAACCCTCTCACGGTCCCAAGGAACATGTGTTCCAAGTTTCATTAAGATATCTCAATTTTTACTCAAGTTACAGCTTGCACGGACGGACGGACGGACAGACGGACAGACGGACAGACGGACGGACAGACATCCGGATTTCAACTCCACTCGTCATCCTGATCATTTATATATATATAACCCCATATCTAACTCTTTTATTTCTTGGTGACACAAACAACCGTTATGTGAACAAAACTATGATACTCTGTGCAACAGGTTGCGAGAGTATAAAAACTATTAAAAAGGTGTATTTGCGTTGGTCATTATATGGGAATAAATACACTTTACAGGAAGAGAAATGAGTAGTAAATGAAAAAAATATTATTTTTATTATTCTTAGAAGAATCGAAGTGACTTCAGCACGTTCAATGTGCAGCAGTAGTCATACAAACATACATACAGAAATACAATTCTACAATCAACTATGAACTATATACTGATGTGTGTACATATGTATGTGCTTCAAAGTAGTTGTGTTGTTATTGTTATTCTCAATTGCTAATTGATAAAAATGCATTTATAAATACACGTAATTAATTCCATTTTCAATATTTTCACAAACATCGCACACACACACGTACGCAGTCGTACTTGCACATGCGTGTGGCTGAGTATATCAGTTGATATATATGTAAATGTGTACTTATGTATATGTAATGTGTCGCGGTAATTTTGCGTCTGAGACAATAAAAAATAATTGTCGTTGAGCAGCAGCGAATGTGCGAAATGAAAACAAAAGACGTGAAAAAGCACGAAGCAACATTCTCAGCTGATCGGCGCTCGAAACTGCAGCCCCAATAATAAATAAGTGCTCACGTGTGTTTGTATGTATGTGTGTTCGCCTTTTTCCCTTTTTCCCATGCACTTTTTATTGAGTTGTACCCAGTAAAAAATCTTTGGATTAATACCAAAATAGAGTAATAAAGGAGTAATTACTTGTTCATCCATTTCGAGCATTAAGTGAGTAATAAAGGCAGTTTCGTTAATTTAAAAAAAAAATGTTAGTTTTCTCGCTTATTGATACATTTTGGAGGAATAAACGAGCTATGCGAATAATAATATGCGAATACATAAAATTGCTAAATTAATTGATAAATTAACATTAAATACTTTCTCTTTTTTAGAAAAAAATGAAGAAGTTCTCAAAGCGATAAAAACGGTGGAAAATAAAAATGATTGCCTCATTGCATATACAATGTATTTATAATTTATGTGAATTACTAATACTTATATTTTGAAAATTAAAACATTGAATTCAATTATTTAAAAAACAGTTTATATTTTTCTCTGCTCTTTTTGGATGTAAATAATATTACTCTTTTTCGTGCTCTTTCTGGAGGCAAAAATCATTACTCTTTTTGTGCTCTTCTATTCCAAAATCATTATTCCTTTTGTACTCCTTCTGGAGATAAAAAAGATCACTCCCTCTGCTCTCGTTTCGGAGGTCAAAAAGAATGCTCGGTTTGCGCTCCATTAGGAGCTCAAAAGGAGTGATCCCTCGTAAGGACATGTTATGTTAAAAAGGAGTAATAAATGCATGGGCCTCGGAGCATTGTGGAGTAATACATTACTCGCAAAGGAGCGATCTAAGATTAATCTTTGGATCATCCGATTTTTTACTGGGTAATTACTGAAAATTCCAACAACAATGACAAATGTGTGTGATAATAAGCTTAATGCAGAGGCGGAGGAAGGCGTTGTGGTCGGCATTTAAACGATGTATTGGGTGTTAAAATGGTAGATATGTGAGTTATTTGATGACGTGTCCAATATTGGGTATTTCTTTTGGAGCTTCGATCCTATCTTAGAACAGTCGTCGAATGTATACTATTCTACACTCCCAAACAAATGTACTTTGATAAAAACACTAGGGTCCATAGACGTTCCCACGACAGTCAAGTTTAATTCAATTTTTTCGGGAACGGTTTCAGTCGCCTATTATAATATTAACTGCAGTCTACATGGGAAACTTTATTCGACCTAAAGAGGGTTTTGACGCACAACTGAGTTGCCGAGAACTTAGAACGTACATGTAGAAAATTATATGAAGTAAAGGAATCCAATAGCATGCCAACATTACTTTCTGAGGGGAAATGTCCAGAAAATTACAGAATAAAGATAATCGCTCTCTTCGCCACTCTCAAGTATTGAAATTGGTTCCAAAATTATTAATGATATGAAAATTCTTTAAGAAAAAATTTAATTCATGACAATAAAATATGTTAAAATAGCATAAGTCGAATTAAGCTAAACTAGGTATTTCTAATTATAGTCCTGTCCTATGACCTTGGGATAAAATATAAAATCGATACTCGAAAAAATTGGGTCAAAACTTCCACATTAACTCACGTCAATTTAGCCTATTTCTGCTTATTGACATTTGAATTTAACTAAAAATGTATGAAATAGATATTTATGAAATCATTTAAATAATAACAACCAACAAAAAATTTAAACAACTGTCTGCTATACTATAATTATGTCAATTATATTTAGAATAGCCCACAAATCACAAAGTCATTCGATTACAACAAAAATATGGTTATCGTACCATACAACTTTCAATTATTCATATTTCATCAAAGTATCATACTTTTTAAGCTCAACAAATGACAGCCACAATTGACGGCCGCCGAGTATGAATGCTCTGGAATTGTGCAGCCATTGAGTAATTTCGTGCGATTAGTGAGCAATTTAATGCTCGCCAGCAACAATTGTCGCAATAGTTTGCATAGATTATTGGTCCCCAGCTCAATTAAAACTCGTGCATTTGTCTCCGTTATTATGCAAATACGAGCGCAACGCATTGACTTTGATGAATTCTACGAGCTCAGAGTGTTCACTAAATAATCCCAGACAAATATGGCGATATGATGGAATGCAGTGATTGTGTGAGAATGGCGAGTAATTAAGTAAAAGTAAATTGAATGAAACTGCAGCAGCAGTTGCAAGCACTACAGTAATTAGAATAATAGGTGAGTCGAACTGTTTAGAATATACTATCGATGCCGTGATTGAAAAAAAAAATCTTTAATAATAGTGTGATTGTCAATAATACGAGTAGCATATTGTCGCCGTTCCACTGTAGTCTCTTTCAAGTAGTTAATATTTTCAGAAGTTTTAAATAAGATAAATTATACTTTCAACGTTTGTCGGGAATATATTGGATCAATTGACAGATATATGTGATCTTAAGCAAAGTAGAAAGTAGCACTGTCAGTGGTCTAACCTGATCTAAGCACACTTTTTCCATTTACCATGTTCTTCTCATAGTGATTGATCTCCGGCAAACTTCGAACAACTATTTGAAGATATAAGAAACTGTTGCCTACCTTTAGGCAGACGATGAGTTACGAGTTAAAGGTTTACAAAGTTCAGTTCTCGCTTAGATTAAATATTACACGAGTAATAACAGTTCACTCCATAAGAAAAATTCTCTCCAAAGCCACTTTCCTTATAGTCGCACCAATATCATAAATGTGTGATATAAATTCCAAGTAATTGGTCTCACTAATCCAAAATATATGCTAAGTAAAGCAACCGGTTCACATCTGGCAATCTGTCAATAAACATTTCTACTTCGGATAAACTACTTTGAAACAACTTTCTCAAAAAAGGGAAATTCATAACTACAAAGGAATGGGTTACAACAGGTGGTTAAAATGCTTGACTGCAAAATATATAAAAACCATAGCTTTTTTCTAACGATCCAGAATTATCTTTATTTATCGCAAAACATTCGTATTAAGAGATTAAAGGCGTCCATAAAACTGTAGCGTAGCCAAGTCATATATGCGAAACGGTAAACACTTGTAAATTCAACTTTTTGTCAGTATTTAGGATTGCCTAGACAACATGTAAGAAAAATGGCATTTCAAAAGACTGCAATAACAACAACAAAAGATCAAAATATATCTGTATAAACATGTGTATGACATGTGTACTTATAAATTATTACCCAGCTAACATTGAAGGAAAGCGTGTAAACATAGATCTACTTGTACACACCTATTTACACAGAGAGGGTGCGAGAGGGTTAGAGGCGAATTTCGTCGGAGCTGAACGCAATCAGTCAAATGAAAATGCAAATATTTACGCGCAGCCTTTGAAAGTTTTTCAGTTTCAGTTTTGAGCGTTTTACAGAAATAAACACTGCGAAAACAGAAACCACAAATTTAGAATTTTATGTTTTTGTTCTCCCCTGCCGAACTAGAGCAAGGTTCCTCAATAGTTCGTTTGATTTTTGCATTTTTTGGCGCCAAATTTTCGTACGCATTGTGCCGTTAGCTGTTTGTTGGGGCATAAATCAAAGGGTTGCGGCGGATTAGCGCAACGCAGCGAGGCGAATTTCAAAGTTAAACAAGGGCGCATGGCGGCTGAACAGAAACAAAAATTCAACTCACATTTTAATTCAAAAACATTCGCATGAGAGAGTGTAGAAGTGTACGAGATGTGAATTTCGCTAATAAAAGTTTGCAAATTTACATATGTTCCATGCGTGTGTGTGTATCTGTGTGTGCTTGTGTGTTCACAATACAAATGGTGGAATTTCGAAAACAAACAAAATTTATTTTCAATGAAAATATGCTAACATTAGTTTTCGATGGCAAACGCATGTTATACGATACTTTATATGCTTATACGAAACAAGTAAACCATATGATGTTTTTTGGCAATTTAACTCATTTACACTTGTAATCTCAATCGGACTGATCTTCACACTTGAATAATATTCGGAATATATTTACACATGAATTCACTTGAGAATTCTTTTCTACCAAAGTGCACATTCGTATACTTCTACTTAAAACTATCCAAGACATTATATTTGAATTATTTTCGGTTCAGAGAATTCACTCTTCAGTCACTTTATTGTGCGCCTATTCGGTAAGCGAGTTATTAGCAAACTCAGCAAGATCTATGGACAATCTCGTAGCTAGCATAAACCGTTTTGTTAGTTTTTCTTCAAGAATGATTCAATATTTACAATTCGAGCACTTCATCTGAATATCAAACGAGCCATCAACAAGAAGAAGACAGATATCTTCACTCGAGAATACGTAACTTCCCCAGAAAGCAATGACAAATCGTGTTCTATAAGATATTGGAATGTCTAGAACTTACCAATAACTAATACCTCAATAAATATAACGAAGAATATTTGTGTTAAATTTTTATTTTTTTTTTAATAAATTAGGTTATTGGTCACCCTGTTTAATTGTATAATTGTGTGTCAACCAATAGGTAAATTGTGAGTTTCATTTTAACAAGCAAATGTTTGAAACTTATTTTGTTATGTTTGGAATATACAGAGGTAGTCAAAATTATTTACACATCGGACGTTTTTTTACAAGTTTCACAGAAAAAGCTTTGGCTTGTTGTTGTTCTTGTAGCGGGGCAAAAAAGTGCTATGTTGTTGTAAACCTTGATCTATTCCTGAGCGAATGAAGTCAGTTTGGCTAGAATAGATAGAAATATGGCGGAGATATAAGCAAATTAACTGAAGACTCACACTAGTCAAAAGTATTTACACACAACATGAAATGGATTATCCTGTTAGATTTTAATGATATTTTTTTTAATTTTAATGTTTAGTCTAAGTTACTATTCTAAGGCAATAAATTCATAATTGGTTACATTACCATTGGGATCAATACCAGCCTGCTTTATGGTCCGAATTGATTCAACACAATTGTGCGCTAAGTTAACAGTTAATTTAGACCAAATGTCGCTAATTTCGGCGTTTTCGGTTATTATATCAATTGTCCTCTGATGTTTAACGAAATACCAAACATTTTGACTAAAATTTTGGTCAGGGCTGTGCGGAGGTCAACTTGATTTGCTTCATTTAAAACTTTTGTAGGTAAAGATCCTTTATGAAATGGAGCATTATCCTGTTGTAAAATGTAGTCAATAGTTGGAAAAGGCCGACGGACCACTACAATGGCATGGTCATGTGAATTCTGATATATCCGAATGATTTAGTGTCCCTAAATTAGTACCAAATCTCCAAAGAGAAGTAAGGAAAATTTCCCCAAATAATCAAAAAATCAAGAAATGTCACTCCCGACTCTATTTAGCGTCTAAACTGCATTATTCTTCTTCTCGCGTGGTAAATGCATAACGCGTTTACTAAAGAAGCCCTGGAACTAAAATTCAGCCTTATCTGCCCACGACAGGCTTTAGGATGCATTTTAAGACAAATGAGAGGCATATCGTTTTTTTGGTTTTGGAAATAAAGCTTTTTTGGTTTCGGAAGTGGTCAACTTTATGCACAACGTAGGCATTTATGTTAACTTTTTTTAAGGTTCTGAGCAGTGTAGCATCTTTGACTGTTCATGCAATATGCTGATTCGATGCTGCTGCAATATTAACAGGACTAATTGTGAAATTTTGTATGACAGTTCCTACTAATCTTCTGCATTCTCTTTGAGTTTTCACAGGTTTCCGCCCAGTTCTCTTTAAAGTATCCTTGCAATTGTTCGTGTCCTTCTTTTTTACAGCATTATAAACAGTATTCCATCAAATTCTATGGATTTTAACTAACTCCGAAGCCGAAACCCGAGTCTTAAACTTAGTAACAGTCTCCAATCTAGGATTAAGGATTATAACTTAATTCCACTGGTCTCGGCATTTTATTTACCAAATTTTATATTTTAAGTCTTTGTTAGTTAGTTTTGAATGCAATAGAAGCCAATCACTACTCTTGCTTAAACCATATCCAAGGATAAGGGCTAAATCGCGGTGTGTAAATACTTTTGACGCAAAAAAAATGTGTGTAAATACTTTTGACTACTGTGAGTCTTCAGTTCATTTGCTTATTTATCCGCCATCTTTCTAGCTATTCTTGCCAAACCGACTTCATTCGCTCGGGAATAGATCACGGTTTACAACGATATATCATTTTGTTAGCCTGCGACAACAACAACAACAAGCGAAAGATTTTTGTGTGAAACTTGTAAAAAAACGTCCGATGTGTAAATAATTTTGACTACCTCTGTATTAAATGAAACAGATTTATACGCCTTTGCCAACCTGGAAACAATGCCGGCAGTCCTGAAGTCAGGCTCGAATCCATCACCAATCACCAAACCAAAGTAAGCAAATAATTTTGATAGATTACTAAATGATTTTCAGTATGAAGAATGGATCCCGAAGATGGACACGGAATGTGCCTGTTTTTATCAATGTTTAGAGTGTTCCAACGCTTTGAGCTACTTCTTCTTGGTCATTTTGAGGTTAGAATGGCTAATTTGGTTGAAGTCACAACAACACCGGATCAAATATTTATTTTCTCTGGAAATCAAGTCACTCAAAAAAGAGAGTGCGGTGTTAATTAACTACATAATTACTCGATCTTAAGCGATTTGTTGATATTTTTGTCGTTTTTTTCGAACCTGATCTATATACGAAAGAATGTAAATTGAAATCAGTTTCGTCCCCGAAACCACTAATAAATGTTTTATATCGGATGAATTGATTTCTCCGCTGGGTTACTAGCTTGCCTGAATCACCTCTGGGCTATTTTTGAAAGTAAATAAGTGCAAATATTTCCATACGTTTAACCTTTGCCTACACCTTTGTTGTTTATTTAGAACGCACGGAGCGAGCAAACGAGCCGAGTTAAATGCTTTTCAATAAATAAATATTCACTTATGTAAATTGTCGTTAATGCTCAGTACATATGTATGTACGTAAGTACATTGTGTAAATATTCAAGTTATTTTAAATACAAAATATTTTAAATGAAATCATTTGAAGTGTGGCGAGAACTATAAAATACTTTTGGAGCCTCAACAGTAGACAACATTGGAATTTTAAACAACTTTTGAAGTTATGTATGTGATCTTCCGCCTCGCAGTAGTCCTCGATTGGAACATTTTATAATATCATATAATTAATATTTCACAATTTTATCAGTTGAGTGTTGCCAACTGTCGCAATTTGCGTTTGGTTTGTGTGAAATAAGTTAGAGACATAAATTGTAAGGTTACGTCCAATTGATGGGAATCTCATAAATATACATATGATAATGTGTTTATACGAATTGATGTAAATTTTCACACCCGGCATCCATTTAGCTCGTAATTTCCAACAACATTTACGAAAGTTAAGTGCTTTTACACTGCAATTAATTGTAAATTGCTAAAGTTCAAGTGCATTCCATACAAATATGGCTGTGTGGTGAACATCTCGGTTAATTGAAATGAAATTTCGCTAGACCAATAAATAATATTTAGACATTATCAATGAGAATGAGATGAATTGAAAGCGAGAGAATGAATAATCTCGCTGGGGAGTGCGGTAAGACTAAGTTTACATGATTTCAGAACATATGTTTATATTAACAAAAGAATTATATAAAATAAAATTACTCAGCGTTTCTGGCTGGTCTCATTAACTGAGTGTTGAACACCCTTAAATTTTAATTGACTTGACCTTGGCAATAAAAACAACTTAACCAATTTGTCTAGTAATTACAGTTTATTTGCTTAGCGTACATATATACATATACATATATCACCGTACTCTCGTCTGTGCATAATTGAAAATGCGCATATTTGCCTTCCAGCAGCCACCTGTAGCCGCAGAGTGGGCCATAAACCCATTCGCGTCGACTGAATGGGTAAACTTTAATATTTTGTTTTTTGAAAGCTGAAAGTATATTTATGATTTGTAACTGTAAATAATTGCAAGCGTATGCTGAAAGCAGCAGTATTCTTGTGCTAATATATTTTTGGAATAAAATAATTTTTCAGCAACGGAAAAATATATAATGAATTAGTAGTTTGAAAATGTGTTTCCTGTCACAACAAAAATTAACAGCGATTTTTTGTTTTATTGAGTTTTTCTACAAATAAATATGCCAGACAGCAGTTATTAAGAATTTTATTGCAGAAATGAATTTAAAGGAAGAATTTTAAAAGTTAAACAAAGTTATTTTCTATTGAAAATAATTAGAAACGTCATATTAATATTTTTAACCGCGGCTAGCTAATTTGTTACCACTTGTGTAATTATTCATTTATGATACAAATTAAACTGTACTAAAATTCTTAAACAGTCGGTAACCATATTCAAAAGACGTTTTTTCCCATTTTAATCTTTTTTATTTTTATTTATTTATTTACAAGAGAAGTAATTATAAATAATAACTCCACTAAATTTAAAGCACTGGCTACAGAGGCCTTCGGCTCTTATATTACGTTGTTATACTAACTTACTTACAATTAAATTAAATTGGATATATTGCATATGTTAAGAAAATTATTTATTGCCTTGATGTTGTCCGTATTTGGTGTCTTTAATAGATTTGATGGAACCGTATTTCCAAAAGTAGTTGTTCTTTGATTATTTAAAGCGGTGCATTCATTTAGGATGTGATTGACTGAAACAATTGCCTGATTACAATGTGTACAATTTGGTTTTTCCGTTTTGTTCAGCAGATAGCTATGAGTTTGTTTAGTGTGGCCAATTCTAAGGCGAAGAAATATCTTTATGTTATCGCAAGAGCAATCTGTTGGGTAATCTGGTTTGTCCCCTGAGGGATTATGTTCCTTGTAATGGTGTTGAAAATTTGACCAATCTCTCGAAACCGACTCGTGGAGTACTTTCTTTATCATGTTGCGAATGTCTTTATATGTATAGTATGCGAATGAGAGAAGAGGTTCTTTGCTAGCTTTTTTTGCGCGGTCGTCTGCAAATTGGTTGCCTTTAATATCAGTATGTCCTGGAATCCACATGATCTTAATTTGGTTTTTGTGTTGATATAAAATTTCTTTTATATTGTTGATCAGCAATGTGTTATTTGATGGATTCAGAATGGCGTTAATTGTTGATTTGCTGTCAGTACATATGATATATTTTTTTCCTGTTTGTGCCACAAATAGAACCGCTTCATATATCGCATCTTTTTTACATATCTTTTATTTGATAACAATTTTATAGAAATTCATTTATCATATAAATTCATTACATTAATATATTTAACATTTGACAACCTTCCTTAAATATGAAGTAGTTTTAACCTCTTGAATCTGTTTTTTATTCATTTGTTTGTGAAATATCATTAAAACCTTAACAGTTGGTATCCCTATTAAAATCATAGTTTCAATCAAAAACGTTCTTAATTCATCTTGTTTAGTTACTCATATAGAAACCGAACAATTCAACAAAATTATTCAAATCGGTACAAAATCTCTTTTAATTAATTTCAGTGTTAACACTTAAAATTTTTTTAGGTTTTACTCGTAGGGTGGTTTCATTATAAATCCTCCGATTCGCCAATCTCTGATGACCAAATTTCACAGCTGTAATTTACTACATAATTTTAAAGGCCAAAAGATCTATCGCGTAGCCACTAAGGCAATCATATAAAAAATAAATCAACCTAAAAGTATATTTTTAAGAAAATAATTCTCCTAATGCAACCTTATTTTTAAATATTTCATATGTAATAAAAGCTCAGAAAACATTACCATTTAAAATTTCTCACAATTAATTTGCTTAATAAATCATTTTTATTAATAAATTATCACTTTGATAGCTATAAAATCTGATAAATACTTATGCTTGACTTTCATTGAACATTTAAATATTCAAAAATACTTACATACTTATATACATATGTTCAGTCAAATAGTCTAATTTATTTTGGTGCTTCGAAAAACAACAACAACAATTAAGTGAATTGAAATGAGGGTAAAAACCCATACTACAAAATGTCCAAATAATTGCGATTGAAAAGTGACAAAGATGAATGCAGAAAGATACAACAATCCAGTGTGTTATTGTTGTTGATACAAAATTTAGAATTAAGACTGTTCTAAATAAAAATTTTGCTGATATTATTTTCAGATAATAATTACATGTTATTAAACATTACTCATCTCGGAGGTAGATCTCTAAGGAGGCGGGGCAAAATTTATTCTATACTGGGAAGGAACTGGAATGATATAATATTTAACTTATTAAAGAAATAAGAAGAGTATGGAAATCTTATTCTCTCTATCTTTGGTTAAGGTTCTGAGCTTAGTTCAAGCAGAAGATTGCCCCAAATCTTCAAGAGATATTTTTATATAGATATATCATTAATGTGCTTTAGGCTTGTTAAAATACTAAGAAGAGCGTAGAGTAAATTCGGTCAAAGGTCACGGTGTAAACTTTTTCTTAAATATCTAAGTATTTAGTGACGTTTATGCCAGCAATGTGTTTGTTACCGTTGTCGCTTTAAGGTTACTTGATGTATCTCATTGTTTATGTGCCATCAATACCCACAGTTGTCATCGTAGCTGTCATTGTCACAGTCGGCAGAAATGTATTGTATTTGTTGTTGTTCGCTTGTTTCTTTTAATTGTATCAAGTGTCGAACAAGCAAGCGAGTCAGACTTGCCACATTTGTCCAATCATTCATTCTCGCAACAATTTTCGTAATTTAATGATGTTGTTGCTGTTGTTTGTTGTTAGTGACTTTGACAGCTGGCTTCAGCGCTTCATAACTGTCATTGACATTTATCGTAACAAATGCGTATTTGTGTCTTTATTTCATATACATATACATAAGTGCATACATACAATATATGTGTACGTGTGTGTATGTGTATCAACATTTTAATGCTAATTTGTTGCTACTTCTTCACGCATAATTGTTTGATGTTTTTTAGATTTGCTCTGCAACGACACGATTTATAAGGTTATTCGAGTGTTAATGGCTTGGATTTGTGCTGCTAAAAATAGTTAGAAGGTTTTCTTCTCATTAGACTAAAGCCACAAAATATGAGAATACTCTTTTGCGGTAGAAAACTTCAATCTATACAGATTCAAATAAGAAAGGTCCCGTCAAATGAATATGTATGACAAAACGAGAAAGACTTTAAAAAGTTTATGTGCACATATCTACAAGCACACTCACTTATTTCTAAAATTATTAACTTAATTAAGTAAATGTAAACATGAATAACAAGCGCCCCTCCAGCACGGCAGCTGACCGCCTCATAATTGCTTTAAATAAGTGGCGAAATATGGGCGCGCGCATCAAACGCTCTGCCAATTGAAGTGCTGGCCGAATTGCCGGTTGACTTCTGGTTTGTGAAGTGCGTAAGGAATGCCGACGTGCGCGCCCATAGAAGTGGCGATAAAACAAATGTGTCAAAATTGAATAAAACATTTTTTTGCCCCTTTTAAGAGGTTTTTTGTTGATAGTTGTTGTTATTGTTTGCTTGTTGTATCAATATACAATTAAAATCAATTCGATTGATTGCAAAGCTGCCGGCTGGTAATCATTTATGCCGAAGACGACGCGCCGAATGAAATTAAATGCAAAAAATAAAATGAAAATAAAAATAACAACAACAATATAAACGTAAAGCATAAAAGAAAAACGAAAAAAAAATTAAAATAGTTATACAAAAAGCGGTGATATAAAAAAGCCATAGAAGAACGCGCGACTGCATAATATTTATTGAAAGCCAATTTGAAAAAGAACAATTAAAGCTGTGTTGAATGCCAAAAGCAGCGAAGAAAAATCAATGTTATATAAGCAATAAAAAAAAATAAAAAAATGGTAAAAAATAACGCAAAGTGAATTGGAGCCAGTTACACACAGACACACACTTGTAAACCCACTCGGCCAAACATTCAAAGCAAAGAGATTCTAGTTTTTTTGTATGTATTTATGGAGCATAGTTCAATATGTATGTGTGTTTGTGTGTGCGTATGCGCGAATGCCGCCCAACATTTATAGTCGCTACGCTCGCCGACCGTAGCAAAGCCACCAACAACAACAACAGCAACAAAAGGGGGCAGCACGCCTCTTAAAGCAGCGATCTGTAGCGGCGACTTCTGCGCTGCTTTTTAGCTTTAACTCTTTTTAATCGTCGTTTTTCTTCATTTTGCTAATATTTCTGTGTATTTTTTAAACTCTTTTATGTACATGTGTTCTTCGCTGTTTGTTTATATATTTGTGTATGTGTTGCTGCGTGCGTTGGCCAAGTGCCGCGTATCTATTTCAGTAGAACGAAATTGAAATGGATCGCGAAAAGTAGCCGCAACCGCAACACATACCCACACACACACACATAACATTATACAAAAACAAAAATAAATAAATATACAAAAGTATACAAACAACAACAACAATCATACATGGCAAGCGAGTTCACAGCTGATCGTGGCTTTGTATTACGTCACCTTGACTCAGAGGTGCTGAAGCGGCGTGGCGCTCTTGGTGCTCTTCGGCTCTTTTGCACAATTAAAGTATGTAAATATGTATTTTGCCAAGTTTTTGTTTCTGTTTTTCTTTTCTGTTTGAATTAGAAAAATATACAAACAAAATATAAATAAAAGTTTCGGTGGTCCATTAATAAAAATATGGGGAGTATGAAGTATTCACTTACATACTTGGATGGAATATAGTTTAAAACTGAAGTAAAATTCATGATGCAATCAGCACTCTTACACAGCATAAAAATAATGACTAATTCAGGAAAATATTGAAAAAATATAAAAACTTCACAGGGCTTCAGAAGTACTATGTAAACAGATATTGATCTGTAGTAAGTCGGCGGTGGCTTCAGCTAAAGTCAAACCTAATTGTCTCACAGCCAATAGGTAGATCAGTTATGGATTCGCAAATATGTATTAGAACTGAAACTGAAATTATTGTTGTTAAGTGAAAAAGGAAAAAGGAAACTGATGAACTAATAGAAAGAATATTCTGAGAATGTTTATATTCCTTAAATGTTTTCCTGTTGAACGAATCACTGGCATCCACTATGTGCCCAGTCTAAGTGAGATCGCTTGCACCGCCAAACATACTTATGTATGTCTATAATAATTACTCATGTGTCCGTCATGACTTTTGCCTTATCAAGGTGTCAGCTGTTTTTCGATGAACTGCGTTCAAAACCAAATTGTGGAATAAAATAAGATAAATGCAAGGAAATAATGACGGCTGAACACAATCGATCAACGGCGAAAATTAATTCCAAATAAGTGTCAATAATTAATGAGGCATTAAATGACTGTAAACCAAAATTGGCTTTTTCACAAACTTTTTTTGCATTTTCTATCTGTTGGAGCAGGTGGGAAGACAAGGCGAGCGGGTAACCGATAGAATGTTCTGCCGGGTGATCGGCAAGTGGGATGGTTGGTGAAAATGATGTCATTCTAAGTGGCAACATCAAAAGCCGCTCGAGCGTAAACAAACAGCGATTTGCGTATAAAAGACAATTAAAAACAAAAAATATTAAATTGCAAATTTGCGTTTAAAAAGCGAAAATAATATATAAATAATTGAATTTTTTTGGAAAATAACAATTTACAAAAGCATTTATGGAGGAAGGCATTAAAATAGTTGAGCGTAAGTTGGTTTAAAATTTATTTCAGATTTCGCGTCTCTTCGATTCGATTCGATTTGTTTGTATATGAGTGTGCATGTGACTTTTCAAGCTCAACGCGCCAGACATCAAAGCGTCTTTGGCATATGCCAGCACTAATACATAAAGGCGAAATTGCTGAACAATAAAAGTCCAAATAATTTTGCTGGAAACGAAAATAAAGAAAATGCGGCGACAATAACAACAACAGGCAACGAGGCATTGAAATTGAAATTTGTGCGGTGTAATTCTGATGAGTCTGTTGAGTTGTTTTGCCAAAATTAACACCTTCCCCGCCAAATAAGCTACGTCGAGTGTGAGGTAATGAGCTTCAGCGCCGCTAATCGGCTTCATTCGGCACATACACTCACTCATACAAGCATGATCCTCGAAAGTCAGGCACACACAAGTTCAATTCAGTTTTTTTTTTTATTTCCATTTTTAATGTTTTTTTATTGGCAACATTTGTGGTGTTTTGTGTTCGAATAATTGTGTTGTGAGTCAGTTTTCGGTATTATGTTTTTTGCCAAATAAGAATCGATAATTATGATTCAGTTGAAATAATCCGTAAATGGCAGAGAAGTATGTAAAATAAAAAAAAAAGATGGTTGCATAGAGACGTGTATACAGCAGAAGAAGGCCGAAGAAGAAAACAGCACCCCAAAGCGGCCTTTTCAATGTTTGTCTGTCTTGTTTACTTGCCACCCAAATGCAGTTGTACATGGAAGGGATTACAGTTGATGTGTGACCCAGCGGAGAAAGGAGGTGGAAAGACACGGCGAATGAAGTTGTTTATAATTTGACAAATGCTCACTTTTATGGAGTTGAAAATCGTTTTTTGTCTGTGAGAGAAAATTGTTAGCTCGCATATCCTTTTTGAAGCAACTTTTAATTTCCGTATTCCGGGAAATTGTCTTCAATTAATTAAGTATTAAGAGTATAACTTGGGACTACTTAAAGTGTTGGGCATAATGGGTTTATAGTAATGAAGTGAATACCTTTTCTCTAGGATAAGAATGTTTTCCGATTGATTATGTATGAAAGTTTACTGTATACCCCTCAGTGAAAGAACACGCGATGGCTGAGAAAAGCAACTAACTTTGGGTGACACACACGCATGACGGTGAATGGGAAGTGCGCCACCACTGCAGTGGGTCACATGCACAGCAAGCGACGACCTAGTGAAGAAGCAACATTTTATTGAAAGAAATGTAGATTTTCAAGAGCTATCCGCAAAGCCTAAATGTAAGGCACCCAGCAACAACAACTATAAGGCATGCAGTGCTTATACACTTAGTTGCATGCTTACATATGTACTTAATGTACTTAAGAACACTCGTCGGCGAAACTAAAGCCTTTTAAATAAGACCGGAAGACATCCAAAGGGCCGTTGTTGCGGGGCATCCCATTCATGTGGGTAGAGGAGCGTGTTTCACAATGTGAGTTATCATATATCCCGCTTTATTACATATTTTCTAACTTAAGAATAGTTTAGCGCATTTTGAAAGTTATGAATGAACTTAGACAATGACATTGAAAAAAAAAGATATTAATATCTCAAGAAATACTAACGTTAAGCGTGGAAAATAAATTAGTTATTTTTAATTTTAAAAAATTAATGTGAAAATTTACACTTTTATTATAATAATAAAATTATTGAAATAAAATATTTACAATAATAACAACCCGCACTGTTTTTTTAACCCGCTTTTGTTTGTTGCATTTTTGTATTTAATTCTTTATAACTCTTGCAATAATCAAGAATTCAACTTTCCTCTGTTTTCTATTTAATTCATTTGTTTGCATTTTACAAGCATTCGTCATTCAAAGAATTTTTCAGCCAAATTGCAGCAGCAACAACAGCAAATACATGCTGACACGCAGAGTTGACATGGCCGTTGGTGGCGGACGCTGGAATTCACACAAGCAGTGCTGCTGCCGCTGCTACAGTGGAAAAGCGAAAAAGCCACTCGTTCGTGTTTGTACACAAATCGCCATGTACGAGTGTTATACAATTGCTGAACGAATGTTATGGCATAAAATGCATAATTAATGAAATTGTTGGAATGCTTTGTGGAGCTCGCGGCCAGCACTGCATTCATGCACGCACACAAATGTACACCAATACGAAACGTATGTGTGGTGACATATTGGCTGGAGCCACAACAAGTGGCGGGAAAATGGTAAGAAAACGCGTTGTTTCAATTCACTACACTCGTGTGCAGTTTATTTTGTTTTTTTTTTTGTTATTTCATTTTGTTTTGTTGTTCAGTTGAGCGTAGTTTACGTTTTTCATTGTTTGTTGCTTTCTGTTGTTAAAGTCATAATGTTGCCATATAATTGCAGCAAAATACACAATAAAAGCCACAATAAAAGCGTTGTACCTGCATTATATACGGTATACAATACATACATATAAACACATATACAATTATATATATATGAACAACGGTACATTCAGATTACATAAGTATACCCTCATTGGCCTACAAATTGACATTACAACTTCTCTTGCTGCTGAAGCGGGAGTAACAACGCGCTCGCTCATTAATATTTAATGCACCGACGAGGAAGAGAGGGGAGGCGGGTAATTGTATGTAAAAGTTAAGCTTTGAATAAAAGCACGCACTTGTTACAGTTATTCATGTAATAATGTAGACTGCGAAGTTATTGTAATGGCAATATTACAGGTGGTGGAAATATGGTGGCGATAAAAACAAAACCACCAATTATAATAGAATTGTTGGAGAGTAGAGTGGGATAACGGTACAACAAATAAATTTCTTAGATATCATGCTATTTATTGGTAGAGAATTAAAATACCGTTATTGAAAAATTAGAAAGAAAAATAAATTGAATAGTAATATTAATTCTTCCCGACAACTATCTTATGTTTTATCAACCGTAAATTGAATAATTTTTAGTCTAACTTGACTCTATTTATACGATCAATGGGTGTCTTCATACAAAATTTATAAAAATCAACCCAATTTAATATCCATAATTCTTGTGCTTTAAGTTTAAAGAAGCGCTTTGTATTTACTGTGTATCACTAGCCAGGGAAACATAAAATTCCAAGTCGACAGAAGAAAGACAAAACTTTTACGAATATGATTTGTACGAAAAATCTCACCGGCTAACCACAAAGCTTCGCTAAGCACATCACAATGGTAAAGCCACCATAAAACTGCAACAAAAGATAAAGTTCATATAGTATACAGCACTCTATGGCGGAAGTTGCATGCAACACTTGCAGCATCTCGAGGCAACACCAAATTGAGTGAAAAAGTTTGGAAATTCAGCGCCCAAAAGCAGAATAGAAGTGTGGAGATGTTAACTCTTCCAAAACAATGTGCAGATAGCGCCAAGAAATGGATGGGATTGTGTTGAGGGAGCTTACTTATCATAGCTGAAAGACATTAGCTGATGGTAAGCTTAAATTAAATTTAATAGGATTTCAGCAGATTCAGTGAATGTTTCAATTGCATTTTGACTCGTAAAACAATTCAAATGGTTTCTGCGGTTGCTTAGTTTAGTTCAAAGACTTTAAACTCATATTTTGTTGCACTATCTGGTTAACAAAAAAATCTGATTGTGATCTTACAACAAATTTTATATACATATATAGGTAATCTTAACTCAAACGGTGTCCCTGAAGATTGGTTCATACAACGTATAATAAAAACACTTAAAATAAAATCCATAAAGTTCAATGGAACATTCGAAGAAAATATTAAAGATTATGATTCCCGATAAGATATATCTTCAGATTTGACAAATCTTACTACGACTATCTTGGAAACCAAATAAAGAGTTTTTGACTTTAAAAGAGTTTTCAGACAGATAAGATGTCTCGTGATTTTCTGTTTCATATTTCAAGAGGTAATATTGTAAGGTCTTGCATCTCAATGATCACTTATGACTGGGTTGTCACAACTACACTACGATATTTTTGTATCTTAGAAACTCAATTGTCGTAGCTTTCTTTACAAATTTTATGCATAAATTTTTTTTTTTTAATTCAGAGTACAATTCAGTGTTCTAAAACTATAAAATAATCCAAAAGAGTATTGACCAGTGCATCATAGTCGGTAAAAATGTTCGGAAAAATATGTAAAATCACTTGATTTAAAACTGTATTAATTTTAATCTATTATAAGCGATTTCATAAAACGAAAAATCATTCAAATTGTTTTTTAAATTTTCAGCAACTTCGAACTAAGCAGTGAATATGCTATAGTTCTACAGAACCATTCTAACTCAAAACGGCCATATGCGATTTTTAGTAGATTTTAAAGTGAGACTTCGAAGCAGATTGCAGTTCTCATGCTGATACGAACGTTTAAATACACATAGGAAATCAGTATGGTGTAGCGCGCCTGCTGACAAACCACCCCCTACCATCGGTGTTTTTCCATAAGCATGCGATTAGAAGCTGCAACAAAGGCGATACACTGAGAGAATGCAACATGAAAAGTTATAAGGGCAGAGGGAAACGAACAAATAAACCGCTACATTTACAGATAGTTGGACTGACAGACAAGCCAACAGCGTGAGATAATCAAAAAACAACAACAACAGAAACAAACAGTTGTGTGAAACAAAATGCAACAAAAAGGCGAAAAGAAAAAGTTGCAACTTAAATGTAGCAGCAGCTAGCTGGCGGAAAAGTGAATTTTATAATCGCTGCAACTGCACACAGTGAGATACATACATACAGACATGCACTTAGCTATAGACTAAATGACAGAAATCCATTTGTGCTTGCGAAATGCATTAAACTTTAAGACTGCCACAGGGGAATACCCCTTAAAAAAGAAGTAAACAAACATACGGCATACTAAAACCAGAAAGCAAGTAGAAGTGCAGCTACATTTTATAGCCGCGCTTAAAGGCGAAAAATCAAAGGAAAGAGTAAAGCGAAATTCGCAAACGCGGAGAAGGAGAGAGAGAGAGCGACAGTTAAATAAAAAGGCAACAAACTTGCTGCAATGCATGTGCTCACTGTTTGCTATTGTTGTTGTTGTTGTATACTTTTTGTTGATTTTTTTCATTTTATATAGCGCTACCTAGACGCTGCTGCGGCGCTGCGAAAATGTATCTCACAGATACTCATACTCTTTCAGTGAATTCGTAGCAGCAGCGGCAGACAGACGGACATACAGCATCAGAAACTATTTACACAAAAAAACGCTTCAACAAAGATTTAGTCACTCACACACACACACACACACACACACACACAGCCATCCACATACACTCTCACTAGTATACATCGCATTCACTTACTTAGTCGAAACAGTTGATGCTTGTTGTTGCTGCTTAAAGTTGATATTTTACGCTAGTTTTGTTGTTGTTTTTCACTTTTTGTTTTCACACACAAATCATTTTTTGGTCGCTTAAATTAATTTTTATTCACCAGTAATTTCACTATTTCTAATTTCTATATTCACCCTTTCCTTTTAAACACTTGTTTGTATGTGTGTATGTAAATTATTTTCACTTCAAAATTTAACAGTTTAATAATTACAACAACACCTGCATTGATTGCCACGAATTTCGAACGCCAAAAAACACTGTTTACGTTTGCACTCTAAAGCAAGAACGCGTTTATATGTTTATAAATGCTCGTAGCTGCGCGGCCGGCGAGTTTCATGGTTCACATTGTTGCTCACAAAAAGCAAAAAAATCAAAAATCTATGGCCAAACACTATTCTACTAGAATCGCCGTCATCAATCACTTAGCTTAAACACTGCAGTTCAACTTTTTTCTTAATCACTCATTTGTTGTTGCTATTGTATATAAATTATTTAAATTTTGTGTTTTTATTTTCTTTATCTTTTTCCATTTTTATTTGTGTCTACGAGCAATTCACGTTTCATTCTGGCTTGCGTGTCAATAACGGCGAGTCAAGCCATGGCAAGTCAAATCGAGTCAATTCGAATGGAGTCGATGCGCCAAAGAGAACCGTGGAGACCGTCACACGCGCCGCACAAAACACAACTGAGCAACGGAACGATTTTTGTTCGCCGCACTGCTGTCGCCAGCACTGCGCCGTAGGTCAGCCACATGCGTGTGACGTCGCGTTCGATGGCGCTCATGCGTGTGTATTTGTGTGTTGGCTCACAACGAAAACTCGAAATTCACAGGTTGTTTGTGCCGATGTGTTGGTCACTGCCCCCCGCCTGGTTGGTTGGCTCAGTGTTGATTATATGTCAACGTGTTCGCATCGAACAAAACACAACATCGGCAAGAACAAGCGGCTTCGCTTGCTAAGATGGCTGTGTGTGTGTGAGAGCACTTACAACTGTATGCAGGTATTGGTATGAGTGTGTGTATCTGTGTTTATACTTGTATCTGTATAAATGTTGCTGATTAATGTTGCGCTGTAAATGGTTCTGTCAACATTCTCTGCAAATGCACAGAAGTGTTGAGATACTTTGCATTTGGGTTTTGCTACTATCCATGTAGGAAATATTGGTTGTTCTAATAGCGAAATTTAACAAGAAATTCTGTTGTTTTTATTGCAAGTATTTCACGAATAGAAATTAATTTAGTTCGCATGATTTGACTTTATCCCGATGCTTCAAAAGGAGTATGGATGGATTGTAGTCACTGGCGGAAAGTCTTCTTTACGGATGGGTCGATGTTGGCGGGGAAGGCTGATGAAGGAGTTTGTTATTCACTCTTATAGCCAACGGCGATACTTGGATTGAGCTCGCCGACTGTGTTCTCGAGACTGGTAAAGGATTGTCTGTCCTCATTAGTTGCGTTGAGCTATTTCGCAATTACACTAGTTGGGGTGCCTGGCCACAGCGGAATCGCAGGTAATTAATGGGCTGAAGAGCTTTGGTAGCTTGGAAGGAGCACTACTATCCCCTTAGAGTTTAATACGGAACATTTGGAAATCAGCCCTCACTAGCACCTGTGCTGTCGTTCTAGCTGCTGCCTTCTAGTTCTATCTGCTTTGTTGATTGGTAAATCTAATTAAGAAGAAATTTTCAAGCAAAGTAGATATCGTACTACAAAAATTGTATCGCAATGTAGAAAGATTGCCATAATCGGTTTACCGCCCTCGATAGCAATTATGCTTAATATTCAAATCCAAATACAAAATGTGTGTTCTTGGTAATATACGAACTTTTCAGCCTTCTGTTATCTTACGAAAAGTTCGCTTTCTTCAAAAGAACACTTTCGTAATTGGAACTATGTAGCCAATTAAAATGTAAAGTCTTCTTCCAACTAACCAGAATTAGCTCTTTAAAACTTTCAATGAGCTGTACAGTTGCAGCGGTTTTAAAAGCTCGAAAGAAGCTCAAAGAATAGAGGGTGTTTTCAAAAGTTGATTCTGTCTTAGGAGTGCCAAAATCTTGAATCCAATGTTTAATGTACATGCATCTACACACATAGAATGCACAAATATTAATACGAATCTTGAGGGAAAGCAATTTATTTCTTACTGCATCTGTATGTATGCGTAAATTTACTTCACTTAAAACATCATCTAAACCGCGGGGACTATCTCCGTCCTGTATTGTTATCTGTGAGAGTGAGAGCAGAACACCTGTGTTCAAAAACAACAGCCTGTTGTTCTAATGACAAATTCGTGCCACACAATTAACTTTGTTGCAATTGAATATATGAAGGTGTGAGTGAATTAAATCGTGTTTTTTTAGACATGTGATTTTCAAAAATAAATTTGCCGTTATGTTTTAAAATGATTTCGGCGAAGTGACCGCCGTGGCTGGTTCGAATAAATTTCAGCAGAGAGGCCAAATTTTCTACCACTTTTTGCAGCAATTGGGCCCGTATGTCAGCAACAAACGTTGTTCTGGAGTAAGTCTGTTCATTATGAAATCAAAGTTTCTTATAAAGAAATACACCCGTTACAAGAAATTAATTATTTAAAATACCAATGAAAAAGGAGCCAGAATATTTTTAAACCTTCTCTAATAATAAAATCTGAAATTCTAACTAACAATTTGATAAATAGGCATTCCGCGGTAGTATTTGATTCACATTAGAAATATATAATTTTAAAAGCAAACTCTCATTCAGTTCGTAAATGTTCCCTACACATTCTTCGTAGCCTTCGTAGCGTGTTCAAATGGTCGCCCTAAAATCACCTTCACGCCCACTGTAACCGCTTTCTGTGTTGCCTTTCACATTATTGCTGTCGCCTCTAAATGCATAATATATGAGTTCCTACTCTAAATACATACATATGCATGTACATATATGTAAAAATATTTACATGGGCGATGCGACACATAGTATAGGAACAACTAATTTCTACACGAATTCCCTCACTACACTCACGTACAAGCGCATTATTGATTAATTATCTACATATTCATTACATGTATTCCCCAGAAGCGGATATTTTTTTTCATATTTCAGTGGCAAAAGCATTATTTATAATAACGAAATTCCACTGCTCTTCAATTATTAATATGCTAATGAAGAATAGTGAAGCAATATTTATGTTATTGTGTGCTTATTACTAGAGTGACGTTATGTGAGCTGAGGATGAAATCAATAAAAAAGTTGTATTAGAGGGACAAATATACCTTACATAAAAGAGTATTTCAAAAGGCTTCAATATACAGTGTAATTGTTCTCACCATATTTGGCCTTGTGAGCAATGAAGTTGATATATGCTCTACATATATTTGAGGCGGAGCGTTTTAACACACGTGGATAAACCAAAATATACAATGAATTGAACGCCCTTTATATGTTCGCATTTGATGTCTGTTATTTATTATCTATACTAGTATTATGAAGAGGAAAGATTTGTATGTATGCTTGTAATGAATAAACTCAAAAACTAATGAGCCGATTTCAAAACATCTTTCACCATTCGAAAGCTGCATTCACCTCGAGTAACATAGGCTGTATCTATTGCTATAATCTAAACTTTCTGGAAATAGTTCCTAGGTGAGGGTAACAAAAAGACTCCGGAGAATCTTTATCTGAAACTGAAAATAGTCAAAATTTTAGAAATATACAAGCTTACTTCATAATCCGATAGAAAGATCTTGAAATGTTATCACGTGATCAGGGTGGGGTCAATGACCTGTAAACAAAAATATCGCGTGATCTTGAAATGTGACCTCACTCAAAAATGTAAACAAATATATCACGTAATCTTGGAATGACATCACGTGATCTGGACGGGTCAATGATCTGTAAACAAAAATATCACGTGATCTTGTAACTATATCACGTGATCTGGGCGGGGTCATTGACCTGTAAACAAAAATATCACGTGATCTTGAAATGTTATCACGTGATCAGGGTGGGGTCATTGACCTCAATGACCTGTAAACAAAAATATCATGTGACCTCGAATTGACATCACGTGATCAGGATGGGGTCTTTGACCTCACTCAAAAATGTAATCAAAAATATCACGTGATCTTGGAATAACAGAACGTGATCTGGGCGTGGTCAATGATCTGTAAACAAAAATATCACGTGATCTTGTACCACTACATCACGTGATCTGGACGGGTCAATGACCTGTAAACAAAAATATCACGTGATCTTGAAATGTCATCACGTGATCAGGGTGGGGTCATTGACCTCAATGACCTGTAAACAAAAATATCATGTGACCTCGAATTGACATCACGTGATCAGGATGGGGTCTTTGACCTCACTCAAAAATGTAATCAAAAATATCACGTGATCTTGGAATAACAGAACGTGATCTGGGCGTGGTCAATGACCTGTAAACAAAAATATCATGTGACCTCGAATTGACATCACGTGATCAGGGTGGGGTCATTGACATGTAAACAAAAATATCACGTGATCTTGTAACTACATCACGTGATCTGGGCGGGGTCATTGACCTGTAAACAAAAATATCACGTGATCTTGTAACTACATCACGTGATCTGGGCGGGGTCATTGACCTGTAAACAAAAATATCACGTGATCTTGTAACTACATCACGTGATCTGGGCGGGGTCATTGACCTGTAAACAAAAATATCACGTGATCTTGAAATGTTATCACGTGATCAGGGTGGGGTCATTGACCTCATGGGGTAACCGGATATGATTTTACCGGAACCGGAAGTGGGGCATCCGGAAACGAAATGAGCCAACTGAAACAAGATATGGGATAACCGATGGAACCAGATATGGGAATGATGTGCCGGAACCGGAAATGAAGCAACCGGAAATATTTTAACGGAAACGTATCTTCGATATAGAGCGAAATTGGACAGGAAACGTCTCCAGAAAGTGCTTAGTGACGGAAGCAGCGTCAGCTTCAGGGCTTAACATAAATGTTTCCTGTTCATGGAAGACCGCTTCCGTTATGAGGCTTCCGTTATGAGACTTCCGTTTCCTGTAATCGTTATCGATATAGGTGTAAAGTTTTATTCCGCTATCTTCATCGTACACCAAAGACTAGAGGTCGTAATCAAGATTTAACTTATTACAAATAAAATATAATATCATGCTCGAATTTGCTTTTCATTTTTAAATGAACCCACGCAAGAAACGGGAACTACATACATATGTATGGATGCGTGTGTAAAAACGTATAACTTTTGAAATGTTTGTATAAAGCTGTGCGAAGCCGGAGCGATCGGCTAGTATTATATAAAAATTGGTGTTTGATAATCAAAAAATCTTCTATTAAACATTAACTTATTGGTTACTTTGTTAGATAAAGCTATGCTTACCTTGGCGATGAATTATGTAGCGCACAATAGTCTCATTCCAACCTTGACAGTGTCCTTTTAACTAAAAGTGTTATATATTCAGGTAACAATTGAATTGAAGAAAGCACAGCTGCAACATTTATAATGATGTCCTTCCAACAATGCCAACACATCCGTGTTCATAGAATGAATTTACCGGCGGTAAAAAGCTCCAATTATGTTCAATGGAAATTACAAAAAAAAAGTGAAACAGGAAAATAAAAGGGCAAGGAAATTCGACATAGATATACGATACAATACCAGATGTGTTCAAAAAATAAACTCTGAAATGGGTAAAATTGACAAATGGTTTTTGTAAGGGCTAAGGTACTGCAGTTTGGTTCCTTGTTCAACTCTAAACAAATTCAACTAAAGGAAACGAAAACAGCTGAAGCTAATTGGATTACTTCGGAACAAATATCTCATTAAGTCGAAAATCTAATAATGATGAACAAAAGCTGATTGCTAATATCATTGGCAGATATTTTATACCTGGCATATGCGTTTCGCCATTTATTTACCTAAGCGTGGTGATTGCGCAAAACGCGATGGCAGCACTAAGCCTTTTCCATCAGCTGTCGAAAATCAGTGAAATTATAATTAAATTTTAATAGCATCAACAGCCAGTCGCAGAGCCTGAGACACTTCACTGCTCTGTTCCACGCCCCGCTCCGTCGCCATGTTTGGCTTAATGCTGTCATTTTACATAGTTTTTATAGTTGTAATTGTGCTTAATATACTACAACTTGTGTTTTCTAATAGTAGTTAGATTGACGCGCCCAACAGATAGCGGGGCTGCAGTGAGTGGCTTTGACATGGAAGCATGGCGTCGAGTTTAATTTCCACTGTTAATGAGTGTAAATTTATGACATTACCGCGGCTGTAATTTATACTTTCCACTTCGCGGCATCCACTTCATGTCACAGCCTTTTCAGTGCGGTGCACAAAGAGAACATAACTGCTTACTCGGTGGCTTAGCGCAGGCATTAAAGGGGATGCATACATCGGCTGGGAGCTCCTCCCACTTTAAAAAGTGCTAAAATAAAGAGTTAGACAGAATAAGTTGCGTAATTAAGTTTTTATTTTGGTAACGTGGCAACTCTACCATAACAACGATGGCACTGTTGGAGCGCTTTGCTTCGTGCAGAAATGAGGTTTGGGTGTATGAATTGCATTTTAATTACTCGCCGGCTTTATTAAAGTGCGGATTAAATGTTGTTGTTTACCTGTTACCCTAATTATGAACGGTGCTGAGGAGTTGATAGCTCACGGGTACAGTTTAAACGCATATCTTAACCACAAAATAAAATATACATTTCTTTGCATTTTTGGTTATTAGGATAGCAGGGTAAACTCTTTCAAAAAATATTTTAACTAATATACACTAGAAGTTATGTATAGCATATTTGAAAGTGAAATTTGTGGAGAAAGTGTAAATGATTGTGATAAATTGCCTAGAAGGTTAGATGTTGATGAGATTGAAATGTTGTAAGCCTTTTTGAGTTTATATATATTTATTTAAAAAAATTTTCAATAATCATAAAATTATAAATGTCAAAATTATAAAGTGAAAATAAAGTCTGATAAGAGGAAGTGGCTTCTCCTTAAAATTTTTGAGAATATTTTCTTGAATTTCTTAAAATATTTAATACAAATTCAAATTGTTCAATTAATTTACTATTGAAACCTCTTTTTTAGTAATCCTTTAAAAAATCAAAAAAATTACAAAAATATTTTTATATAAGCTACTAATAACTACATATCAAACAACATACCACTCCATGTAAGTACGCCACTGCGTATGAGCGACCTCATATTAATATTTCAAAATTCACCTTTCGCTCTGTAAATCGCACTAATTATTATTCAAGCGTATGCTTCCACTCAATTAAGCGGTATTCAAGCGAAAATTAAAAAAATAAGCGGCGACTCAGCGCAATTGTCGCAACTGCCAGCGGCACTACCTTCAACTTAAACTTTTTCGAAAATTTCGCACACAAAAGCAACGTTGACATTAACGGAATTCTCTTGTGCGACACACACCGCCCCAACCCACCAAAAGCTTGTCGAGCAAAATGCAATCAGCTGCACCGAAGGGCACCAAGCGCTTACCACGACCACATGCCTGCACCCACAAAGGGCCACGTGACTTCACAAATGCAGGTTGTTGCTATTGCTGAGCATTTGACACGAATCGCCCTAAACTGGGTCAATGTGAAACTGTACTGAGCCGAAAATAAACAGGAACAACACAAGGCAAATCAGACAGTCAACAAACCAAGCATTCGATGCCTGAATGCCGTCAACGACAGCTTGATGGTGTAACTGCGGCTTGCTTGCTCCATGCTTGGACAGTTTGCACTCGGTGTGGACAACAGAGAAAGTGATGCCGGCAATGACACTTCGACTGCTGCAGCTGCTGCTGGCGAGTGAAGCGCGTTTTGTGCACCGCAAAGTACCTAAAGACAATCAAAACCTCACAAGCACCCTTTATATACACCCTGTATTGCGTTCCTCAGCACCAAGCACAGGAATTACACTTTGAAGCAGCGCCAGCACCGCCACCACCGCCATTTGTCTGTTTATGTGTGCATTGAACTCAAATGGCCATGACAGCCCTGTCATGTACACGCCAAACAAACACACACACTGAAACCAAAATTACAAAATATTTGGGGATTTTTTTTTACATTTCTGTGGTGTTGCTGTGGTGGCTCAATGTCATTACCGTCGCCCTTCGTGGCTTCTCTGCTTCGCTGCTCATTTAGCCTAGTTTGTGTTGCTGCTGTTGTTGTTGTGCGCTGCAAGTGTTGCTGCGGTTCGCCGTCACCGATTCAACAAATCAACCGCAAATTATGTTCATAAAAATCAAGCGTAAAAAATGCTGCGCTATTAAAGTAATTGTTCATGCCACATTTTGTTGCAAGCGCGTGTGGCATTTAATTGCTTTCCATGTAACTTTGCTTTGCCACCGTGTCTGTGGGGAATTTGTCGGCGGGGAATACATGCCGTATTTATGTAAATGAGTGCAAAAAGACAATGAACAGATATAATTAAACATTTTATAAGATTTTGCCTATATTATATTTTTTTTTTTGAAAAATCTAGGTTGTGGAATTTTTCATTTCGTTTGTACCCACAATTTGAACTAAGCAGCCAATGAGTATTAGTATTTGTGTAATACAAGTGATCTCTGCTGGGTATCAGTGGATCCATGTTCCTTCGAAATTCGAAAGATGATGACCTCGATGACAATTACATTTACGTTTTCCCCTCCAAGAAAGGTATATTTTATTGCTCAATCTCCACAACATACTAAGAAATTCCATAAAACCACAACTGAACTCATACCTCCGCATTTTCTTATTTGAGGTAATACATCCACTTAATAAAATCATATTTAAGTTACATACTTAGAGTGAGCTGTTATTTGATTCAATATTTTTACATCGTAATAGCTGTCTTATTTAATAAAGATCAATTTTCTTCAAAAGTTCTTTAAATTTTTAACAATGTGAGTTATTTGTCAGCCGAAATTTATACCACATAACAACAACAACATAAATCATACAGTATACCCATGGATATTACGTATACCTATTAATATTGTCCAGGTTGCCATATACACGCGACAGAAATAATTTACAGCAAGTGCTACAGTCGAAACGAGTGGGTAGCATTCCCATAAATAAACATTTCATTACTCAATTTAACTGAACGCTCACCCAGCTTTTTATGGTTATTCAGAGCATATTTAATGAATTTCAATTTAATTGAGTTCAAAATGAAACTGTGCGTGGCAAAGTATTAATAATAAATGCTTTTCGGTCACCGCAAGTGGTGACAAATGTTGCATTTTTTTGTTTATGTAAACTGTGATACATTTGCGCTTTTATGGACTCTAATCATTGAGAATGCAATCACAACTTAATGGGAAAAATCAAAATTTAAATGAGTTGTGAGTTGAAAAAGGCAATTGAAATGAAATTGGCATTTTTGGTGTGCGGGAAATGTTTACGCACACACTCGCAAGCATTAATTGGAGACTTGATAGAGGTTTGCTAAAATCATGAATTAAACATAAGTGGAATATATCATATGAAATACTAATTAAAGTGAGCGAGTAGAAAACTTTTTCAAGGTGAAGAAGGTTTCATTTGTGAAACATCAGTTATTGACTATTTAATATATGTATGTATATATATTATCGAGACCACAGAATGATTCAGAGAGGACATGTTGGTGTAAGGTCTTAAAGCTATCTTATTTGCATCCACCTTTGTTTTTAATGGTATTGCATTGATTTTTGATATTTCTGATAGTCAATAATCAAAGATAAACAAAGAAAGAACGAATCTCTTTATTTGCTTGCAGCATTCAATAGCGCTTATTTGTGACCTCGCCAGACATGAAAAGGCAGACAAAATGTTTTGATGAATAAATATGTATTGCTGCCTTTCCTTTCTATGTAGGGTAGACGGCTATATTAGATAGTTGCATTAACGAGAATGTTCTAATTCACTCAGTTTTACATTAATAGCTGTGTGAGCAGGCGTTAAAATAGAGCTTTATTTATATTCGCTGAAGCGACGGCGACTAATCAATTTTCGCAACGCGCATCTTCAAGGGCATTTTGACAAAAGAAAGCACTTAAAAATAGAATGAAAATAGAATATCAAAGAAAATGTGGATGCCAAAGCCGAAGCTATGCTCGCGTAGGACAAACCTTCACAGTTTCTAATATACACTGTCCAACAGCATTTTTGGAACAGAATAGCGACCCTATAATTCTGAAAGGGTATGTTGAGTAGATAATTTTTGTAGAACAAACTTATGGTCCAGCACGTCTGAGTTTTTTTTTACAGTGGGTCAAAGTTTTCATTTTTTGGTTGAAGGGAGCATTATACTATATGAAAAAAATTTTGTATGTTAATGTCTGAGAGAATTCTTATGGTCAGAGTTGTATTGTGGAATTGTATGAGGATTATTTTTGTGGAAGATCTTAACCCTCTAACTGGTTTCTTTATGGGTCAATTTGACACTTGTTTCGAGAAAATCAAAAAATATCCTTTAAAAAAGGACATTTAAGGATTAAAATATTCTACGAAAATGTTTGGCGGAAAATTTCAGTGGGGGTCACCAAAGACACCATTGTTGTAAATAAAGCTCTTTACGATTGATAAAAAAAATTATAATTTTGTTTTAATAGTGGTTTATTATAGTACATATGTACTTATTTATTTTTTTGCTTCAGCAGTAGTAGGACAATAGATTAAACTTAATATGCTTTCCTGTATTTAGCTTGACGTGAATGTTCCGAAGTGTCAAGGTTTCTGTACAAGCCCCATACGTATTCAGCAAGCATTACAGTTTGGGATTTCCCTTTGATTCTTTCTTTCAATACCTTTATATTCTGATGAAACCTTTCACCGTGTTCATCTGAAACCGCTCCAAGGTTTTCTTTAAAAAAATTGAGATGAGAGTGCAGAAAATGCAGCTTTAGTGACATCTTAACGCCAATATTGTTAAAACCGATTAGCATGCTTTCAATATTTTCTGCATAGTTTTGTGCTTTTGAGTTTCCAAGGAATTCATATATAACCAGCTGCATAAAGTCAAATGCTGTCTTTTGCATTTCCGACAGATGACCATAAAATTCTTCATCTTGTAATAATTTTCTTATATCGGGTCCAACGAGCATTCCTAGAAAGGTTAGTTTACATTAAATGAAATAAATTATTTCTTAAAACCGTATTTTACCTTCTTTTAATTTTGCTGCTGATAATCTGGGGAAAATTGTTTGAATGCGTTTGAAAGCATATCCTTGTGTATTTAAGCTTTTAATAAAATTTTTCACCACGCCCAACTAATATGCAGCGGTGGAAGTATGACCTTATCTTTTGGGACAAAAGATTCATGGATTACATTTAAGTCAGCAATAATATTTTCTTTACGTTCTTCGAAATATTTAATATGATAATGGCTGCTGGTAGCACGTGAATCCCATTTACAAAGAAAGCACATATATTTTGTGTAACCTGTTTGCATTCCTGTCAATATTGCAATCATTTTGAAGTCTGCGCTATAGTATTCAATTTTATTTAAGAGATTGGAAATATTTGCGTATATTTCCTCCTTTTTTGTAGAATACGCAACCGGTATTGATGGATGCTGATTTCCATTGTGCAGTAAAACTGCTTTTAAGCTGTGTTTTAAACTATCTATAAATAGTCGCCAAGCGGAAGAGTCCAATGGAAGCTTTAGATATTTTAGAACCTCTTCAATACTGCAACAGTATACAAGTTCTTCTGATTTTTTAAAATAACTTTCCAAATCGGCGTGTCTTTTTCATATGTTTAAACCACCAGGAGGCAAGTAACTTATATCTGATATGTTTTCAATCGCTGCTGTTATTTCTGTATTGGCGTATGTCATATTGGCCGAAAATGTATGTGTAGGCGGTTGAGGCACCGGAACACCTACACAGCGCACTTCTGGTAAAATGACATTATTTGTTGCTTCGTATGTCATTATCGCGTAGTGCCTTTGGCTTTTACCAAATTTGAAATATACGCAGAAATAGCATGTATCAGATTTGTGATTTTCAGGTTCAATCCATATAATAGGCGCAAAAAATGGCAGCGCCTTAGTACCGCCTTTGTACCAGGTCAAAAGACCACTTTCGCAAGTAGTACATACAGTTTTTGGTATCCAAGCTTCACATAAAAATCGTATTCCAAAGAAATGAAAATATGGTTCTTCAATTGTAGGGAATATCTTTCTTCTGCTTTGAAGGTGCGTAAAATGTCCACAAATAAAACAAAACCAATCTCTTAATTTGCAAACAGAATCCGCCATGCTTATTTAGGCTTTAATTGTTCTTTTTTATATTAATTTTAGTAAAAATCACATCCGATATTAGTCAATTAGTAAGTCAATTATGCTTAATTTTATCACACCCGATTTGTAAGCCACAGCTGACTAAACGCGAGAACTCAGTGTTTGGCCCGGCCGAACTTGACGACGTTTTCACCTACTTTGTATATGTTGGCGTGTAATTTTGCCAATTAATCGTAAAGAGCTTTATTTACAACAATGGTGTCTTTGGTGACCCCCACTGAAATTTTCCGCCAAACATTTTCGTAGAATATTTTAATCCTTAAATGTCCTTTTTTAAAGGATATTTTTTGATTTTCTCGAAACAAGGGTCAAATTGACCCATAAAGAAACCAGTTAGAGGGTTAAGATCTTCCACAAAAATAATCCTCATACAATTCCACAATACAACTCTGACCATAAGAATTCTCTCAGACATTAACTTACAAAATTTTTTTCATATAGTATAATGCTCCCTTCAACCAAAAAATGAAAACTTTGACCCACTGTAAAAAAAAACTCAGACGTGCTGGACCATAAGTTTGTTCTACAAAAATGATCTACTCAACATACCCTTTCAGAATTATAGGGTCGCTATTCTGTTCCATTCAAAAAGTCTTCATTTGTTGGACAGTGTATATTAAATTGATTACTTTTAAACTCTCAGACTACTTTATGAGACTTTCGCGATTTGGGAGTAGTGAGCCATACGCATTTTCAAAATCAGCAGAATGCTGCAAATGCCAGCGCTGACTGCCTTAGTTCGCTTTGGGTCACCGAGTCGTATGATTAATGTGTGCACTTGGCGCGCGTCGCAGTGTCTCTCCAACTCGCCTCTCAGAAATATTGTGTGCAATGACTCCTTGAATTTTTATGTGTCGCTGATTTTCTTTATTTTCTTTCATCCTCATGCTGCGTCGTCTGGTTGTTGGTGTTGTTTTCGTTTTTAATTGCCGCATGCTCAAGGCATTCATTTTAAAGAAAAATTTCAGACGTGCAACAAAAGCAATGACTTCACCAGGCGTTTTATAGTGTTGGCTGTTTAATGATGCATATTAGTCCACCAGGTTTCTTTGGACATTTGAAATTGTAGGGAGGATGTCCACTACTCGGGTGGTGGTGGTGTGCTATACTTTCTTAGTCTCGATCCGATAACAATTCACATACAATTTTCATCAGAATTTAGGTTTGAGATAAGTTAAGTTAAGCCCTCATGGTGACAGACACACGCGCAGAACTCTACGAGGAAGCGAACGACATAATATATGAAATTGTAATTGAATTTTGTGCTTTTAATTTTTCTCGTTTGCTCCTTTTAGCCTTTAGTTGGGGTAAGTGTTTTGGCGAAAAATCTAAATTGACATAAGTAAACCGATTATACGCTTGCGTTACGTTAAGTGATTTAACGACGCCATTGTCATTTATGAAATGAAAACAAAAGCGAAATGTGGAAAGTGAAGGATAAATATTCTGAGTCTTTAATATTGTTATAGATGAGAGTGAATTTATTAGTTCAATAATTTTGAAATAAATGGGCACAAATGTGTTGCAAAATGACCACTCAGCTCTTTCATCTCTCAGATAAAATAGCAGTTATCGCTTAGCTGGGATATATTGTTGTTATTTACTCACTAATAAATCATTTATAAGCGAAGTATCTCAATAACTTTCTTACTTGAACTGCTAATTATATAATATTCGGACTAGAATAATAGAAGATAACTTATAGTCATATTTATTGAGCTGAAAAGTCAGTATTTCAATAATTATTAATTCACCGCGTATTGCTTTGCAATACTTAAAGCTAAGTTATGACAAAGTCAAGCACAATACAATTCTCGAGTTAGAAATATATCACCGTTATAATTACACATTTTGCCTTTAAGCTAACCTATTACTTGTGGTCATGTGCTCTCACTTAATAAATAAATATAAAGACTAGAAAGGCAACAGGATCAAACAGAGATACATAAATTAGTACAACAACAACAGCAACACAATATATTTCAGAACTATACATGTAAAAGGAAAGCTCACACATTTCAAGTGCTTGCCTTTTGCTATTCGCTCCCCTCATTTCGCTGTAACACAGTTCACTTCAATCGACCGAGTTATTTTGTTTATTGAAACTTTTGCAATTTGTCTGCTTAAACTTTTACATTTGATCAAATGAGTTTTCTCTGCTGTATGACATTTTATTCTAGTCGTCCTTGTGGTGTCATCAATGGTGCAGTGCACGCGACATGCGGACATGCGAGTTCAAGTGTACTTCGCTGGTATGAGCAGTGATAGTTTCATTATGGAAAGTAAGACAAAATGTAAATATCAAAATTGCTTCAGTGAAATTATGTCAGTTTAACTGTAATGGAATATGTGAAGAGTAGAAAACAAAAAAATTGACTTCTATTTTGATTTCAACAGTGTACCTTTGGTATAATTAATTAGTGGTCTATTGCACCGTTATTAGTTTTTAATACCAACAAAGTCAACTCGATTTTATTTATTCAAAAATGTCAATTATGTGTAGATTTTGAATAAATTTGGCTCCCAAAGACTTCCTTTTGGAAAATTTATCGAAAAAGGTTTATTTGACTATGATACCATATAGTTATGCTGATTTAGACCAAAACTATGAAAAATAATCTGATTATTTTAATAACAATATTATCTATATTATTCTAATTCCATCGAAGTATATGAGATTCTAAAACTTCCAATTTCCATATTCAACCTGTCTTGTTTGAGGTTATGTTGCTTCAGGAAAGACATTTTATAGAATAGGGTGAACGAAATTGATGATTATATTCAAAACTCCACATGCGTGATTTATAACATTAGTCTAACTGAAACATGATTTTCTTTCGAGAACTATCCCTCTCCACGTTATAATAAAACATGAGAGCAGCATAGTACCTGGAGATGGAGATCATTCCCTTGTAAAAATAAAAACAAATATTTTACAGTTTTTTTTCACTCGTCATCAGTAAACTCCACTTTTACCCCGACGCTCACTCATAACTCAACCAACTTGAATGGCGTCATTAAAGTTTTAACAACTGCACTTATGAGATAAACATGTTCGTAAAATAGCAGAGAGAGAAAGAGACGAAGCTTCGATCGGCGCGCAAGTGACAACTATCGCCAGCAGCTGTGAGAACTTTTCCGCTAATAAATAAAAATTGCAATTAGCTTAGTAAAAGTTAGTTTCATTTGTGTTCGCACTAAATGTTGCATTTAGCACTTTGTCTGATGAAAGCTCCTAGCGTTCAGCAGATTTATTGATTTCGACTTTGAGTTGCGAACGTTTCGGATTAATCACTTCACAAATCTCCATTTGAAAGTTGTAGGTTCGCACAGGCGTTTATGTGCCTTTTTGTATCGGTCGTAAAAATTTCATTGCATCCCCGTTTGCTGCAACAACCATCCGTCGCTCAACCGCTTATTCTGTTGATGAGTACTTATGTGCTTGGCGAATAAATAATGCAATCGAAATGATAAACAACACAATAAACAATTTGATTGTTACACAATAAAAGTAATTCAGTTGAACATTTAGTACTCGTGACATACAGACATATATAAATACGAGTTTAATACATTTTTTACATTTAGCGGTTCTTTTTATCACAGTCGCTGCCTCTTTCCTGGATTAAAGCAATCACCTTAATGAATATCAGTTGCGAGCATAAAATGGGTCACCGTTGAATAATTCATACACTAATATCCACACTGTATCCAAAGTAACTAGTTCCTCGTATAAAACGAGGCTATGAGAAGCCACTGTGTGATTATGTTAAATATCATTATTACAAATTTTAAAATATATATTTGTAGATTGTTTACAAGACGCGCCTGTAATCATTCATCAATCATGTCAAATGAAAATGTGACGCTTATCAAATCAGAGTGTCGCGGTTGTTTGTTATTAATCACTTAATCTGTTTGCTGGCGAGACAAGTAATTTGATATGAGTAAGTACTCAGTTTCTCACTGGAGGATAACAAATGGAGTACGTAAACATTTCGTTAGATATTATATCACATTGTAAATAAGAAAAAAAAAGATATATACATATATGTATTTATATAATATAATTTAATATTAGAAAAGCAAAATATAAATGTTACAGAAGTATTGAACGAGACTTTTGTTCTAGTAGAGCAAAATGGGTGTTTGAGGAAATTTATCTTGTTATAAAATAATTCCCTCAGCCAAAATATAAACAAACACCGACAAAAGGTCATTACCGCCGACCGAAATGTAAACAAACCTTACTACATATTTATTCTGTGAACATCTCTTAGTTAAGCTTTTCACTAATCGCTTCTTAACAACGCGCAATTAGGATTTGCCTCCACTCTACATGTTATAGCTTTTGAACACAGGTACCTTACTTGTCAAAATTATTTTATATTGCTACTAATTCATTTGCAAAGACTTTATTGATGGCACACACATTGCTCAACCTAAACCATGTTAAACGCGAATGCGTGAACTTGCGAATCACGCAGACTTCTTGCGTGCTCATAAATACAGCTTTTAACCAACTTTATAGCTTCGCTGAAGTTAACAATGACAGAGTGCGGTGCAAAAGCTTAGCGAAAGTGTCATTTGCCAGTCATTGTCAAAATTTGAACTACTTACCGACTTTGACTGGGAGGGCAATCCCTTACCATGATTGCGGCGTAATGCGGTTGTTTACCTGCCATTTACGGAGTTTAGCATATCACAGCCGAAACGATGTCACATGCGACTAAGTGCTTGTCATCTACAAAGGAACACACACACTTAGTTGTGTGTAAATTTGATTTTTTTTTTTTTTCGAAAATATGTAAACATCGAAACATACATGTTCTACCAAAAATTTACTTCATGTGGTCTGGTCTCTTTTGGGAACGATTTAGTGTATTCTACTAATGCAGAAGCTTTTAAGCGCTTTTATACAGGTACATACGTGACGTCATAATAGCAGTAATTAACACGAAGGAATTATCAGTATTATCACGTTCTGAGTATGCACTAGCGCAGTTAGTGTAGCTACTCTCGGAGAGAGAGGAAAAAGGTATTCCAATGACAAAGCTCTCAGCTAGTAATGCTTATATACTCGCGTGCATATTTGGATGCTGTCAAGTGGGAAAGCACATGCATGTCTTGGTTAATTATTAAATTATCTTAACATTCTTTGACACTTCGAGGTTGCTTGAATGACAGGCTTAATTGCTGCATTGTGGTTTTGAGGCAAAGTGCTTTTAATGAGCTTTGTTTTCAGGCTCTTCATTTGCTATTTTTAGTCACGTTCTACGTAATTAATGCACTTAAGGTATATGTGGATTTTAGTATAGTGCATATTTAAATTATTTATTTTAATGGTGGAAAATGATGAATTAATTTTCATGCAAATGTCAAGAACAAAATTTCTATTTTATGTGATGTGAAATTATTTATAATTTTATTTGATTTTAGGATAACATTTTCAAAAGCGTGACAACCAATTTGGATAAAATAATAAGTTTAAAAAAAGTATATTTGTTGTATTTATCAAAAATCATAAGAATGAAAAAGAGACAACAAGCACCTTGTCTATAGTTTGTTTTCCACCATCTTTGCCTAATTTTCCTTCTTTCCTAAGCTTATCCATGAATCACACAAGCCTAAAAGCCCTCATGCATTTCCAATTCTGTTTGCTAATTTACCAAATTGTCCTATTTCAATTCAATTCAATGTCCCTGCAATAGTCCCTAAATTGCATTACGACCCCAACCCCGCCACTGTGTAATTTAACCACTACAGTGTGTGTCGTAATAATTTCTTGGCCCAACTTGCTAGGCGAAATTATTTCTACGTCAGTGACTCGGATTTCATTGAACTGCCCAAGTGGTCAATGGCCGTTCAAAGCTATCTTCTTACACATACCAATGTATATCCATATATATGTATATGTATGTATATGCATAAATATCTAAGTATAAATAGATTTGCGCTTGTAAGATTCGCTTTTGTAATCATATTTGTATTTACGTATGTAAATAACCGCACATAAAGTGTACGTGTACCAAGTGTATGAGCGTGTGTCATTGAATTTTTTTTCTAGCATTTTGTGTGGTTTTGTGTTTATACACAAGTGGCTTTAGATGATGTGTGTGAGTATATTCTTCTAGAGTATTCCAGCAGAGAAATCAACACAGGAGAGAATGAAACATAAGCCCTACTAGGCCACAAAAGCGACTGCTATTTTTCTTGTACTGCTGTACTACGGGGTGATAATTGTCATATCTGAGATATCCGACTATTCTCTGTTCAGTTCCAAATAAAATAGTTTCAGTTAGGAAATTTTAGTATTTTTCCTAACTACTTTACTCGTACTTCCTACCGGGTCTCCACATATGTCCATGTATGTGTGTGCTTAGCCTACTTGGCATTCTTGCGTTGTCATTTATCCAACGCCATATTTGATCACCAACTTGTGCCCACAATAGATTTAATATGTATGTGAGTGAGTGTTGGTGCTTGCGTAGGCGTCCCATCGCCTGTCTGCTCCTCACAAAGGACATTTCACAAGAATGCAGATATTTGGCACTAAATAGACAAATATTTTTGGCAGCAAACAACTAACATCCGAGAACTTTTGGTCCGAAAGTCATTGAGCAAAATGAAGTGGAGGAAATTTAATGGAAATAAATATAACATAATTGCTCTGGGAAAGTCGTCATTTGATACATCATCACACTATTAATTCTTTTTGAAAATATTTTTGTGAATTCAGGTTTGGAATTTGAAACGTGACATAATTAAGTTAAATGGATCCGAATAAAATATCAAAAAACCTAGGAGGAAGTGAATAATTATTTGAATTTGGGAATATAATTACAGCAGGTTAGGTTATGTTTCGAGATTCATTAACCGGTTCCTTGTAATTCTATTAGTCCTAGGTATCTACTTATAGACTAAAACACAAGTTTTAAATCAAAAGTTTTAGTTTAAAGTTTAAAGAAACTATATAGTACAAATAACCTACATATATGTAACTTAATCCATATCCGAAACGTGAAAAAAGTCATGAAAAATTTAATAGCAGAATAAAATGGATGGGTCACTAGACGCATACCGAGAATACTATTGGCAAATCAATAATTTAGAAATTCTACAGCCATTTGTATCAATGACCTAAAAGCCTTGAAAGCGGCGATTTGAAACGTTTCTGCCTTTATCTGTTCTTTAAATTGAGGTGGATTTAACTGCAGACAAATACAAAGACATTACGCTGAAGTGTAAACGAAGGCGAAGCGAAAGTGCTCGAGCGCTATAAAGTGAAAAGCATAGAGTGTTTGTTTGCGTTCTTTTCTATTTTTATTTTATTTTTGTTTGTTTTTTAATTCACTCAAAGAATTTAATATTTAACTGACGCTGACTTTGATACTATAAATGATAAAGCTGACGTTGTTAGCATTGACGCAGTGGCGAGTCTTGATGATGCGATCATTTGCTCAGCCTAATGGCGTTGACGTATTATCCGAGCGTAATCACGCTGCCGCTGACAGTTGATTGGCCTGCAAAAGACAATTTGCCGGAGTTTGCCGTGCGGGATAAAAAGTCATATTAGAAGGAATATTATAGCTCAGTTTAAAGAGACGTCTTTGTCAATGATGTGATGCAAGAAGTAGCAAAAGATGATGATGAGTATGAAGATAAATACAGAGTTAGAGAGAGAGAGAGCGATTGATGAATATTTATTTTGAAATATCTATAAATTAGTAATGCCCTAATGGTAACATAATAGTATTTTAATTAGTAAATTCAGCTCGTCAGTATATTTATTAAAAGGAATTTTACAGATTTTATATTCGGTGCATCTTTGATCCAATTTCAAAAGTATATTGTATACTTTAATTTATGTATATGTATTTAATTAAATTAAGTAATTTTTGCGATATTTCGTTGAATATAATACGACACATGAGCATAAAATTACGAAAAGAAAAAAAAATTGATAAACAACTCACTAAATACCTGCAGATTATCTAAGCTTACTAAGTGTACCATAGCGTATGAGTGCTCTGCTGTGGCGCATTGCCCCATTTAACCTCGAAAATGTCCATGAATTAGCATAGTAAATACCTGATAATGCGGTTGAATTTAAGCACAAATTTAACAAAAAACAACAACATAAAAATACGATTATACGCTTTAGGAATCAGTTTAGAAATTTAAGAGCACAACTACATAATTCGTTAATTAAGTAATCAACTAACTTTGGGGAATATCAAAAATAGTAAGAGGATACACACCTTGAAGGTCATTTAAAACAAAAAACTAAATTTTTGCCGAAATAAACTCCAGATAATTATCACCTCATTGTGTTATCTTGTTAATCGGTAGCCTCGAAAAATATGCACCAAGTAAGTAACCAAATCCCCAGTGCAAATAAGACACAGATTTTATCGCTTTATTGCACTTATCTTCAAAGAGTTTATCACTTCACTGCTATGAAGCCACAAATGTCCTTGACCTTGCCATTGGTGGTAAGTAAGAAACTGGGTGTGCGTGTGAGAATGTGTAGAGAGAGTTGTTGTTGTAAGAATGCAAAGTACTCAAAGGCACTAAATTAAAGCCAATAATAAAATAATAAAGGACAATAACAACAACAGCATCATTTAAATTGGTTGTGTGTGTGTGAATGGAGGAGACAACTCTTTAAGGGATTTACAGTGTTTTGTGTACTTGAAAATTTATAGCTGTAATAAAGCGTAGCGCAGAAAGCATTTTGAATCAAATAAAGCATCTGCAATTCTAGGATTCATGACTTAGTTGAATTGAATTGAATTGTTACAATAAAAATATTAATTTTCATGTATTTTATTTCATTTTGCATTGGAGAACTTTAGTGTTGACAGTGTGGGCCCAAATTTCGATAATTCAGCATTTCGCTATTCTAATATTCGCACACATGTGCTTCTATTTATGTCTAAGTGTGCTCATCTTAACAACAACAGCAACAAATGCTCCCCATATGACCTCTAGGTCATCAAACCAGTGTGTAACACATTCCGACTGACTACACCCGGGGCATTTGAAAGTGAGAATGCCAACGAATATTCGTACGTAGTCACAAGCCACTCTTCATGCGGCTCAGCTCTTCGCCTTTGTTCGATTGTTGGTTGAGCATATTTATTACCATGCGGGTTAACATATGTTACTGTTGTTGTTCTTTAGGAGTCATGGCCGTTGAACTATTTACTTTTGTTTACGTTTAGCTTTTGGCAGAGCAGGCAGCACGGTCATTTGTCCAACTCCACACATTTCTGCGTCTTGTTAATTTGCGCTTTTTTACTCAACGCGCGGCGGCAAGTGAACTCTGTTAAATTATGATAGCTCAGTTAATGAATATTCAGAATATAATGGAGAGTGAGAAGTGCAAAACAGATTACTACTGCATTAATTCATCTATTATCATTAATCCATTTATCAAACTTTTCTAAATATTAAGTGCATAGGTTAGACGGTATTGAACTTAACGTCTATTAAACAGCTACAGTACGTGGAATGCAACAACAAATCAGATAATTATCCTATATGTATTCTATCTGGGCATATTCTTTTTCATTGGAGCTACAACTATATCAAGTGGCAAGTGGCATTTATAAGATATAAGAGACAAATATAGTATATATTGAGAACAAGCATAAGTGGTTTCATAGCAGTTGTTGTTATTGTGTTTTGTTTTTCATCATCGGAACAATAATTGTCACCAAAATATCTATGTGCCACGCTACCAAACAATAAACGGCTGAAGCAAGCACAACGCATAATAGAATATTTGAAAGCCCAAGAGACTGGCAGAGTTTTCTCTGTTGTCTGAGCTCAAATAAGGAATTTCAATAACCGCGTCAATTGTATGCGACAGGGAGCAGCATTTCTCGGAGGTCCTCACTCTAGCATTTCACCGTAACAAACAAATTGTATTTGTTGTTGTGCAGAAGACTTCACAAAAGAACACGCATCCACAGTCGGCAAACCGCAGAGCGCATTGAAACACAAACAGTGTAAGACTTTGTGATGAATTCGCTGACACCTCCGCGTGGGTCGTCGAGATTTTCGCACTTCAATTTGCAGAGCAAACCACACACTTACATACACACACTCTCACACAGTAAACCGATTAATTTCTTACGCTGCAGAAGAAAAGTTCAAATTAAGAGCCTTAACAGCAGATTATTCTTCGCAAAAGTTGGAATACTTGACTGTTGTTTGCGATGAAGGTGTCAATGGAAGGCATTAAATGCAAGCATTTGTATTTGTGTGTGTGTGTGTATGTGTGCGGGAATTGTGGAAATTTTAATTTCAGCGCTTATCACCCGCATTCACTCACATTGCACACTTTTCAATTCTCCGCTTGAGTTGAATTAATTGACTTCTAATATTATATAAACTGCGTTCTCTGTTTCTCTACTACACTGCCGGTTCAACATGGACTCAGAATATCGACGGTCTGTCAAAATTTTCAGGGTCAAATGTGCAATATGGACCACCTTATCGATAACTGTACATTGTGGTCCACCGCAACAGACAGCTTCAATGCCAATTTCGACATCAACGCGGTGACATGATTCGAGTTTTATTAACTGTTTTGTCTACAAATTCGTTCGTGGCGGGAAATTGTGCCGTTTGTGTGGGTGTGATCTGTCAACGAGTGCTATAAAATCAATAAGAACAAGAGAGCAACCGCAAAACAAACCAATGTCAGACTGCGCTCAATGCTTTTAAACGCAGCCAATTCGTTAGCACGCGCATCCATTGTCAACCTGAGCTACAAAGCGACACTATAATTATAACAGCATACATATTGATCAATAAATAGTCATATATGGGAGAGTTATCACACACTCAATGAGCTCATTTCGTGAGGTAATATGTCAAAAACATAAAGCGCGTGTCATCATTAAAATGTCGAGGTAGATGAATGCACCGCGTATATATGTATAAAATAAATATGGGAGGGACAAGCTCGGTTGCAGCCTTCGCTAAATAATTTATCTTGCAATAAGAATGTTTTTATTGTGACTTATTACACTTGTAGTAAGTACTTCTCCATATTCAAATGACAGTTAACCTCAAAGGATCAGCAATGCCATAAGAATTCAGAATTTGAGAGTAGAGTTAGGGTAATGATTTTTGAATATTTAATATGAGTAAAATTGAGGTTGTAAATACTTCTGTATAAAGTGCGAAATATGATCGGAATCGGAGTAAACAAATCTGACCTCATATGACCTGCATTGACAAAGATGATTAACCCCTGTCATAATTCATTGGACCCACCAGAGTTTTGTTGATATTTTGACTAGTCAAGTGAGGAGACTGGTTATTATCAGAAGTGAAGCTTGCCAGTCACGTGAGTTCAAGTTAGGGAAACCAAATCAAATTGGAGCTAACGTGACGTCAAGGTAGGAAACGTGCGAGAGTTAGACTAATTATTAAATCAGATCAATTTAGGTTTTCGGAAAAATCGGCCAATGAATTACCCCAAGTTCGTACAGTAAAGTAATAATTTGCGTTATTCTTGATGTTTATTTGTCGAATATAGCGGTATTTGAGTGGATATGCTTATCGCTAGCCAAGATATCTAGGTAGGTAGGTAGGTATGAGTGTTGCCATATCATTTTATGGCCCAATTAGCACTAGATGTGCCATTTTGATACACTGTTCGCAGACCTTATAATTTACTGTTGTCCCGTTTCATCCTTCCATTCAAACCACTTTGTGGTTTCGATGAAACTACTTATATCCGATATGTTTTTAGTTGATATCCATTCAAGGCTTGATGCCTGATGGCTTCCTAATGTCTTATGTCGTATCTGCGATAGAGCTGGACATTCACAGAGAAAATGGAAAATAGTTTCCTTATTTCCCTCCAGTTCACAGCCTCGACAAATGTTATTATAGGGTATGCCCATTTTCATTGCATGTTCTCCAAATGGCCAATGACCTGTTAGAGTAGCTGTAAGTCTGAAGATACTTTTCCTGGACCTATTTAATAATTCCGTAGATCTAGTCTTATCGTATTTTGGCCATGTCTGTTTAGCTATTTTATATTTTGTTGTATTCTTCCATCTGTTCTCTGCTAATTGTTCCAATTGAAAGTTTAGCTCTCTTTTGATCGTTCCTAGAGGGCATAGAATTGGCTCGGCTTCGGATTCGTCTAGAACGGCTCCTGCTTTTGCCAACTCGTCTGCCCTTTCGTTACCGAAGATGTTCCTGTGACCGGGAACCCAGACTAAGTCTAATTGTACTTTGTCTTTCAGATTGCTCAGTGCCTTCTTGCAGTTGTGGACTACTCTGGAGTTAGTTAGTGGCGTCGACAATGCCAGGAGCGCCGCTTGACTATCTGTATAAATAGTTGCTTTTTGTATCCTCTGGTAGTTGACCAATAGAGCTTCACAGGCCCTCTCAATGCCCAGTACTTCTGCTTGGAAGATGCTAGCCAAGTTCGGTAGACGGAAGGAGCGTGAATAGTTAAGATCCTCGGAGTATATACCTGTGCCTACTCCGCAGTCCATTTTGGACCCGTCGGTAAAGACTGCTATAGTATTCTCCTCCCTTATCATGCCTCTTCTCCACTCTCGTCTAGAGGGTATCCTCACCTGGAATTCTCTATTGAAGTCTAACTCTGGGATAATGTAATCTGATTTATAGGCATTTACTTTAACTATGTTCAGAATGTCGCTATGCCCATAATTTTTCTGTTTCCATCCACCTATCTCCTTAATTCTTATAGCAGAGTATGCAGCTATTTTCTGGATATGGATGTCTATCGGAAGTTGGTAAAGAAGCACATTAAGTGCCTCGGTCGGGCAGGACCTTATAGCACCTGTGACTCCTACGCAGGCTGCTCTTTGTAGTCCATTTAATTTCCTAATATTATATTGTTTCTTTAGCGCAGGCCACCAAACCAAAGCTCCATATGTGAGTATTGGTCTGATGACAGCAGTATACATCCACATGATTATATTTGGTCTAAGGCCCCAGTTCCTGCTGACGATTCTCTTGCAGGTGTAGTATGCCATATATGCTTTTTTTGTTCTCTTTTCTATGTTCATTTTCCAGTTCAATTTGGTGTCTATCTCAATCCCTAAGTATTTTGCTGTAGGTGACAGAGAGAGCGAGGTACCATTGAGCTCAGGTAAATGAAATTGGGGTACCTTAGTTCTGTTAGTAAAAAGCATCAGTTCTGTTTTGTTGGGGTTAACACCTAGTCCGTTATTCATGGCCCATAGGTTTAACCTTCTCAAGGCTCTCTCCATAATCTCGCTGACTGTTGAAGGAAACATGCCTGATACCATCAGCACTATGTCGTCCGCGTATGCTATTGTTTTTACTCCTCCTTCGTTTAGTTGGAGTAGTACTTCGTTCAACGCTACCACCCATAAGAGTGGCGAGAGGACTCCTCCTTGAGGTGTCCCCTGCTCACATAACTCTTTCGTGTAGCAGCGCCGTTTGAAGCTAATATCATTCTGTTAATAAGCATCGACTGTATCCATCTGCACACCATGTCGTTTATACCGCCATGTGCCAGTGAATTAATGATTGTGCTTATTTCTATATTATTAAAGGCTCCTTCTATATCAAGAAATGCAGCCATTGTGTACTGTTTGTGATGTAGTGATTTTTCAATTACACTTATCACATCATGAAGGGCAGTTTCGGTTGATCGACCCTTCATGTAAGCATGTTGTGACTTCGATAATGTATCCGCCATGATTGATCTTATATGTATGTCTATAAGCCTTTCTAATACCTTCAACATGAAGGATGTTAGGCTTATAGGTCTGAAGTCCTTAGCGTTATCGTGCGTTTTTCTGCCTGGTTTTGGAAGAAATACCACTTTAATTCTTTTCCAACTTCTTGGGATATAAGATAGTTGAATGCTTGCTTTGTAGATATTGCTGAGCCTTTGAACTATTGGTTCTTTCAGCTTTTGTAGCATTATAGGTATTATACCATCTGGTCCTGCCGCTTTAAACGGCGAGAAACTGTTTATTGCGTATATAATTTTCCTTTTGTCTACTATGTGACTAGAATTATCCTGTTCGTTCGTTTGTGTTACTGGTTGGACTTCCGTTACTGCTGTTTGTTGACAACCAGGGAAATGTGTGCTTATGAGTACCTCCAGCGTTTCTTCCGCCGAGGAGGTCCACACATTCCCCCCCGTCTTTATGTAAGCAGTACTGGTGTGTTCTTTTGATAGTATCTTATTCAGCCTGGCAGATTCTTTGCAACTTTCTATTGAGGTGCAAAAGGATCGCCATGATTCTGTTTTAGCCTTTTTAACTGCTTTTTTGTATTTTTTCATACAGTCTTTATATGGCTGCCAGACTTTAGTTCTGAAGCTTTCGTTGAAGGCTTTCCTTAGTTGTGTTCTCAGGTTTTTAAGATCACCATTCCACCAAGGAGGAGACTTCCTCTTTTTCAAAACTGTCATCGGTGTGGATTTATTGAACGAGGTTGATAAAATTTTTTCTATCTTCTCTACCTCGGTATCTAGTTCTTGCGAATTGTTAATAGTGTTATTACTTGTTTTTTCCATGCTCTTTATTGCTATTTTAGTAAATTTTTCCCAATCCGTTCGTCTAGGGTTTCGATATTGTCGAGGAGCACTGCATTTCTCACGGATGCTGAATAGTATCCATGAGTGATCCGACATGGAAGGTTCATCGGATACCGTCCAGTCATCTACAACTAGACTATCTGAGTCTGTTGATAGCGTGAGATCCAGCACTTCCTCCCAACCCGAAAACCTGTCCGAGCTTGGGAAAATAAAAGTCGGCCTGTTGCCCTTGTTGCATATACTTAAATTGCTATTTAAAATATAATGTAAGAGCGACTCACCTCTGGTGTTTGTACAGGAGCTGCCCCATAGGGTGTGCCTGGCGTTGGCGTCACACCCTATTAGGATATCTTCTTTATTGTTGTTTTCAGTTAGTTTTCTGAGTGCTGCGGGTGGTACATCCTCATCGTGAGCCATGTAGGTTGAGACAATAAAGAAATGTTTTCCTTTTTGCTCCACCTTTACCACTGTAGTATCTGCTGTGCTGTAATTTGGACAAAGAAATGCATTTATACTTTTATTGATAAGAATGCATGCCCTTGGTTTACCTTCATTACGCATATAGAAGAGATTGCAGTTACTGCTGTTTAGCCCTTTGATTGTGGCTTCCTTGACCCAGGGCTCCTGTATAAGGCTGATGTCGATGCTCCTCTCACTTACGAGGGTATTCAGATTTGCTGTAGCACTCTTTGAGTGCTGCAGGTTTATCTGAACGCATCTAAGACTGTTGGTCATTCTTGATTTCTCCGATGTCCACATTCCTTAGCAACTGGCTGGCGTCGTCGACCTCTTCCGTGTCGTCTTCGTCAGCCGTTTTGTCGCCTTGGAATATTTTCATCCTGGCCTTGCGAATTCCGAAGCTGATTTTGTTGTCAGCTTTTCCTAGAGCCTCTAAGGACTCCTCGCAAATGGCCACTAATATTGGCCTACTGGTTTTATTTGGCTTTTCCTCTTTTATCAGCTGCCACTCGTCTATACCTGGTATAGATTTATTTTGCAGCTTGATACACCTCAGGAGTTTTTCGCCTGGCTCCTCCAAAGGGGGTAACCAAATGCGTGCACGAGGCCTCTTTGGAATTTCGCTGGCGGGTATAAGCCTCAATTGGAGGCTTTCAAAGGCGTGGCTAATCTTAGCTACACTACTCGTCAGGAAATCCAGAGAGGACTGGTTCATACATTTGATCACCCTGTAACCCCTCAGGGTTTCGGAAGAGTCAAACTCTGGATGAGGACCCGCAGGATTGTCGAGCACATAGCTTAACACTAGACTCGACAATCTGACGTCGATCTCCACCCATCTATCCTGTATGGTGTTTGGCGAGGAGAAATTATCGTCAATAATGGCTACCTGTAGGCAGTCCCTGGCTACATCGCTGAAGTGTCTTGCAGCACTTGTAATATTTTTATCGCTTTCCCCCTGCCTGGGTTTCTTGGGCTGGGTTCCTTGCGGTTCATTGAGGGAGCGATTCCTTTTCTGGGAACTGCTCGCCTTCACGTTTTCTGTTAGTGGTTCTGATTGCTTCCTTTTCAGGAAGCTTTCATACTCCTCCACTGTTTGCTGTAGCCTCTTTATCTCAGCTTCATCAACTGGGTTACCGGCTGCCTGATCCTTGGCTATCTTGCTTAACACAAAGACTGCCCTCTGGTACCGGTTTTTACGCAGTTGATTTTGCGATTTCTTTCTTTTCTTCTTTAAAGTTTCACCTTTAGCTGCCAGTACACTTTGGTTGGTGTTCTTGGCGGCGCTTGAGGTGGAAGCTTCCATATCTGGCTTGTTAGTACCCTGATTGGTACTCACTGCTGTCACTACCGGTGTACTGTGGCTGGTACTCCCGGTAGTACTCTTACTCGTCTCCTGGCTGGAGGCGAGTAACTCGTCTTCATCGGATTCCATTATAGGATTCCGATATGTGTTAGCAGTTCCGGTGGTCATGGCATTGGTCGTCAAGTTAGTTGTTGTTGTTGTAGTTGTTGTTGTTGTTGTTGTAGTTGTTGTATCCATTTTTTGGTCCCACGAGTAGTCCGGAAGGGGTTGGTCACTCGTACGCAGAGCCGGTATGCGCAGAGAAGGCGTTTTGATACCTCCGACCTCGCCCGGGCATCGGAGGGGACCGTTCGCGATCAGCTACTCGTTACCGCCCGCTGACCATTCAGCCATCGGCACGGGTGCCTCAACACCTTGGCTTAGGGTGGTGTTGGTGCGGGTGTCCTAACAATTCCACAATAGGATGCAGACGTAAAACCGTAGGCTTATTCATCTGTATCCCCATTGTGTAAATTGTTAGGTATCCCTCTTGGTTCGTAAAAAGTAAGTGCGTGTTCCCATTTGGGATGCGCGCATTTACTCTTACTTAAGCCCCTTCGCCACGACAAGGCGACCAACGTAGAAGGAGAGCCAAGATATCTTCTTTATAATATAAAACAACATCAAATGAGACGAAAAGTAGAAAACATCGAACATATTACTGTAATTCATGTCAATTCAGGCGATAAGTGTGAATCACGCAGCACAAACGTGCGAGTGCAAAAGTGTAAAATCAGCGTAATGTAATTTACGACACACTCTCCGAGCGCACACATTTTATGCGCATTTCGAATTAATATTTGCTTTTCCACGTTATTGAATCATTTGTGATGTGTGTGATTGTGGCAGCTCCAACGCAAACTATGTTTTCGCCCAGATACAATAATCTGATTTAAATGCATTTACGGTAATTTATTATCAGTTTATTATCACTTAATCCACGCGATTGCACTCGAGGCGCGCAAATCAATTTTATTGTGTCTGCGGAAATCATGAAATCACGCTAATGAATGAAGCCGAGCGTTGAGAGCAAGCAAAAAATCGATTTTCGCCTTTAAAAATATAATCATAAATTAATAGTGTTACAATGCTGCCCTTAATTACACAACTCACACACGGGAACATAAAGCCACCGCGTGAATGAGAAGCTTTTTGAACTCACTTGCGCACTTATCTCTCCGCTCACACACCGATTGGATGTCTCACAGAAGCACTTACCGCGAATAAATTGTATGACAAACAATAAAATGCTCGGCTTTATTTTAATTAATCGCAATTAATTTCGCTGCTGCGCTGTTTGATGGACAGACAGCGGATGAATGCGTCTGACAACAATTGGCAATCTTTGGCACTCACCGTGTGCACTTAGCTGTCAGGCCAATTCATGTCCACTGACAGTTGTTGTTGTTGGTGTGTATATGAGTTGTTTCAAATTATTGTGTGATGCAGCATTCTGATGAATTGATTATAAACTTAAAACCATGAGATAAATGAATGAGAAGCTACATATACATATTATATTTCAATGTAAAACAATGAAATCGGATTAAGCAAATAAATACTTTTTTTTAATTGAGAATATTTCGCATTTTAAAGCGCATTTGTGAAGCTGTTTTTACATGATTTTTATCATTGATTCTAATGAAATCAGTAGCCCTAATGGGCCCATTAACAAAGATTTTGTGTTTCTTTAGCACTAGGTTTTGGAATATAGTTCAACACTGATTGCGCACCATTCGCAGATATAAAGCTCAAACGTTTCGTAATCTTCCGAACATACCTTCAATTCTTTATGGCTGAGCTCTTTTTAAACTTAGAGCAGTAATTGCCGGTTTCTATATAAGTTTAACGAAAAATTTAAACCGCATTTTTTTTTAAAAGATTCAAAACTATTTTGTGGGTGTGGCATTGGTCCAATTCCACCCATTGGCAATTATCATCCTGCTGAATTTGTCAAGCATTAACAGCCAAGAAAAGAGTACACATTTCATCATAAGGATTTTTCTTCAAGTTGAAGTTGGAAGAGAATAATGGACAGATAGAATCAAAATCAATTCGACTCATTGTTCAAAGCATTTTATGTAATATAACTATTATTTTTTTAAATATATATATTTATAGACATATCTCCATTTTAAGCTGTCACTTACTATTATGCTCTGTGTTGCTTCGTGTGAGAAATAAAAAAAAGCATTTTATTAAAAAAAAGCTAATTGCTATTGTTGTATACTTTTATTATTTAAATGTTGGTTAAATGCATCTCATCAGTGGACAAACGCAACTTACGAGAGCACTTACGCTTCCGGTTCACGTCACTTTACATTCGCCACTCCCACTTTACAGCATCGTTCTGCCGCTTCGTAACTTCCTTCACACATACACAAACACACACGTTTTGATGAAATGTACGTCACAGCTCACACATCAGTCACTCATTGTGTCAAAGCGGCTGCTGTTGCCAGCGCATGTGTGTGGTTGTATGTGAAGCACAATAGTGCGTGAAGTTTTTGCTTTTAACTTTAATGCCATTAAGTTTCATGTTAGTATGTGTATTCATGTTAAATTTTATTATGTGGCCGCCTGCTTACTTTCTTACATGCTTGTTGCTTCCTTATGGCTACAGTGTTGCGAGGCAAAATAGCATTTTCATATTAACAAAGATTACGAACATTCCCATCATATATCACATATACATAAATGTATACTCTTATGAGTATACATATATTCCTTACCACTTATGGTTTTGTTGTTGTTTTATGCATTTATTTGTTGGGAGTTGCTTTTAGTTGCGGCTGCGACACACTTGCTGTAGTTTCATTTCATACATTTTGTGTTTTTATTTTTTTTTTGTTTTTTAGCTCTTGTTTAAGTAATGCGTCGGTATTCAGTGGCAGTCGAGAGTAAAACGCGCCTGAGATTTAAACTAAAAGTTTTCATGCGCGGGAAATGTGTGTGCTTTCAAGCTTCGAGTGGAGATTTAGTTTAGTGGAATGAGTCTTAGTAGAAATTAAGTAAAGTTTCGAATGAATTCAGCGCTGATTTTTTGCAATGCTACGGTACATATGTAAATGGTATGAGGTTTTACCATATACATATGTATGTGTGCATGTGGGTGTGTTTGCATGTTCACATAAAGTTTCTCTATTTTGTAGGAGGGGGAGGATTTACATACAATTTGTTTTAATATTTCACGAATTAATGATCAATAAACACTTTACACCACAAGTTAAAGATAAATTCAGTGTTGCCAACAATTCTATAAGTTATTAAGTGATTACCTACAATAATTTCATGATTTCATTTCATAGAAGTGAAATTCTTTTAGTTTTTGATAGAGTAGAGATATTTATTGTATTTCTTCAACTCGCATCGTCTTTCAGTTACTTCACATCTTACACACGCGTGCTGTTGTAATTATGCATGTGTGTGTGTTGCACAATTTCTTGCCGCCAGATCAGTTTACATGAACTTGACACTTTAATAATCTACATTCTTCTCTTATTCTCTTCCCATTTATGTCCCATTATGTCCAGCAGTTACAACAACAGCATTGTACAGCAAATTATCCAACAATTGCATCATCATTAATAATGTAACCAGCATCGTTTCTTCTTCTTCTCCGTTTCGTTGCACTGCGTGTCTGCAAAACTTCCTGCTTGCTGCCTTTTTATCACACAAGCGCGGGGAATTATCGTCATGCAAGTAAATGCCTACTTATGCACACCATTTACATACTGGATATCTGCGCCATGGGGGCTCTAATTAGGTAAACTCGCTTTTAATGTGTAATTTCATGCAAAGCTAATCAAAGAGCACACTGACAAACACACACAGATACATACATGCCAATAACAACTAATTGAACAGCAACAACAACATAGCGCAAATACTCCCATTTTATTGAATGTCTTAGTAATTACAAAGCGAAGCCAATTCTGATTGAAATTTCACACTTTGAGACATTTCATGCAAGTCATCTTGAGTCGGTTAGTGCGTTTTCAACCAAATGTAAATACAAATGGATTTTAAATAGATAGAAATATGAAATTTAATGTGTTAATCAGCAAATATATTTGGCTTCATTGACAAAGTCACTACATTAAGTGATCAATTAGAATATTTAAATTAACGGTAAATATGCCACTTCGTAAAACTCTATACATTTCAAATATGGCTAAATAATTATCGAGCATTTTGAATCGCTGTGTGACTTCAACTAAATGTTGTAAATTATAAACACGCGAACAATTAATTACATTCACTTCTACTAAAAATGCAGCGATTGAATATTTCGTTTCGTCGATTCGGTTGTTTTTTTGGAGGTCATTGAAGTGGAACGCTCAGAATCAAGCCATTTCCGATTAACCAATTTGTTCTTATTTATTAAAACAAAAACTGGAATTATTTCTTAAATCGCAAATAATTCATATTATTAAGCCTTTCAAAGCGGAAGCAATAAGACTAAATCCAAATATTTTTTTTTAACAATTTAATGACGAGTTTAGCTAATCGATGTTGTAGTAATTTCGTATTAGAAAGCATATTTGAAAATCAACTTAATGAATGAATTAATGAGAATGCATCATCTCATACTATTAGAAGTTTATTATTGCGAAGTTGAACACGTTTAGGAGAAAATCATTGAATTTGAATCAGTTTTGTATGTCCTCAATGTCCACAGGTACTTTATGAAACATATTCGCTGGTTTCAATATGCAATAATTTAATTAGTTGGATACTTAGTTGCTTTTGCAGCCGGTTTCATGAAAATTTGTAGTGAAGATTGCTTTAAAGTATACAAGTTTTGTGAGAAAACAGTTGTACCAGAAAATAGTAAATTTCAAAAATAATTGATAGTAAAACTGGTTGTTATTTAGTAGAAACCAGCTGAGCTGTATTCAATATTGTATTGCAATTCAATAACCCAAATTTAATTCGTAACACGTTGTCAATAGATAAAAGTCCATTTAATCAGCATTAGATTCGGGTACTGTGGAACCTTTCATATAAAAAATAAAAGCGTGAAGATTTTTTACAGTTCGTAGACACTTGAAGCGTCAGTTGATGAATTGTGTAATCAATATTATTTTCCTCAATTTAATTTTTTTTATTTTATATGTTTTTTGTCTTTAAATATGTAAATTCCCAGTCCAACTAACCTTTCAATTGCAATGACTTACTTAGTGCTTCTTCTTCTTGACTGGCGTAGACACCGCTTACGCGGTTATAGCCGAGTCCACAACAGCGCGCCACGTATCCCTCCTTCTGGCAGTTTGGCGCCAATTAGTTATACTAAGCGAAGCCAGGTCCCTCTCCACCTCGATTAGAGTTGAATGATATGGAGCAGGCATATAATGGCTTTTTGCGATTAGAAAATTACATAAAACAATAACAAAGTACATAGATTAAGAATTGTGTAATGGTGATATAACTATATAATTGCATAATGTGAGCTTAAGGTCGTAAATATGTAAATTATGTACGTAACTGTAACTATCCTTTGAGGAAAAATTCAATAATGAATATATTAAATATGATTACTAAATATGATATTTGAAAAAAAAAACAAATAATTTTATTTTATTTCCTTTAACATATACACTTGTACGAAGTAAGGAGAGGAAGAGGTAAGTACTTCCTTCCACATAAGGACAGCGCAGGTATAGCGCAAATATGAATATAAATTTCCGATGTGAGTGAATGAGCAATATTTTCTGCAAGGCATTTAATTTCATTTAGAGCAAATTCGAATAGCAAATGTGTAAATATTTCTTGCGCTCGTGTCCTTCGGAGTTCAGCTTGCAAGGGCAATTGCGTTTGCATCTCATTGCAGACGAAGGAAAGGAGATTTGTAGAGTTTCCGGGTTCAAGAGCAACAATTTATCGCATAAATGTAAATTTATAACTGCACAATGTTTGTTTATTTACAGAGCTCTATATGTGCATATACACTATAATATATTTCTACTTGTATACTTGGAGCATTTGTGGCTGCATCTTGCGTGCTACATAAATATTTTCTTAACCTTTAGCGGCACCTTCGCTGTAAATTTGCATAATTGCATGTGTGTGTGAACTCAAACATACAAACATACTTGTACAGACAGACAAACATCAGACGTGAAATGTTTTATATGCACAGCAGATTAAGTTGTGTTAACAACGGCAGGCGAATAGCCATTTATAAATAAATATTGTCTTCGCACCTACTCATGTGTGCGTCTGGTATCAAACGCACACAAGTAAGGCAGACCAACTGCGGGCGCAAACGAAATTTATAATTTCTGAAATATTGTTAACCACTTGGTCGCTCAAAAGGAAAAACGATTAGCTTGGTGCTCCATATCTAATATATTTTCAAATTTCAAATTATATTAAGAGATCACAACAATGAATCAACATATTCTGTATAAATGTATTGACATGAAAACTTAAAAATACCGTTATGTGGTAGGTAGGTGTTGCTTTCAGTCGATTTCTATATACTATAATAAGAGAAATTCACACATTAGATTTTCAGATTGGCAGTTACGCATTCAAAATGTATATTTCACTGTAGAATATTCTTAAATAATTTTTGATATTGGATGTAGACTCTGTCCAATGTGTTCCTCACTTAATGTATTCATTGTTATTGGGTATAAAAGAGTTTATGTAAATCAGTTTAAAATTAAGTTGTTTAACTATTTAACTATCTACTCAATTATGAACGAAAGGTGTGAAACAACAAGAGACGTTAAATAAAGATCTATATATAAAAATCGAAATCTTTATGACACGTACTAATTATTAACACGATTTGGAAAAATAAATACAAGTAAGTAAAGACAAACACACAATTTACTGTAGTATTTATTGTACTAATATAGTTAGTAGGGTTGCTGTAAGCAGCAGAGCTTTTCGAAAGAAATGTTGGCTGAAGTTGTGTTTTGAAGGTTAGGTCTAACTACAGAACATATGAATTCTAATTAGTAGCACCCACTCATAAAAATTAGACGAATTTTAGAATAATATATTATAATTAGAATTTTCATTCGTGGGAGGCGGTAGTTCATCCAACGACCACTCGAGGAGCTGCTACATAGTCAATCTACTCGTATCTCAAGTTAGTTGTCTCATTAAATCGTCCGTTAATTGCAAGAGAAACAGCAATTATTTAGCATATCACACAATCCAAATGCGTCACATAATCACGAAGATTTGTAAACTGACACTAATTTCTCTGAAAGCAAGTGTCGCTTTGTTTATCAAAGGAGTTTTTCTTTGTTCTCCTTTTGGTGTGTGAAATTAATATGGGTGGGCGCATAGTCAAGTGTTAACGTCAGCAGCAAATAAAATAGAATTGTACAATATGAAATTGAATACATAAGCAAATAAGACGTAAGAACTTGGTGACAATAGAAAACCTTTACGTATTGCACTTTACATAATTCCTCAAGTGTGACTATTTTTTAATGGCATTGAAGAAGCACAACTCTTTCGATATAATTTCATGCGTAGGTGTTAATATAAACGCTTTCAAGCACTCTCCCACCCACCATGTATGCTTAACGATCTTAACTTCACCTGCCTCCGCTTATAACATATGTGTGTTGCGACCAGTGTTATGAAACTGTTTTGGAAATACAAACGCCCACAAACTAGAACAATAGAGAACACAAAATGAAACTTATTTCGCAGACACTGATTACGCTAAGCAGGCGTAATGACAATAATGATGAAAATGACTCAAAGGGTGACCAAGCGCAAAACAGGACTGTAGCCAGCAGCTGTGGCCAAGGCATTCCCTGGAAGTGTGACAATTGACGACAGTCGGTGATGACTTTGGTTACAAATATTATACTTAAACGTAATTATCATAAAACAAGAAAAAACGTTAACTTCGGCTGTACTGAAGCTAATATACCCTTCACAGGTGCATTTCTTTTAGTAACTATATGTTTAAGCAAATCTAAAGACGTAAGTAAAAAAAAAGAAAACATTTTACTAATCCATGTAAAATTTCGTGAAGCTACCACGTCAAATGCCAAAAATTTTCCATACAAGCCCTTGATTCCGATCGTTCAGTTTGTATGGCAGCTATATGATATAGTGGTCCGATATTGGCAGTTCCGACAAATGAGCAGCTTCTTGAAGAGAAAATAACATCTGCAAAATTTCAAAACGATAACTTAAAAACTGACTAGGACTAGTTCGTATATATACAGACGGACATGGCTAAATCGACTCAGCTCAACATACTGATCATTTATATATATACTTTTTAGGGTCTCCGACGCTTCCTTCTGGGTGTTACAAACATCGTGACAAACATAATATACCCTGTCTGTTCATGGTATAATTACTGACGAAAGGGGAAATGGGCAATTTTGACGTCAAAAATAATAAAAAAGTTATCAGTAAAAAAATAAATTTTCTTATCTTACATTAATTTTGCTTTTTTAATCGCTGGCACTTTCTCGGTCTTATTATTATTATTTCTATATATATATATTTATTATTTCTAACTGTACTTATTTAAAGCTATACGTATTTTAGGGCTTTATACCTCGGCAGCACGTGAATATTCGACAATTATATTAAAATGGCTTAAGTCGAGGTGAGAAATATAAAGTCCCGTACTTTTCGTGCAAATTTACTCCTCTCAAAGCTCCTTCTTGAGGGGTGTTTTGATACAATGAGGTAGTCTGATAACCAAAGTCACTCCGACACGTGCATAAAATAAATCGCATAACTCCAAAGCAACTTTCAATTGCGTGAAATCTGCTCAATTAAAGTTATGCAAATGTATTTTGATAGTTCAGATGCATTTCACAGTTAAATACATATATAAATATTACTAAAAGTTCCATACACTCGTACAGTTGTGTAATAATCCCTGAAGTGACAGCGAACAGAAAGTAAATACACAAGCTAGCTACAATAGTGCTCTCCTTCCCAGCACAACAACTCCGCCGCCAGTGTTTACTCAGTCGATTCCTGCTGTGCCACAATTGCATGTAACAACCAGCAACTAACAATAAAATATGTAACTGTTAAAATAAGGAAGTGGGAGTTTATATATAACGGGTATCTATGTAAAGAAAATGTCAACATTAAGTTGGAGAAATCTGTTATGACACAAGAGACTAAATTATAGATGAGTCGAAGTGAAATGAAAACTTGAAATTAAACCGTTCTTCGTTGTTTGTTCTTACTCAAAAACGGTACTGTAACGATGCCCCAGCGTCCAAATTACGAGCATACGAAAAATTCCTAAAAGAGTGAAAGGCTTTCACAAGGGTTTCGACGATTGCTAGAAGCGCTGGAATAATAGCATTAATATGTAGTACTGAGCCATGCTACGCTTGCGCTTATTTTCTATAAAGCAACGCTTTTGAAGTACGATAGTGGAAAAATGCCTAGAGGCCTCTGTCAGTATATAGTTGTTAGTAGTCGTAGCTCCACAAAGGAAAACTTCTTGTTGAAAATAATTGAAAGAAACACAACTTTAATAAATATGTTTGCTTTCACAAATTTAATCTCTGATGCCATTTTATCTGAATGATATGGAAAAGTCCATGTGTTTTGATGCTTACTGGATTTTGTTAAAGAACTATATGTTTTTAACAAAAATTTGTAATCTTGTTTCTGAACAATTATCAGTTTGTTCTGTCACAAGCACATGTCATGCAATTTTTATTTATTTTATTTTTTATTTTATTTTATTTTATTTTATTTTATTTTATTTTATTTTATTTTATTTTATTTTATTTTATTCTATTTTTATTTTATTTTATTTTATTTTATTTTATTTTATTTTATTTTATTTTATTTTATTTTATTTTATTTTATTTTATTTTATTTTATTTTATTTTATTTTATTTTATTTTATTTTATTTTATTTTATTTTATATTTTATTTTATTTTATTTTATTTTATTTTATTTTATTTTATTTTATTTTATTTTATTTTATTTTATTTTATTTTATTTTATTTTATTTTATTTTATTTTATTTTATTTTATTTTATTTTATTTTATTTTATTTTATTTTATTTTATTTTATTTTATTTTATTTTATTTCATTTTATTTTATGTTATTTTATTTTATTTTATTTTATTTTATTTTATTTTATTTTATTTTATTTTATTTTATTTTATTTTATTTTATTTTATTTTATTTTATTTTATTTTATTTTTATTTTATTTTATTTTATTTTATTTTATTTTATTTTATTTTATTTTATTTTATTTTATTTTATTTTATTTTATTTTATTTTATTTTATTTTATTTTATTTTATTTTATTTTATTTTATTTTATTTTATTTTATTTTATTTTATTTTATTTTATTTTATTTTATTTTATTTTATTTTATTTTATTTTATTTTATTTTATTTTATTTTATTTTATTTTATTTTATTTTATTTTATTTTATTTTATTTTATTTTATTTTATTTTATTTTATTTTATTTTATTTTATTTTATTTTATTTTATTTTATTTTATTTTATTTTATTTTATTTTATTTTATTTTATTTTAATTTATTTTATTTTATTTTATTTTTTTTTTATTTTTTTTATTTTTTTGTTTTATTTTATTTTATTTCATTTTATTTTATTTTATTTTAAATTATTTTATTTTATTTTATTTTATTTTATTTTATTTTATTTTATTTTATTTTATTTTTATTTTTATTTTATTTTATTTTATTTTATTTTATTTTATTTTATTTTATTTTATTTTATTTTATTTTATTTTATTTTATTTTATTTTATTTTATTTTATTTTATTTTATTTTATTTTATTTTATTTTATTTTATTTTATTTTATTTTATTTTATTTTATTTTATTTTATTTTATTTTATTTTATTTTATTTTATTTCATTTTATTTTATTTTATTATACTTCGACGCCTGCGAGCATATTGGTGTGACACTCACACATTCAGCGACTTCAAATTCGAGATCCAAGGCGGGGGCAATGAGCTCCATTCAACCGCGTCGCCGGCGCTAGCTGCGCTCCAATGGTTCGTTGGTAATTGCAACATGTTGGCAAGCGAACAAAACACAACATGTTGGGTGAATTTATCGGAGAAGGAGGGGGTGGGGTGGCAAAGTTTTAAAACAGCAAAGATAGAGCATACGCTGCAAGTTGTTGAGAGCTGTACATGTCTTTTTTGTCGCTGTTTGTCGATGTTGCCGAAACATTCAAGATTCAAAGCAGATATTTTTCCGAAGGAAACAGCTTATGTGTGTCGACCGAGGTCCACAATTTCGTAGATAGGAACGTTTTGTGATTTTAAAAAGGTCCGTTTTCAATATCCACTGCTAGAATTTGAAAGTGTCGAATGTCCTTAGACTAAAGTCCATTGGAGTCTATAGACAAAAATCTTTTAACCAAAGATAAGCTTCGAGACTCACCAAGAATTAGAATCTACAGTAAAGTCGATGAGGCGTGCAATCGGATCACAATGCGCTGAGAATACTCGTAAGTTGCTAAGGGTTAAAATGTTAACTTTATGCAACTTGTTGCATTTAGAGCTGGCGCTGCCATGTTACCAAGCGTCGCGTAGCAACGTGTGCAAAGGATGTGTGGTAAACAAATATTTTTCAAGCCACAACAAATCGGTATAGGCTTCGGAGTGAATGGTTGATAAAATTGAGCAGAAGAAAACTTGTGATTTTTACCGGAATAAAGACCGAAATATATAATTCTGATATAAAGAAAGTATAATGTCATTCAAGGATGTGCGGGGTAAGTAAAGTGTTTGATAGAAGTCTTAAAGATTTTTCTACTTGGTGTATATTCGCAGACCTCGCTGAGCACCTTAAGCTACTTGGCTATCCGCATGTGTTCCCGCTGCAGGCACTCGCCAACAATTTCGGTAGCCTCGCCTCATTTCACGTTGTCGCCGAAGTGCTACAATGGCTCGCGAGTTTGCTTGAGCCCGGCGCTGTGCTCGCTGGCAGTGTGGACAACGAGAACGACCGCGTACTGCTTATACGCTCCGCCACCGAGTTTTTTGTAACCAAATCAGCCATCAAACTGAATCCGCGCAAATTGTATGCCTCCTCCGCGGTCACAGCGGCAGAGCTGCAGAAGATCACGCGCATGCTGATAGCGCCACGTCAGTCTGCTGAGGACAAGGATGAGGAGGAGAACTACCGTAGTCTCAATCAGGTCGATATCGGCGATAAAATGGATGATCTACGACGCGCACGCGAACTCTCTGCGGATTTAACACAACGCGGTGGTGCGCTCCACGAGCTGCTCGCCAAAGAAATGTTGCATAGAGAAGCACGCTTGGCGCAGGCCAATCGTCCGATGGAATTGTCCTCAGCTGAGCGCTCGCTAAAGAACGCTATTGCAGCGGCACAGTTGAAATTGCAGTCCAGTCGCGCACAGTTGGAGAATGCGCGTGTGGAAATGAATGCACTCTCTTCAAAACTGCAACGCAAGCGCGCCGAGCTGGAGCGCACCAAGCAACGCTTAGAAGCTCTGCAGAAAATACGTCCCGCACACATGCAAGAGTTCGAAGAATGTGAGAAGGAGTTGCAGGCATTGTTCCAAAAGTATTTTCTGCGTCTGCATGTGCGCGATGCCTTGCGTGCTCAATATGAGGCGCGTACCAAACGCAGTAGCCCTGTCGCCTCGCCGCTACTGCAAAAGCCGCAAGAATCATCAATGCCATTTATACCAGAGGGCCTAATAGAAGACGATGACGATAATAATGGGGAGGAAGAACTTGATGGTAGCGGCGTTTTGAGACGCGGTAATTTCGGTCTTGATGCTGAGATTCCTGACATCCGAGATGAGGATATGATGCTGCGCAATAGAAAGTCTTACAACGAGTTTATGGATGAGACCACACGTCGCATGAGTAAGCGTCCAGGGACAGCGACTTCAAGAAATGGACGTCCGATAACTGGACGTGCACGACGTCCAACAGGCGTCACACAAGGTGATCGTGTAACAGCTGATGATGACGGCGTAGCTGATGTCGGTGCAATTGGTAACATGTTGAGCAATCGTGCTACATTAGGTGGTGAAGACGACGAGGATGAGAGCTCATTTGGAAGTTCCGACAGTGAGCTGGGTATGGGTGGTCTGCTCAACATGAGTCGTGGGCCGCCACCAAGCGGTCTCTTGGGCAACTTGAACGCTGAGTTGGGTGACTTTGTCGACGATGATTGTAAGTGGAATGTGAGAAACTGTTTTCAATGTAAATATACTATTTTATTCTCACATTTAGTTGATCTCAACTCGATGGACGATATAAGCATCTCCAAGATCACCGGAGAGTTGCCCATGCGTCCCAAGACGGCAAGCAAACCGGAACACCACAGCGATGAGGACTTCTAGAATCTTACAAATATGCTATGGAAACAACTTTTAGGGATCAAAGTCCGTAGACACGACAACCGACTTCTTGGTGTTTTTCTAATACGTATACATGCATACATTTATTTTTATATCAATATATGAAACCTAGAGTTATTGTACAACATACAAAATGTGCGGCTTGCCCATGCGCAAGGCTACATCGTCGAATAAACTAAATAATAAGTTTATAATATAAAGTTATTTACAATAGCAAATATGAAATAAGACATACATATAATACAGTTATGTAGTAATTGTAGTAATTAGGTATGTATTATTGTTCATTTAACGGTTCTCCGGATCAATGCAGTATAATCCGTCAGAATGACTCGACTCGACACTAAACCACACCGCTCAATTCCTCACCAACTCATCTACATCACCACATCGCGGCAAACAATTTTCGTTTTGGACGATGAACGGGAACGCTGCTTGCCATATGTCTCGCTGGCCGTCGTCGACGAAGACGAGTAGTCCACGTGACTGCCCGGTTGGCTGTTCGTTTGCTCTTGGCGCGCCAAGAAATTGTCAGCTATATCGCGATCAAGCCCTGTGTACTGAAAGGCTTCATTGTCGATGACATCCGCCTCAGATTTGCGTCGCTGACGGCGATTGGCGTCCATTTTACCCGAACGTAGCGGTGGTGGTCCGGGACGCCGACGTCGATTTGGTGGTCCAGCTGACTTGCTGCTCTTCTGTGTGCGATAAGTACCATTGGGTGCGGCGCCTGTGGGTGCGTAAATCACTGATCCTGGACGCATGTAGGGCAGAGTGTAGGCCATGGCCGGACGGTATGGGATGCCGGGCACCATCATGGCACCAGGCATTGGCGGCACAGGTGGAGGCGGTGTGGCCAACATCTGGGAAAGGAAATATAAGTTATGTTGAACAGTTTATGGAGTCTAACTGAATCTCTTAAAGTAAGTTTGTAAGTTTTTTTAACTGTATCTTCATATTGACTTACGGTTGTGCTACCAGCCGGTATCAACATGATCGGACGATTTCCGCCGGTTTGTGCTAAGTTGCGTGAGCTGCCCATCTGCGCGGCGTACATCCACATGGCTGCCAATTTTTCAGCGTTTTCCTGACATTTAAAAATAAAAATAATAAAATTGTTGTTGTTTTTGAAAATAAAGTAAAAATTGTATCCGCTTTACCGTCTCACTACCAGTTAAGGACATAGCTTTGATATATTGATCAACCTTATCTTGATCCAATGCAACTCCGGGCGTGTTAGAGCTAATAATAACATCTCGCAATTCTGAACTTTCATTTCTGAAACAAAATTAATAATTATTATTATTTAAATTATTAAAAACAGTTAGAATATTCGATAATATTTTATGACTTAATGCAAAAAATAGTTTTTTTTTCTTCAAAGATAAACAAAAAAATTAATTTTAATTAAATCCATAATATCATTTAGTAGATAGCAGTGCAATATGCAAATATTATATTAAAAATAAACATCTTATTTCTATACTTTTATTTAAATACATAATTGATTTATACTGTAATCGATAATAATCGATATTTAGCGTAAACCAATTGCTTATCTTCAACTGTCACTTCCGCAACAAACTCAATCAACAATCTAGTACAATTTTACTGAATATCAATTAAAAGGAAATATCAAAAGAATTTTCAAAAAATCGTTTTAAGTGCAGAACCAAATTAGCAGTTTTAAACGAAAGCAGCTTTCGTGTGCCATAAAATCGTTGTGAGAAAGCTTTTAGAAGTTTGTTGAAAAAGCTCTGCGTTTGACATTTAATCCAGCGAGTTGGCTAATTTCAATTTGACGTTTCACATTGACAACGAAAAACAAAAAAATTAAAAGCACGAATTACTCAGAGAAGTGAAAAATCGCACAAGCAGAAAAAGCAAGTCAACCAGAAAGAAAACATTAGTTTTTGTGGAAAAATTCTTTGAATCATCAACATTAAATAAAAATCTCAAAGCAAATCGCAAGCGCTGTTTCCGCTGGTGCAAAAGTGATTTTGAAATCCACAGCGTTTTATTGATTTCTGCGAACGCTAACGAAAAAAACAAACACGGACGTGGTGGCAGAGGCCGCATTGGCAGTGGTTGGCTGGCTGGCGCACAGCGAAAAGTGGACAACACAATACAGTGGCAAAGTCACGAGCAATGTAAAAGGTGGCGAGAACAAAAACACGCATTGAGCTACCAAGGAAACGGGTGCGCGAGGGGAGCAGCGTATTGCACACATCAAGTTACATTGCTAACATAAACAGGCAACAAAGGAATTAGTTGGTTTTTATCGGCTTCGCGATCTCTTCACTGTAATTTGGAGACACATTTACGTTGACGTGTACAAGTGCTCCGTAAGCAAAAGCAATACTACTAGTTAGCGGCTAGTAAGCAACTAGCAAGAACTAACTGCCGTGTATTTGTTGTTATTTTTGACATCATTTAGCAGCTGTTAGCGTGCTAAAGTAGTTGCGGCAATCATTCCGTGAATTAATTTCCAACAGTTACACTTGCCAGCATCGTGCAAAGATGTCAAACATGTTTAGCATAACCAATATTAAAAATCGATTTATTTCGGTTATCGCACCAGATATACCGCCGCTGCCATCGACACACGGCCATCAAATGCACCGCGGTAACATCAGCGGCGGTCCATCAAACTACCAGCTGCGTATGGCGCATCAACAAAAGAAACCAGACAAATTCGCCTATGCGCGTCCACCATTTCTGCAACTCTTGACAATCGACGAGTTGCGCGCCTCAGCCGATCACAATGTGCGACCCATAATTGTGCCCCGTGACATCAGTTTGCTGCCGTGGGGCACTGGTTATGCCGAGTGCGTTAATTCCGGGAAATCGGAGTGGAACGAAGATCAAGCTGCATTCGCCAGGCAAGTGCAAATTCATATTTTACATGTCAAAAATGTGACAACAAGCTTATCGCTATTGTTACAAGCTCAAAATTCCTCAGCATTTCAACAATGCTGACTCAACGCTTATCAGTTGTGTTTTGTTCCACAGAAAATCAGCACAAGCGATAAGCTGAACCACTTTTCATTGTTATTAGAGCTAATTGTTTATGTTTCGTATTAACAGGCAAGTGCTGTCCGATCCCACACACTCTCATCCAGACTTACCATATACGTATTATGGCATTTTTGATGGACATGCTGGCTATGGTGCCGCACTGGCTGCCTCGCATCAGTTCCACCACATATTACACGAGAAACTGGTGGATTGTTTGGAATTGCTGCTTCCTCGTGATGAAGACGCGGCCAATTCGAACCAAGACAGTAGCTTTCCCCATCCCAGTCATTTTCACCGACGCGTTTCAAAGGATGAGCTCATCATCGGCGCACTGGAGAGCGCTTTCTTCAACATGGACGCGCTGATTGCACAGGATCGTGATCGATATCGTGATGCCGGCGGTTGCACTGCTTGTGTGGCGCTATTCATCAATGGCAAACTGTTTGTAGCGAACGCTGGCGACAGTCGTGCCGTCTTGAGCCAATGCAAAAGCAAGTGCACTGAGAGGAACAACACAACAACCGTTGCAGTGGCAAATGCTGACAATGGCACGGACACGCAAGAAGTGTTCGCTGTGCCATTCTCTTTCGATCACACACCAGAAACCGAGCGCCAACGGCTGCTAACTGTAGCGCGCTTGAAGCCACATCTGATGGAGAAACAGTACGCTGCCATGGAGTATGCCAAACGGCCACATATGAAGGATCTGGGTCAGCGCATACTCTGCCGTCAAGGCACTATGAAGGGTTGGACCTACAAGACGTTGACACGCGAGGACTTACGCATGCCAGTGGTGAGTGCTTGCGACTATTTAAGTTTATGCCAATTCCTAACCTCTTCCATTGTTTTGTGCGCAGGTGACAGGCGAAGGAAAGCGCAGCCGTTTGCTGGGCACACTCGGCGTAACTCGCGGCTTTGGTGATCACGATCTCTTAGCCATCAACACAGGCACACAGATCAAACCATTTCTCACGCCCCACCCGGAAGTGGTCATACGCGATCTTTCCAAAATTGTTAGCATTCCAGGTGAGCGTGCAACTCGTTAAGCAACTATAAAACAGTATTTAATTTCTTACTAAATGTTCAGATGAAAATAATGAGGACGGCGACTACGGCATACTAGTGATGGCCACCGACGGTCTCTGGGATGTTTCCGAAAACGACGCCGTCGCGCGCACGGTTTTCCAAACGCTTGACAAATACCCAACGGAGAAGCACCGTTACACAATGGTGGCACAGGAGCTGGTGGCGCGGGCGCGTGGTAAAATAAACGACTCAGGACATTGGCGCCTGGCAGACAGCAAAGCGGCCGCAACAGTCGATGATATTTCAGTGATTGTGATTCCCGTCTATCAGTATTACAAGGAGCACGTCGAGTGGGAAAAGCGTTGCGCACAAGTGCTGCAGGAGCGACGTGCCAAAGTGACACCGAGCGCCACCGAAGCGTGTGAGGATGAGACGCTGCTGGTAAATGGCGTCACAAAGGCGCAAGTGGAAGTGGAGCACGAAGATGCCGAAGAAGAGGAGGAGGTGGTGGTGGAAGTGAATAGACAACAAGCTAAAGCCACTGTTGAGCTGGAGGAGGAGCAGGAGGAGTCTGTAAAACCAGCAGGCAGCGGCCAAAGGGACCCGCTCAATGCACACCAAGTCGGCACGGCAGCGGCTGAGAAGGAAGTAAAGGATCTCATAGAGAATGAATTGACCGCAGCCATATCAGCGCTGGATGCGACTGAGAGTGCAGCAGACGATAGCAAAGAGGCAAAAGGTAAGTGAGATAACGTGTCAATGGTGTATAATCAAAGATTTCTGTCTTTTAAAGGCGTTGTATAAGAGCAAGCGGCGCTTGCCGATGCGCTGAAGAGGCTCAAATATCTCATTGCAAGTGGAGATAATTAGTTGATAAACTGTATCCCCGTATCACTCTCTCTCTCTCTCTGCTATTACAGAACCGTCTGAGAAAACGTATAAATCACAGCAGCCGCAACAGCAACAGCAACAACAACAACACCAACATCACCGCAATCGTAATCGCAAAGACAAACGTTGAGGGAATAACAATAACAAAAACAAAATAGAACGTACGCAAATATCGCGTACACACATACATACATTTTCTACTAAATACATAATAATAAGTAAATAGAGAACAAACTTAACTTAACTTAGTTAATGCGTAAACGCACTTAATTTGCGAATCAATTAATGAGCTAACGGAAACACACACACAGAGAAATGTAGCGTAGAGAAGGTCGGCCGCGCTGTTTTTTGCGGATGTGAATTTGCCAAGTGAAACTTACTCAATCATTACCAGCGAGCAAAATCAATTTTAGATAATTATATGCAAACACACACATATTTATTTGGACTCCTCATTCTTAATTTACAAACGCACTCGCGCTCGCGCTCGCCCTCGCCCTCGACCGCATTCTGTAAATCATTGTACTGAGTTGAGATAAGCGGGAAATTATGAAATCTGAAAACTTAAAATTACGAGAGTGCGTGTAATTGCTAGAAAAATAGTACAGTTAATACACTAAAAACTTTGAATACCGTTAAACAGAAAATGTTAACAAAAATGGATTTTCGAAAAAACTGTATTCGAGATTTTCGAAAATAATTTAATCAAAACTAAAAATTGTAATAATTCAAGATTTGCGAAAATAAATTATTAGTTTTTATTAAAAAACAATAAATTTTGTGCATTAATTAAATATTGTTAGACAGTGGAGCGATCTTACGGGTGAAGATGCTTAAGCTGGAAATATTGAAGTATTAAAATTTTCTAATATAATCAAGGTTAGAGGGGGAGGCTTCTGTCAAGACACTCTCTTCAGGTATAATACACATATTTGCCGAGGAGAAGAAAACGAAAAGCAAAATCGTAATTACATCAACGTTTTCGACATTTTGTTGACCCGCTTTCCTTTTGTGCCATTATAACAACAACCTTTTTTTGACACATAAACAAAACCATCAGCCGGTATTTAGTAAAAAATATCTTATCGTTGGTGAGAATACCCGAAAAGATAATCAAATCAAATGAAAATTGTTTTATCAATTGTGAGCAAACAAAGGTTGAGAACGCTTAATTAGCCAAATCTTGACAGAATATCATAGACATCAAATTCAATTAGACGGTGAGACCACTCACATATTGGAACGAGAGGTTAACCAATAGGCAACTTAACCTCACTGTAGCCAACATAATCGAAATAGATCAATCACTCCACTTCCTGTGTTGACTTTAAGAGAGCGTATATTGATTATTGGAAAGCATTAATTCTATTTTGTTAACAATACGGTTGAAATTTGAGAACTCTGCGTTACTAGGCATAATAAGAGAATATTACTTCGCGAGAGAAATACTTGGTTCTCTAACCTAAAATTAGTTCCACACTAAATGCGTGCTATTTATAAGTTTCAACAACGAAATTGACACTTCTGCAGCGCCAGCAATTAAATTTTGCAATCGAGCCATGGCGATTACTGATTACACGCTTCAACAAATGACTGTCTGTAGCGCATTAATAACGGTAATAAACCATTTCCTGGTCGCAAACTGTTATCTTGAGATTTCTTAACAACTTGCGAGGAAATTAAAAGTACTTTGCGATGTGTGTGGCGCCGATAAGAAGTTATCAGAGCGCGTTGATGGCGCAGCAATTTGTTTAAAAACTGATACGGAGGGGATTGTTAAAGCATGTGAACTCTTAAGTTGCAACAGACTTTAAGATAGTGAATTTTATAATAGATTAAAAATATATTATTTTATAAAAATATATTTAATAAAAAAATAGAATAATAATATTAAATATAATTTTATAAAAATTTAATAAAAAATAAATAAAAATATTATTTAATTATAATATAAAAAATATAATTTTATTTTTTTTATATTATTTTATTTTTTTTTTATATTATTTTATTTTTTTTAATATTATTCCTTTATATTTTTTATGTTGTTTTATTTATTATTATTATTTTTTTTTTTTTTCAATAAAACAATTTTCGTATTAAATTTTTTAATATATCAACTTTATTCAATCGAATAATTAATTACTTGTTTAAAATAAAGAAAAACATGTAGCATTTATTAATTTTAAATTCATTTAATAATCTGTTCATCTTTGTTTTCATTTATGCTTTTGCTGTTTGCTATTAATTCGTAATAAATCTGGAATATTTAATGTGGGAAAAATACACAACTTCTCATATGCTGACCAGCTGCATTTATTTTTTGCCATACTATACGAGTTATTCGAATGTATATAATGAAATGCGCGGCTTTCAGAGTATTTTTTGTTTTTCTTTACTATTTTGTACACAAATTAGCACCGCAGATGACAATGAATGTATGTCGGTATGTATGTATGTAGCACATAATTGAAATTGAAGCAGCAGCAGCAACAGTTGTTTGTGTTGTAGAATTCACTAAATATTTAAAAGCTAAATGCAAATGGTAAAGATTTTCCTAACGCTGAATATGTTAATGTATAATAGACATTAAACGATCTCAAACGAATTAACTAAAATTAATTTACAGTAATAAGACAGTTGCACATATGTTCTATGTTTGTATGTATGTATGTTTGTAAATGCTTATATGTATAATACGTTAAGAAGTATGTGGTGGAGAGTTATAAAATGCTTTGCTTCTCCAAAGTGTTTGGTAAATATTAGTTATTCAAAAATGTCACACAAAACATCAAAATCTTCAAATATAATACTTGGTAAAATGTTAACAATTAAAATGAGTGTTTTTGTTCTTCTTAAAATGCATACAAATATATAATTATGTATAGTATACATATATGTGTATGTGTGTGTGCATGTGAGTTTAGGGGCATAAAAATATATATAGTATATTTGCACAATAATTGTAGAGTGAATTGACAACTTAGTGGGTTTGAATACATGCATGTATGTATGTATGTGTGTTTGTATGCTTTTATGTTATACAATGTATATTTCTTGCTTAATTGAACGTTAGACAAAAAACAAAAACAATAATTATATTTGTTTTCTAAATTCTTGCATGGAAGCTATTTGTTGCAAATTTGCTGTTTTCTGCACAATTTTGTTTTTGTTTTCACTCATATTTTTTACTTTTTATTTGGCTATTTGGTTGTTTGTGCTACAGCGCACTGATACGACAAGTGCCAGTCAGTCAGCAGCGAGCAGCAGAAAGGAAGTGATAATTAGCGTCTATGTTTTCTTTTATTTAATATTTGTGTTTTTGTTTTTGTTTTTAATATATTTTCGTTTTTTTGTTACTGTTTGTGCGCATAGGTTGCGTTTTGTGTTAAATGACAGGCGTAGGTGACAAAGTAATTGTCGTATCAGTGCCAGAAAAAGCAAGCTTTTAATGCTTAAAAATGCGTTTTTTTTTTGTTTTCTTATTTCCGCTTTTGAGAATTGAAAATATTTAACTTGGCAAGTTGTTTGTTTTTTATTTTTTAATATTGTTCATGAAGGCGTTTAAGGCGACGCACTGGTTAAGTGAAAGTATGCAATAGAAAAAAAGAAGAAATTCTCAAGTTCTAACAAATGAAACTAAATTGTTTTGCAGCAAATTTTATGCGAATTATTTTGTATGTTTGTGCTGCAGGCGGCCTCACAAGCACTGAGGGTTTACAACTAATTTGTTTATATATATATTTTTTTTAAGCACGAAATTACCCGCCGCACTTGTTAGGCCGCTTGCTTGACACGTTTTCATGGCACTGAATTTCCTATACTCGTTTAAATATATTTCTTTAATTTTTGTTTTTGTTTTACAAATTGTTCAGCAGTTAGCTCGTTTCAAAATCTCAATTTTTGTAGACACTTTAGTTTTTGAATCTTTGCAATTATCAACAATAGCTACTAAATACATATGCCAAAGGCATGCATATGCATGTATATGTAAATATATGTGTGTGTGTGTGCGTGTTAGTCTACATTTGCACAAAATACATTTTCACATATTTGTTTGTATGTATAAACTGCAACAGTTTTGTTTTTATTTTATATATAACACAGAAGTTGCGAAGCTTAAAAGACTGCCCAACAACCCAACTTTTATAAATTTCGACAAATGTTTTAGGTATATATGTATGTATGTAGGTATTTATGCAAGTATTACGTCATAATTTCCAAGGTAAGTGTGTGTTAGGTAATTATATAAATTCTCACTAAATATATGTATGTATGTACATTTATTAGTTAATCATACCATATATATATATTTGTATATATATAGCTTATACATATTATGCTTACTTTGTGTGTGTATATGTGTAGTTATGTATGTATGCTTAGCAATATGCATTTCATAATTAATAAATTGAACTTTCTTTAATATATATGTTTATGTATATTGAATGCAATTTGTTAAAATTCTATACCGACGTCTTCCACTTCTTTTCCGTTTTATTTAACGTTGCTTTTTATGCAAATTTCTTCGGCCAATTTTTACACATTTGCATATGAACACCTATGCATGTATGTACTAGCAATTACTATTAACATCAAACTTTCATTACTTTCATATGTTAGCTATCATTTACTTAAATATGTATATATATAATTATATATATGCTTGTGTATATAAGTTGGTAGTTAGAAGCGACAATGTGATTATATGTATACGAATTACAGCCGAGTTACAAAATGTCAAATTTAAATTCACTAAAACTATAACTGTTACTATCCTAATTACACACATTCAAACGCCAATAAATTTTCGCGCAAACTTTACCAACTTCACTGCTTTTAGATTTTTAGTTTACGTTCTGCAGCAGCAATGCTTGGCTTTTTCGACTTTTCGACATTCACGACTTTGGAAATACAGAAACCGCAGTTGATGAGTAGGAGATTTCAGCAACTCATTATTATGCACGCATATACGGCAGGAGTATACCGGGGAGCCTATGCTGTCATAATTAATTACTTACATTACTAATTAAATACTTTTACAAGTGCTCCCAACAACAACAAGTATTTCAAATTTGCTTTTTTATACAATACAAGTATCATTTTCCAGCTGCTCAAAATATTTCCATACAATTTTCATTTTCAACAATTAATTTTTCAGCATTTCACCACACCACACCTCACCTCACATTTATCTATTTTGTTTGTTTGTTTGTTTTTAATGCATTGTTTGTTTACTTATACTCAAAGGCAAATCACAATCTCGTATTTTTTTCACAATTCAATTTCACTACAATTAAGCATGGAATTTACAATTTTAGCATATTTAATCTTTTTTTATATAATTTATGTCTGTCAATTATTACGTTGTAAAATTCGTGCAAAATTTTGATTTCAAACGAATAGTGCTGCAGGTGCACACTTAAAAATTTGATATTTTGGCATTTGCAAGAGAAGTTTTTTGGGAATCGGTTTTAAGGAAGTTGTATGCATCTATTTTACGCTGCTACGAACACTAGACGTGGTTGAAATCGTTTTAGAAAATACTTATTTAGAATATTTGTGCAGCGTTTGCCGCTTGTTTGAGTCTACAATGTTTTTATTGTAAATGTTTATTATTTACTTTTTGTTTGTTTGTTAGTTGTGATAAGCATTATAACTTTGGCCATTATTTTTGAGTAAGTAGTTATGCAAAAAATATACTCGTTCTTATGTTTATCTTGTCTATATAATTTACAAATGTTTGTAAAATTTAAACGCATACAAACAACACTTATTATTTTAAAAAATAAACAATTAGCTTGTTCGCTAAATTTCGTCGCTCTTAAAAACGCGCACCGACACACGAACACACAACAGCTGACCTCGCAATCCCCTTTTGTTGGAAAGGTGGGGAGGTTGTTTGTATGTAGAGCTGGAAGTCGTGCGTAGGAAGCTGACAAAACGCCTAAAAATATAATTATTCCCGCCTTCCCGCCTCACCACTAGCTAAATGTTTTATTAATAAATACGCTAACAATGTGTGCCATAGTATAATGATGGCAATTTGCTTTTCCACACACGCACTGACGCTCTCTGCTTTTATGGTAAACAAATTTCCATTTAGCACACTAAATGTGTTTTATCCAGACCACTCCTGCTCTCCCCTCTCCCCGCCCCCACACAACATGATTCATTAAAATTTCGACTAAAAAATTTACGAGTGCAAGTTGGCTCGGTCTTTGGCACGTCGTTTTGCCAATTTCGACAATTCCACTGGTCCTACATTGGCCGCTTGAGGTATTGCAATTGCGCGAAAAGTCGCATCGACTGCGCCGCGTAATGCCGCCGTTGCCTCGCGCACTGAATTGGCATTTGGTTGCGCCAAGCCTATGCCGCCGCCGCCACCACCTTCACCTGTGGCATTGACGCCCGCGGTTGACATTTGCGTGGGTATTATCGCGTACTCGGTGAGGCGCACTGAACCCGCTGACTGTTCGCGCAGCCACGGGTGCTGCAGAATTTGAGCTGCAGTCGGTCGATTTTCCGGCACAATGTGCAGCATCTGACGCAGTAGATCTTTCACTTCGTGGCCGGTCATTGCCCAACGACTGGAGGTGAAATCCACATGTCCGGAACCTATTCGTTTTAATATCACATCAGGTGAGTCGTTTGGCGTTGAAGCGAAGGGTGTGCGGCCGGAGAGCATTATGTAGAGCAGCACTCCCAATGACCAGATGTCACAGGCCAGGTCGTAGCCTTGTCGTTTCAGCACTTCTGGCGCCACAAAGTTGGCTGTGTAGCATGGTGTCATCAGCAGACCGTTGTCGGCACGCAGCTGCTTGGCAAATCCTGCATATAATTAGGTTCGAGTTAATCAATATCACAAAGCACAATATGATGAAATTATTTTGTTGATATTTGATTTGTGTTTCAGCACTTACCTAGGTCACACAGTTTTAGCGTCTCCGGCGTCTGCCGCATGCTGGCATAAATCATATTTGATGGTTTTAGATCACGATGCACTACGCCATGCTCATGTAGGTACGCCACTGCTGACACTACGGTTCTCAGCACCGCACTGGCCTCACTTTCGCACATTTGTCCCACAGCCAGTATGCGATCGAGCAGTTCCCCTCCCTTCAGCAACTCCATGACCAAATACGCTGACGTTACATCCTCATACACGGAGAATAGAGTCACAATGTTTGGATGATTTCCGTAACGCAACATTATCTCGACCTCCTCCCAACAATCGGCGGAGGTTGAGGACGCGGCTGCAGCCGCTTTTTCAATTATTTTAACAGCAAAATGTTTTTTTGTCGAGCGATGTTCACACAAACGGCATACGGAAAATGTACCGCGACCCAACTCTTGCAACAGGTTGTATTCAGAATGAAAGTTGCCAGGCAGCACACCAGGCAGAGTACGTTGCGGAGTATGTGCATGCGGCACGAAAGGCGAGAGTGGACTGGAATTGTTTGAAGATTGATCCAGCAGCACAGGCGCTACAAAACTAAAGCCACGGAAGATTTCGTGTGCCGACGCCGAAATTGGACCACCGGGGGAGTCGTGTGGAGGTTTAGAAGTATATTCGATGTCGAAGTAAAATGCATCATCTCGCGACACCGCCGGTATGAATGGTGGACGTACCTCTTTCCGCTCTAAACTCAGCCAGTCAATTGTAGAAAAGAAACAATGCGCCTTAATATCCAGTATACCGTTCTCGCCAGCGCCCAACCGATTTTGTGGATTACGTTTAAAGAGTGCACGCAAAAGCGATTGCGCCTCGGGCGATAAGTTTTCAGGCATGCCCAGTTTCGAGCGTAATATTTGATTCATTGTTTCCTGACGTGTTTGCCCATGGAACGGCAAATTGCCCGTCAACATTTCATACATCAATACACCAAATGACCACCAATCGGCTGCAAAATCGTGTCCTTTTCGATTCACTATTTCCGGTGCCATGTATTCCACTGTACCACAGAAACTATAGGTTTTCGAGCCATCTAAAGGTTGTTTCGACAGGCCGAAATCCGTAAGCGCTATGTGCCCGTGTTCGTCTAACAAAATATTTTCCGGTTTCAAATCACGATAAATTATGCCTAATGTGTGCAGGTGATTCAGCGCCAAAGCCAATTCGGCTAGGTAAAATTTCACATCTTCCTCTGTGAACATTACCTCTTTGGACAATCTTGTAAAAAGATCTCCCCCGCGCAAAAAATCCAATATCAAATACAATTTACCGGGTGTTTGGAAGGCGTAGTGCAGTTTCACGATGAACGCATGCCCCACGTCGGCTAGAATTTTACGCTCGTTTGTACTACGCACTCGGTCCTTGACCTTCAGCGTGGCTTTTTTCAGCACTTTCATAGCGTACAGCGTACCCGCATCCTTGCCAATAACCTTGCGTACTAAGAACACCTTACCGAAGCTACCTTCGCCCAGCACACGCAGCAGTTCGAATTGCGAGGGATCGGCTTTGTCATGGCCTTCCTTTACAACTTCGCGTAGCTCGAACTCATTTTCACGCAACTCCCCATCTGCTACTGCGGGTGCATAACCTTCCGAATCACTTAAATCCATCAGTTCAGTCGTATCCGCGATTACGGAGCTGATGTGATGTTGTTCCAATGCAGCCTGTAATGCCGTTTGCTGCACCTGTTGCAAATGTTGTTGCTGTTGTTGTGCCTGCTGTCTGCGTTGGGATGACGTCACGGTGGTCACACCACCACTTTCTTCATCAGTGGGTGTGTGCTCCATCGGTGTCACGGCCAGACTACTACAACCGGACGAGGTGATCTGCATACGCTGACGCAGCTGCTGCTGGCCCATGGCGCCATTAGCATTATCCAGGTGGGCAACGTTTCCGAGACCAATACCCACGCCTAGCTGATGCTGTTGGCGCAAATCCTTATTCAAATCGGCCAGTGGCATTGCGTCGGTGACGCTGATGACCTCCGAAGACGTGGGCGTTTTTAATGTCGCCGTGATCCAATTAAAATGTGCTACGCTATTTGTAACTTTCAATATTTTCAACTGCTTTCACTGCGCTTGTGGCTGCTACTGTCAATGCGACGGTGAATTGTGACTATGGTCAGCGGAAGGAAGGCGTGGGCGATATTTTCACAGGTCGTTTTGTTTATTTGTACACAAATATTTTGTTGTTGCACACGTACTTAAAGCATTCAAATACACACGAGACATACCGACGCGACGCTTACGCACTACTATAAAACATTATACACTCTTTTTGCACATTGTACACATGAATTATTGCTAAATTGCATGTATTAAATAATTTTTTCACTTCACTGCTGTTGCTGCTATCTTATTGTCGAATTCGCACTGGCTCCAGAGAACGTATACGTTCTCTGATTGGCTCGTCAGCGTTTGACAGTTTGCCAAGCGAAGTGCTGCCACACGGAATGAACGAACTCTTAATTGAGGAATTAATGAGCAGTTGGGGTGTATGAGATTGAAGACAAACGATGCCTGGTAATAAAAATCGCTATTATATTTTGCAATTGTGTAATAATGAACAAATATTTATTTCTTGGCTGGCTCTACAAGAGATTCACTATTTTGTTGTGTTTCGCGCTTTCATAATTCAAATCTGAGTGTTATGCCATCTGGCATCTCTCGACTCGATTGTAATAGATTGCTTGAAAGCAAATGTCAAATAATTTCCAAGTTCTAGCTGCCAACCGGATGCCGTAAATTGTTTTGACAAAAGTTTATTTACGATTTTCTAGTTATTGACGTATTTATAATAATTGAAATAGTTTTTACATACCTGGAGCATATCTGCAGCGCACATCTGTACACCGATACAATACTAACGACGAAGTGTAAAAACAGTGCCAAAATTAGACCGGAAGCGGCGGATATCTCACTATTTGTATTCAACAGGTCCAACTAGGGAATATAGAATAGAGGTGTATTGTTTGTAAAGCTTGCATGACCTCTTACTTACTTCTTCCTCCAGGCGATTGACATCTCTAGAGAGTCCCACACCGGAGACAGCCAATGCCAAAGTGCTCGTCGCAATGCAAATCAAACTTAACGCCAGAAACGCTGTCTGCGTCTTCCGTATGCTCACTACACCCAGCGAACCAGTGATGGCCGCAACCAGGCCAGTCCAAATACCACAGCCCGCCGTGGAGAGCGCCGCTTCGCGCACAATCAACAACGAACCAAGCGCCACCAACGTAATGGCCAACATTAGCTGCAATGTGCCCAAAACAATTTGCCATGGAAATGCCGAACAGCAATCAGCGCTGGACTTGGCACGTCTGTGAAATTTCGCCGCTTTCGCCGAATTCGATGAGCTGCCGTCGCCATCTTTGATTTTAATCAATTCCGGTGGAAAGCGCTGCTTCTTGCTAATACGCGAATCGAGTGTGTTGGCACGCGAGGCAATTGCTGCCTGCAATTGTTGTTGGAATTCCTCGTGTGTCATCAATTTCGGCTTCTTTGTGTCATCGCCAGCGGCGCTTTTGCCATTGTCCGCGTTGTTGGCTGCCACCGTGGCGACCAATGTGGCTGCCGTCAACTTCAGCGGTGGCTTCTGATCGTACACAGGACTGGAGTAGATGTGACTTTGTGTGTCTGCTTGCAATTGTTGCTTTTGTTGGCTCATTTGTTGCTGTTGTTGCTGATGCTCATCGGTGTCACTGCAGCCGCTGCTGCTGTTGCGTTGCAATATGGATTTCTGCGAGTTGGTGAGGCTGTCATGCTGTGCATTCGTCGTGTTCAAGCTCTGCGCGATGGCGGCATGCATGAGCTCCTCGCGATTGACGCTGCGATCCACAATCGTGTCCATGCTGTCGACAGTGGAGTCGTGCGAATCGATTGTGCGTGCGGGTGATTCGGATTGCCGAACCATGTCGTCGCTGTTGCTGTGCATGTTCATGCTCATGCCTGTGGTGTTGTTGTCGTCGTGATTGAAATTACTGCTGTCGGCGTTCATGCCTTCCATTTTGTCGTTGTTTAAGTGTCTCTTTGTATGTGTTTGCTTTTGTTGGCGTTCGCTCGTTTAGCCAACTTTAATTACACATCTATGCTGTTTCCGGTTTATGCGAGTGTGTGGTGCTCGCGTATGCTGCCGATGGCTGCCGATGGCTGCCGTTGAATACGCCAAGTGACTGCAAGTGGTTTGAAAGCAATAATGAGCGATTATAAAATAAGTGGAAATGATTTTGCGATATTTCAGTGTTGGATTAGATTGGAATTTGTTGGAATTTGTTAATATCCAAATTGGCTCATTGGCTTGCTGCAGTATTATTATTTGTTCATTGCAATGGCAGTGGAAGCGTCTCATGGTACGATAGTCATTTCCTCATCTACTGTGGACTGTTTCTACAATGGATCTTTAGCTGACCAGTGTGACTCTTTGGGACATTTATAGCGAGAGTCAGCCTCTGCACCTAACCTAACTACGATGATTAATAACAAATATTGTGATATACGTGAACTTCTACACATGACTCCATCCTCAAATGTTCCTAAAAAAAATAACGGTTTCGATATTATGCACTTTTATTAGAGCTTCTTCCAATCGTCGAAACACGACTCAAACTCGATTTTTAGGATAGCCTTTGGCGATTTCTTGTATGCTCGTGGTTCTTTAAGGCTCGCTTTATATTTGGAAATATGAAAAATCCACACGGCGCCATCTCTGGCGAATATGGAGCCTGAGGGTTACAGTATTGCTTTTGGTCAAAAATTAAAAAAAAGGCAACGAAGTGTTATCTTTTAATAACAGAAAAAACTCAAAAATATTACTGTATTGAGAATCTTATTGGAATCTTATTGAACTAAAATCTATTTCGCCCTTTTTCGTAAAGACACCCCAATTTCTACCATCACATTTGAACAATATAAACAAAATATTCCAAAATACTGAAGTCATTCCTTTTGTGCAATGAACTATTTTAAAATATATATAAAAAAAAATTAAAAAAAAAATATTTTTGAATTTCAATAAGCGTGCAAAATGTCCAAACCATGAACTTATTGCGAAACAAATTCTTGCGATCATTTATCAAACGCAATTGAAGTATTGACAATTCCGTTCGGAACTTGTTTTGAACAACGAGTAGTATAGAGTCGGTGCAAAATACCAAGCGTATTGGTCATTTCCAATTAAAAATAGAAAAATGGAAAAATAAACAAGTATGGCAAATTACTCATATTATCATATTAGCGCTCAAGGCGACCGAAAAGAAGGCAAGCCATGCTGTACGAAACGAATTTCCATTCAAAGAGACACAATGGCGCAACTAATGCGACACACATAGCAACACACGTACAAAATGGCACTGGAAATGGATCAAACGGTGGCGGAGTAAATTAGCTTGCGGCTAAGCTAATGGCGTATGGCAAATGACTTGGCAATGGTGGAGGACTGACAACAATGGTGGAAGTGGTGGAGGCAAAGTGACTGTGACAGGCGATGACGGATTGAGTTGTTGCTCGTTTTTGGATTATTTTGTGGAATTTATTTAAATTTTATTATTGGGAATTGAACTCAGCAATGCGAGAGTTACTGTCGCATGCCAAATTCATCTGGAAAACCATCAGTTATTGCGCTTTGCTGGTTGGCAGTGAAAGTGGCAAGTTTCGAAGCAGTTTATCGGGAAGTTAGACGCTGCAACGAACGGCTTTGTATTCTAAAACAGTTACTGCTATACTTATGTATAATGCTGCTGCTTTAGAAGCTTAGATGGTTGAATGAAATCAGCGCCCGCCTTCGCTCAACAATTCTTCAACTCGACTATTGAGCATAGTAAATACAATAACAACAATGTGATTGAAGTCTAACAACACCATTATTCAATAGCGACACTTGTTGCGAAACAACAACAACAACAAAGTGGTTCTCCTTAAGACACAAAATCACGATTGCAACCGGTTCCCGGCAACGCAGTCAGGGCGCCTAGAATTTTTCGCATATAAAAATACAATAACAGTGAAATATAATGGCATAAATGAAAAAAAAAAACAACAAAAACGCCGCAATTACATAAACAAGTGCTGCTGCCGGCGATGGCTGAGACAATGGACATGAAATTCACGAGGTAAATATGAATTTTCTGTTGCTCCACAAACAATGTGTGACAGCAGCAGTTCACTTTGAGTACATGGAAAACAACAACAACAAACACTGCTCACAACACAAAAATATGCGAAAAATGTCAATGGAAAGCGAATCGACATTTCAAATGGAATAAAGTACAGGCTTTAAGCGACCACAATTCGCCTCCAGGTGATTTGCCGCACATACGCGCCGTCCATTCGCAATAACTGTACACAGCGATTTATGCGTTACACAACAGCTATAATTGCGTCACGCCAGAATTTATGGCTTGCCATTACAGAAGTAGTGGCCATAAAATAAACTCGGCGCACATATCGGCGCAAACATATAGTGGACATAAAATTAATAAAATTTACTTTTATCGACTGCTAACTGTGACGAACGACGCTGCGAACAAAAGGCTGAAGCGACAAACTTGCGGCGAAAAAAACACACTTCACTTCACGATGGTCTCATCAAAAGCGCATAACGATTACTTCGGAGACATGCGTAAACATCATTAAATGGCCACAACGCGCTGATTGCATAAATTCTTTGCAGCCGAGAGGTATTTTCCCACAGCAAAAAAAAAAAATAAAAATAAAATAACAAAAAAAAATTATATAAGCCTTGGCTGAGAACTAGCCCGTAGACATAGTCAGAGCGCTCATAATTTCCGATAATAATTATGTAGTTAAAACAATTTGGACTTGCTTGTTGTTGTAGCTTCAAGATAAGCTAAATTTTAGAAAAAGTACACACACTTTTTGTTGTTGTCAGTATTCGCCTTGTGGTCAATCTGCCGAGAATACGCCAATTTTGTTGGTGGTTGCTGAAATCTTGAAAATCGAACTCGAACGGTGACTAATGCCATTATAGAAATCGAAATCGAAACCGAAAACTAATCAATTTTATGCTTTGAAAATTTTACTGTAACTACTGAAAGATTACAAATGCCGCGAGGAATGACTTTGAAGAGAATCGAAAGTATAAAGATACAGATCAACGTAACAACAACAACAACGATATGATTACAACAACTAAATGTTAAAATATATATCACTGGATTATTTCGATACAACAACAACATAAACTATCATTACAACAACAATATAGTAAAATGTATCATTGATTATTTTTAGTAAGGAATAAGACAAATTCGACTAAACCACTTAAAAGACGTCTGCAAACGCTAGGGTTGGTCTTCTGACTGAGCAATATGCGTGAGTACAGAATTGAGAATAATGAAAAAAATTAAATTTAAATAATTATTTTTTACTAAAACATCTATCGATTCCATTCGCTTGGAAATTATTGGTAATCTTAATTGGATTTCCATTTTTCTGCACAATCGATTCGTTTGTCGACGGTTTGCTGTTCACCAGCAAAAAAGTTTTTTCGCATTCGATATCACTTTTTCGGTCGCATAATTGCAACTCCAGCCAGTTTTGATGGCGCGACGCACTCAAGTAGTCACCACCACTACTAACACACTTAACCGCTTAAACAGTCGCCGCCGCCACTGCCACATTTGGTCAGCGACTTTTGTTGGCTCAAAAATTCACTTTCACTTGCAATTCAGTGTGACCAACTGCGCTTGTGTGTGTGGTCGCTTGTGTGCACATACTAGTTAGTTTAGCACGTCAATATGTAATTTAGTTGAAGTGATTTGTAAAAATCGAATTTCGGTTGCGGCTGAGACGATAAACGCTTGTCGCGCCGCAGCAACTGAAAGCGAAATGAAGTAAAGAAAAATAAAAAAAAACTTGAATAACTGCGCTCGAGCTCTACATGTGATCGGTGGCAGCGTGGATTGAGCGGCAGCTAAGCCGCGGCAAGCTGGACCACCGCAAGAAAGTGAGATTTCATCTCGTGGATTTTCGTCGATTTTTAATTTAAATTTTTGATTTTTATTTTTTTTTTCTCTCTCTAAGCTGCATTTTGTTTTTGTAGCTGTGGTGTTAATCACCGTAATTTGTAATTCATTAATTTGACCCTAATTACGGCCTTTGTTCGATACCAAACTGAAACTATTTTGTCATTTCGTCAAGTTTGAGCCAGTTTCTGTCTAATTTTGTTTTTTGTTTCAATTGCTCCACAAACTACATATCTTCTTCTTCTTGACTGGCGTAGACACCGCTTACGCGGTTATAGCCGAGTCCAAAACAGCGCGCCACGCATCCCTCCTTCTGGCAGTTTGGCGCCAATTGGTAATTCCAAGCGAAGCCAGGTCCCTCTCCACCTGGTCCTTCCATCGGAGTGGAGGTCTCCCTCTTCCTCTGCTTCCACCAGCGGGTACTGCATCGAATACTTTCAGAGCTGGAGCACTTTCATCCATTCGGACAACATGACCTAGCCAGCGTAGCCGCTGTTTTTTTATTCGCTGGACTATGTCTATGTCGTCGAATAACACATACAGCTCATCGTTCCATCGTCTGCGGTATTCGCCGTTGCCAATTCTTAAGGGACCATAAATCTTCCGCAAAACCTTTCTCTCGAAAACTCCTAGTGCCGTCTCATCGGATGTTGACATCGTCCACGCTTCTGCACCGTAAAGTAGGACGGGAATGATGAGAGACTTGTAGAGTTTGGTTTTTGTACGTCGAGAGAGGACTTTACTTTTCAGTTGCCTACTTAGTCCATAGTAGCACCTGTTGGCAAGAGTGATTCTGCGTTGGATTTCCAGGCTGACATTGTTATTGGTGTTAATGCTGGTTCCCAGATAAACGAAATTATCTACAACTTCAAAGTTATGACTGTCAACAGTGACGTGGGAGCCAAGACGCGAATGCGCTGACTGTTTGTTTGACGACAGGAGATATTTCGTCTTGTCCTCGTTCACCACCAGACCCATACGCTTCGCTTCCTTATCCAGTCTGGAGAAAGCAGAACTAACGGCGCGGGTGTTGTTTCCGATGATATCGATATCATCGGCGTACGCCAGTAGCTGTACTACATATCGCTCAAGTGTTTTATCAGTTAGTCAGGTTTCATGTACTAGGCCATTTGTATGTCTGACTGTTTCTTCAACAAGCAACAAATCGATCTCATAACCGCTTACCTAACAATGATTCTGCTCATAATTAATTGCTCAACATTTTTAGAATTGATTTATCGAGCACAAGGCTAGACAAATTGATTAATATGTTGCCAAATTTTATTGATGTTCAATTAAGTACTTTTGTTGCTTTTATTTATTTGTTAATTCCACGTTAATTCCTCGTTGAGCAAGATTATCACATTAAACTGAGAGTGATTGTTATTCTAAATTATAATTCGATTAATTTGAGAAACAACAAACAAGTCTAGGCGCTAGTAATAGCCAATTTGCAATCGATTTTATTCAGTAATAAAGCCAAAGCGAATATAAATAATTTTGGCAAATTATACAATAGAAAGGAAATCTAATAGAGGCGATTCAATTAATGATTCATGTAAATAAAATATTTATTCTACTAACTAGGGCAATCAATTCCCACGTCAAATTAGTGATTGATTCCGAAAATCTCCCCAATTATTTGGCAGTTGCACCATTTCTGATCTTGGACTTTAGATGTTTAAAATCTGCAAACTCCAATGATATACAGTATCCGACAAAAGTATGGATGGAATATTTCACCCAAGAGTTCAACAAAAAAATTAACATATTATTGGTAGATACTATAAGCTACCAAATAATAATTTTAAATTGATTGGTCAGGATCATTAATAAAATCACAGAAAAATATTCCAGGAGCAGGTCTCCGTAGGGCAATCACTGCTCGCGAAGAGACCAAAATAATCTTAGAAATGAAAAAGACTCGACAGTTTCAGTCCGATTTATTCAGAAAACCGTCCGATCAATGTTTCTGTGCGAACAAGTCAACGGAAAAAATCGTATTGCTCGAACTATGGCCTGCCTAAACCTCTGACTAAAATCCTATTAAGCATTTATAGCAATATTTGAATGACCAGTTCGACCGATATCCTTGTCGTTCCAATAAATGAAACATTTTAAATAGATTGAATGACCCCTGCGAAAACATATAACATTTTCTGACCCTGGTAGTCAGCATGTCTCAAAGTCTTTTGGCTGAAATTAACGCTAAAGGTGCCAACACTCAATATTGAAGCTTTATTTAGAAGCTAAGCTAAAAGATACTCATTTTGGTGTTAACATTCATAGGGGTATATGCAATTTTGTACTGTACACTGTAGTGAGAATAGGAATCTTACCAGACGTAAATGGCCGAAGCTGTATGGAAGCAGGCGAGGAAGAATCTAATACATACTAAGGTTAAGGGGTTATATACAGTTAGAATTTTCAAAAAATCGATTTTTTTTATTTCATTTTCTTAATGTACATATATTTAAGAATACACACAGAAAATTTCATATCGTTCCGGTGAATATTTTCAAAGTTACAAGCAAATGAAAAATTTGAAAAGGCGTTTCAGAGTGCTTGGAAGTACAAGGTCCAAACTTTAAACGCGTTTTTCTCAAAATGGTGTTTTCAAAGTCGGTGACCAACATTACTCGAAAACAGCTAGACCGATTAGTCTCAAATTTTAACACGACCTTCTTAAATATATTTTTTAGTAATTAATCGAAGATTTTTTCTCTCCGATAAATATTATTTTTTTTATAAACAATTTAAGGCCGAAATTTCGGTGAAGAATCGATTTTTTTTTTGAAAAACCGCCATTTTGTCAAAAAATTTTATTTTGCTTATTCCTTCGATTAATTACTAGATTTAACATTATTTTAACGAAATCTGTTTGGTTTTTTTTTTTCGGATGATCCAGTTCCGAGATATAGTGGTCACCGCAAAACGTCTTTTTTGAGAGGAGCTCCTGGAGATCAGCTGTAGCTCTTTTTCAAATAAATATTTTTACTAGTACTAAGTCTTAAAATACAGTTAAAAGATACCATAAAATGTGTATAAATTTTTGGATTAATAAATTCAAAAGTTTTCTCAGAAAAAATTCTGGAAAATTCACTTTTTTTCGGCCGTCTAACTGTATATATCCCCTTAAAACACCTCGGTAGACCCACTTTCGGCGGACTGACTAGCGAATTGAATGGAACTGACTTAAGATCTTTATATCCGTTCTACCCCTTGACCTAATCCTAACCCACCTAATCTTCGTTTCGACAATGACTGTCATTATAATTATTAATTATTATTCAGTTATTTAAAGTGTTATTTCTGGAAGTAAAAATATGACATTATTTCATACTGCCTCAAGCTGTACAACATGCAAGAATTTCCCAAATGTGGGATATTTTGCATGAGGCAGTTCACAAGCGCGCCCTAAAGCCTTAATTAGCGTCTATGTATGTCATGCGCCGTAATTAAGCATAATTTCGACACATTTGAAACTCCCAATTGACTACGACCCCTGAAAGCGTATTTGCTAATCGGCAGCAATCGCATGCGAAATTTCGGCACTAACAATTAGCAAAGCGATTGCATTTAATGACCTCAAGTAGCCTCAGCCAAACTAACAACAACAACAAAAACAATGCAAGAGTTACAACAAGTGTTGCAGTTAACAACCTCAAAGCATGCTTAGGAAACTAATTGCGATCACTTAAGTACTTAAAAATTCATTATTGCAATGCACCGATTTCGCATGTGAAGCGTGAAGTTTCGATTGCAGCAGCGTTGGTTAACTAAAACAAAAACAATAAAAATTAAAAAAACGATTTTTTATCAATTATTATGTGCGGCTTTGTGGAAAGGCGAAATGTGTTGATAATTAAATTGGCTTTGGACGGCGCTGATCGGCGTCATCAGCGAAGCATAAATTAATGGCAATTGAGCTGTGCACTTTCGAAAGTTCGCACAAATCAATTTTGGCTTTATATATATTATGTAATAAACACTTTAAGTGGCAATGCAACCCTCGAAACAAATTAAGCGAGTAACAAAAACAGCAACAACAACACCTGAAGTGCACAAAAACAGCAAAAATACAAAAGACTTAAGCAACGAACTCGTCGGTGGCACTCACTGGCTTCTGAGTTCGCTTACATAATTTGCCGCAAGCGCGTGAAATGCGAAAATGAGAATCCAACATGTGACAACACAAACTCCCGTTGTCTGCAAGGCAATCTATGCGCGTTTATAATTTGGTAAACAACGGCCATTATCTGCGCGCGCAGACAAAGAAGACACGTAATTTTAAAGTTGTACAATGGCGTCTAATGGAGCTTTTAAAAGCTTTGCTGGCGCATTTTTTACGCAAATTTACATGTCCATTGTAAGCAATATAACCGCAGAGAATTGACAATAAATGTGATATACTGCTGAGATCTTTGCTTCTCTACGGCGCCAGCGACATGCACGCATACAACAACAACAAATTGTGTGTGTTTTTTTTTTGCGCTGCAAAGCAATCTCTAATGACATGCAGCTGTGCTGGCAAATAATTTGTATTAAAAAAATAATATTTTTAAGAGAAGCTTTGTGGGCAATTCGATGGCGAGGTGAAGAGTGCAGAAATAATGCAGATGCGCACAAATATGGTTGCATAAGCAAAGTTGTCAGCGTGATGTGCATTTGCCAGAATGTGCTCATGTGTAGATAGCCACTAGTGAAATGGAAAAGTTGTAGCTTATTCATATATGTAAGTGCATAAAAATAGTTACTTTTTTGAATAATTTCGGTAATTTTAATTAATTTTTTTACTACTTTTTTAGTTAAAAAAATACATATTTTTATATGCATAAATATTTTTTTTATAGATAAATAGTAAACTCTGAGAAATTTAAAAGTTTGGCAGCCATACTTCTTTAGAAATTTAAATTTTTCTTAATCAGGTGGCAACTCTCTATTTTAATATATATTTTTAAAATAAATATCTCGCTATTATTAATCTATTTCGTATAGATTTCTCTTCAATTGTGCTCTTTTTTTAAATTTCCTAAATAATGTGGCAACCTTATTATTTTTTTTTTTAATCATTCAAGTCCTAAGAAATGTGTACATACAGTGGTACCTCGACATACGAGTTTAATTCGTTCGGCAACCTTGCTCGTATCTTGAATTACTCGTATCTCGAAGCAAATTTCCCCATACAAAACAATTGAACTACCATTAATCCGTTCCGACCTCCAAAATGTCACCCCAGTTATTTTTGTTACGTGGTTAAGAATAATAAAAACGTATTTATAAATATCAAATATTTATTACACAAAAACAAAAAAGAGAATGTAAAGAAATAAATTAGATATCCTCACTGCCGTTTGCCTTTTCCGCTACATTTTTCTCGCTTTCACCTGTTTCCCTCTCAAAATGTTCCGGAAATAAGTTAGGCAAGTGTCATTAAAAAGGTCACTTTTCCTGGGTGTTTTTTTCCACGAACTGTGAAACTCTCTCCCACATTCCTAAGATCTCCTCTATCTCTACTGCTTGTTACTATCGAACCGAACCGGACTCGTATCTCAAATTTCGCTCGTAACTAAAAACAAAAAATCACTTGCTCGTCGGCTCGTATCTCGAAAAACTCGTATGTTGGGGCACTCGTATGTCGAGGTACCACTGTATAAACATTCTGTTTTAAAAATTGAAAAATATTTTTAGTCAGATCGCAACTCCATATTATAATATTTTTGTATTTGAACCTACTTAAATACCTCAGCAGGCAAAACTTTTTCATTTAGATTTTTCATATGTTGTTCTTTACAATTTCTTAAATGAAATAAAGAAAATGTGGCAACCTTTTTTTCACAACATTCAAATTCAAAGGCATTTCGTTTTTTATATATTTTAAAGGTACATAAATGTAAAATAGTAACCAGCGGCTAAATTAGTCGGATATCAACCATCCTGCAGATCGCGTTTTTATACTCTCTTTAAAATTATTCTAAATAGAAAACGAATAGAATTTCTTCACAGGGTACTAACATGCCGACAGGTAGATTAGAGTTAGGTTTAGTAGTTGTCTGTCGACGCCCATAGGCCTTTGGGAGGTGCATTGTGACACCACCGGGACTAAAAGCCCCTCATACTATTAAGTCCTCTTGGAACCACCCCGAGCCCTTTGAGGCCATAGACACTCTTATGAGATTTATGTGTCTGCGACGCGCACTGTGGCTTCCTCATTGCAAAAATAACTTGTTGACCAAAACATGATTGTAATCTCCAACGACCGCGTGACATCAGAAGCGTTGGCTGAAGCGTTTGAAGCGACAAACCGTGTCTTCAAGCAATTCTGCAACACGCTACAACGACTTATTTCGTTGTTCTGATGCTGCTTCTATGTTGTTGTTGCTATACAAATTTCTGTTTTAGCTGTTTTTGTAGTTGCAGCTGATGACGGCAATTGCTGGGAAAATGAGCTAAGCGCGCGATGAATTGAATTAAGTGACTCGGCTCTTTTATTACCAGTGATACACATGCACCACACACACAGACATAAAAATACATACATATACAGTTATAGTGTGTCACGCTGAGGCGGGTGTAAGCGCGGCAGACACACCAAAACGACGTTTGCTGGCACACATAATCGCCAGCAAAACCACAAAGATAAACGTGGAGCCTGAGCAAATCTGTCATGCATCCATACACACACACACACACACACACATGTATGTATATAGTATATATATAGTTTGAATGAGTGAGTGTATGTGTGTGTTTGAATTCGAAAAAACACAGCAAATGACTTGTCGCGCACAACTCTCAAGTGCTGTAACTGTGAAATGTGACACTGTTGCAGCGTTACGAGTGCAGCGTCAGTTGCATCTTGCCTTTGTTGTTGCTTTTTTATCTGTATTTATTGTTGTTGTCTTTTGGCTGTTATTACTTTGTTGCCTGGTTATCTTGCCATCTCTGCTTGTTGTTGTTGTACTGTCAGCGAGACATGACGTCGCCGCTACCTTTATTAATTGGCTTGTTATGCTTGCCAGTTAGCCGTCATCGGCTGTTCGGTTGTCAGTCTTCTACTTGTTAACATTTACTATCGTGTTGCAACAGTCGACAGATCTGCTTCTTACACTTGTAATTATCAGCCATCAGCAGCGACATGCACTTATGCCAAGCGCAATTTAGGCGGCTTAAATCATAAATTGGCACTCCTTCCATTGAAAAAAAAAAAATTAAAAGAAATTCTTCAGACTTCTACAATCTTCCTAAATCCCTTCAAATATATATTTTATAAAAATTTTATATTTTTTAATATGTTTTTAGTTCCGAGATTCTCACACAGGTTTCTTTACCTAAATTATTGCGCTCAAAACCTGCCTTAATCTCAAAAGTACCGTTATGTAGCAGCGAATAAAAAAACAAATATCAAATTGGTAATAATTTGGACATTACATATTCAAACAATTAAGTTGAGTAACAAATGTGTCTGTTTAATTTGGCGGCTATTGACAACACTCACTCGCTCGCTCGCTGTCGCTGCGGCGATAAGCGAAAACCCGAAACAAACGCATTTGGGTGTTTATTTAAATTTCAATATTTTCTTTGTTTGTTATTGGGCAATTATATTGCAGTAAAAATACCGCGCAGCTGTCAGGTCTTAAAAGATACTCGTGTATATGTGGAAATAAACACCAACTAATTACGCAGCTCGCGGGCAAAAAATCAACTCGCTGAAGAGGCGAAGTGAGACAGACACATTTCAAGTGCACAAGGCCAACAGAATGAATCGAAATTGAATTGGAATGTGACTGTGTGTGCGAGTGTGAGTGCGGCTGACAGGTGAGATGAAGGTATTTTTTACAAATAATTAAAAATATAAATATTTGAATTTTTTTCATATTTTTGATTTCAAATTTTTAAATATTTTACAATTAATAATTTATCCAGCAAAATCTATGATTGACATTATGTTATTTCGTAAAAATGTATGCATTAACAGAGATGGTATCCCAAACAAATTTATGAACATTCAAAGATTGACCTATAGGGTTGCCAACGAATATTTAAAATATTCGTCCAGTATTTTTTTATTGTTTTTCTTTAACGTATCAACAGTGAAATTTCATTCTAGTGTGATTACCAAAATAATATTGTTATGTGCCTTTATTCGCGTGGTATGGGAGCCAAATATATATAAACTTGATCTTCATACCACCCACTTGTGGGTCGAAAACTAAATATCAGGAACTACTCGACCAATTTCAATGAAATTCGGTTCGTAACATTTCCTTGACATTTCAATGCTACAGTTACTTACCACAATTACTTCTTACTATATACCACAATTTTGAAGTCGATCTCAATCGTTTACTTTGCAATCTACAAATTATGCACCAGTGAAGATATGGGCATTTCCGCCAGAAGGTCTACCACAGACAAAATATTAAACATTATTAGAATTACAAAGTTTTTGCATATTTTCATAGGAAAATATCTAAATTTATTGATATTAAATTAATTTTAAATTAATTCATAACCAACTACGAGATATACCAAAGCCAAGTCGAATAGGAACTACTTTTCTCATTTCGATTTTTCTACTGTATTTGTTTTTTTCGTCAAAATTGTTAAAGAAACCTATCATGTATAATTTTTTGCTTTGTGTAAAACCTTTATAAGGGTACAAAGATCCAAATAAAATGCATAAGACAGCATGCGATTGCAAATAACTGTAAGTTTTTGCTCTCTTATTATCCTATATTTTAATGTCCCGTGCGACATCAAAAAACAACACTTATTCCCACTGCATCGCAAATAAAAGCAGCAAGCTCGCCAAATTTTGGGTATAAACAGTAAACTTGTATACAATTAAAATAAAAAAAAACCTTGTTCAAAAATCAGAAGATTTGTGGTTTTGGTAACTACTTAAAATTGGTCCCGTGCAACATCGTAAGTGTGGAATTTAAAAATTGAAATTTATTTGTTGTCTTATAAAATTGACTTAAGTATGTAAATAGATACATTTACATTAATTATTTACATATGAGCAAAAACCGCACTTTCAATTCCACTGAAATAGCTATTCAAATAGATTTTGGCGAAAATTATAGGCTTACAAATCAAAATAAGAGTTCTAATTTTAACAAGGTTGTCAGGAGAAAATCGTTTGCTTTTAAAAGTGACGAGTTAACGCATGACATATTATTTTCTTGATAAATCTCTTAACTAAAATTAAGAAATCCTTTAGTTTCTTTTCTAATATATTTATTTTTTAAGGTAACTGCTCTCAGTTTAAAATCAAATTTATATTATCAAGCCTGGTTGATTTTATAAAATAATTAAAATACTCTTCAGGGAGTGGGAGCAGTTATCAAAAGGAAAGTCTAGCAGATAATGAAATCCAAAAAAATGTGTACCCGAGGACAGCATTTTCTGAAAAAAACTGTATTTCGCATTCATAATACTATTTTCATTTCATACTATAGAATTTTTGTTGTGTTTATAAATACATTGTTGTAAATAAATAAATACATTTACTACGTTTTTAAGCCATTTTATTGGACTTGTTGTTAAATAATTCCGTATTATAAAACAAAATCAACATAAATATTATGATGGAAAAAAATGTCCCGTGCGACATGTCTCGTGCGAATGTGGTTAATAATTAATTAAAAAAAAACTATAAATAATTTTTGGATGAAATTCATACCATCTTTAAAGGCCATCAATGCGCAACATTTTACAATCAAAAACATATTGCCTCACAATTCGCTGAAATCGCCGTTTGAATCGTTGTTCCCAAAAACGACTTCCATTTTTTGTCCCGTGTGAATCCCTTTGTTTTTTGCAATTATCTTGAAAATGAAAACCGTTCCAAAATCAACCTTAACACTAAATGTAGAGCTAATGAAGGGCTATTAAAAAATCCTACTGTCAAAATTAAAAAACATTTTTGTTCATACTTTCTTTAGTTGAAAGGTGTACGATTGTCCCGTTCGACATGGCGGAAATGCCCATATCGAAACATAACTTTGCACAAATACTGCACACAGACAATAAAATTTCAAAGACCCGTATATCGAACATGAAGACCTCAGTGGTTGTTGTTAATATTTTTAAAGAAAATATGAGTGAATCACTCAGAGGATCTAAAGAAATTTCGAGAAGATATTTTCCATAAAATAGTGTGTCTCTGTGCCGAAAATTTGCAAAATTGGATCAATACTTTATCTAGTCTCCATATACCTAATACACGGATTTTCAAACTTTCGGTGGACTTGGGGCATAAAGTCTTATATCGGTTAATTATAATGTGATAGATCTTATCACAATTAAGTGAACGTAAAATCTTGGACATTATATAGTTTTGTGTCAAAAATTATTGAAATCGGTTCAAGAATTACCCCAGCCCCCATATACTAGGCTTTCGTTATTCCAGTGGACTTTATGTCGAATATATGGATCAAAGTGTGTGCTTTGTTATTGAAATTAAATAAATAAATTGCGAGAGTATACACCCGAACTTAACATTCTTTACTTGTTTAATTAGACTAACAACTGCTCAACCATATCCTTCCACACCTTCTACTTAGATTTCTCAAGAATATTACAATTCGATGACTCAACTTTATTTGTCAAGTCAAAGGGGTGTGTTTTATACTTAATAAATTTGCATTTAATGGTATTTGAAATATGCACTTTGAGTTTGCGTCATTTGACTTGCAACTTGCCTCATATTTACTTAGTCAAAGCAACTCATTCATCCTTTGAACGCAACAACAAACTAAAAATAAATACAACAATATTTATAAATAATTGTGTATTTCTACACCGCAATAATGAATTACTTTTGCCATTCACTTGCATCGTCATGCGGAGAACTTGTTTTTGCTGCTCCACTTAAAGGTTGCGTATACGCCCAGCTGAATAATAATGAGTGCGCACTTGCCGAGCATTTGTGATTGCGAGCGAGTATTAGCAATAAACAGAAACAGAGTAAATCGAGTGCAATTGTTGTGATTAGCGCTTATTTGCGCGGTGTCTAGCCAATATGTGTAATCAATATGTGAGTGATCACACAGGTCAGGGCTAATGAATGACACAAAAAAACAACAAAAATAAATAAAAAACAAAATAAAAAATAAAAAAAATAATAAAAAAATAAAATAATATAATCGCGTAAAAGCTGATAAGCATCGTGCTACTGCAGCAAACCAAGCAATCATATCATCTTTGCAGCTTGCTTTGTTGTTGGAGGCCGCGAGGGGAATTAAATATTAATAAAATAAATAGCTGCAATCAGCCGCAGCGTTTCAGTAGCGAGTAAACGAAAACGCAAGCTTCGAAATGATGTTAGACAAATATTTGTTGCTTGCCGATGCGCCACGAGAAAACCTTCAAGACTCATATGAAGCCTCATGAAGAATCAACAAAAGCAAAAATTTCGAAGAAGATTTGCTTTTTGTTATTGTTATTGGTAGAGCTCAGCAGCGCGCTCATTAGTCAAGAAAATAAATGAACAATAAAGGTTTATTTGAAAAAATTTAAAAAGAAAAAAATTATTTGAAAAACAAAAATTGAAAAAGTTTAAAATTATTTATTAAAAAAATATATAAAAAAATTAAAAAAAAAATATTAAAAAAAAACATATTTTTAAATTAACTATAAAAATATTTATTTGTATATGTATGTATGTGTATAACTGTTGTTACACATATGTATGTAAAAATGCCGAAAAATAGAGGTGTGTAAAGCATGTGATTATTACATAAGCGCATTGAACGCTTTGACATTTAAAAGCCAGAGTTCAATATACCGTTAAATGAGGTAACGAAAGTGGAAAAAATACGGTGTGATAAACAATGAATTGGAATGTCGACTAAATAAACAAAATAAACAGCGCTCTATTGCAGATGTAACAAAACAATAACAACAAAACAATAAAAGTTAATAAAAAGGCGAACAATGAAAAACACGCAAAAGCCCAAAATGAAATGAAAAGTGTTGAAAGAGCTGCCACTTTGACGATTTACATAAAATGCTGTACACTTGTAAGCGGTGGCAGGCGGTAACGCCACATTACAAGCGCTTTAGCGGGCAACGGCGACGGTGGAGTGGCACGGCAATTCGTGCGTGCCACACATGCGTGCTTTGGTGTAAAGCAATTGCAAATTTATTGCTTTGATTTGCAATTTTGATTTAAACCAACAAACAGCTGTCCCTTCACTCAGCAACAGCAATAGCAACAAACACAGGCAGTTTTTTGTTGCGGCGGCCTCAATGAGATGAGTTGTAGTTTTGCTGATTTATCGCTAAGGTATGAAATAATACCCGCGCGGGTGTGTGTCTGTGCGTGTAGGCAATTAAATGAGCGTGGAAAACGCGCTGCGTCACACGAAATTGAGGAAGTCAAAATTGGCGCAGTTCAAGTGCTCGAACGAAGTACAGACATCCATATGTACCACTGTGTGTGTGTGTGTGTGTGGCTGAGTTTGTTTGGCGCGTGAAATATGTACCACGAAAGACTCGAGACACGAACTGCCACATTCAACTAGCAACAAGTGCGCTGCGGCGTAGACTTAAGACACTCCATATTTATGTAACTCTAGGAAGACAACCGACAGCTTTGCTGGTTGCGCAATACCAATTAGAATTGAATCGAAAAAAATATAAAAAATACAAAGTTTTCAAAACTCTACAGCAACGATCGATTTCAATGGTCTCAAGTTGCGGTGTTTCTTGCGTTTGCAGGAAGCGTTTTTCAATGCGCTGGAAACACTAATTTAGCACTTGAGTTAATTGCCGTGTTATTGTTGTTGTCGTAAAGTTGATAGATAAGCATTTAAACACTATTTTTTAGCGGTATAAGTTCAGAGTTGAATATAATTTGAGGTTATGGCTGAAGTATCTTATTACTTTGAGTTTATAAATGCCACAAAAAGCAGCAATAGTAATCATTATAAGCATTTATTATTAATTTTGAAGTAATGAGAAATAATAAGTGTGAAATGAAAATGAATTTTATTGATTTATTCTCCTATTGTTCGTGTTTTTGATGCTGGTTCCCAGATATACGAAACTATCAACTACTTCAAAGTTATGGCTGTCAACAGTGACGTGGGAGCCAAGACGCGAATGCGCCGACTGTTTGCTTGATGACAGGAGCTATTTCGTCTTGTCCTCATTCACCTCCAGACCCATTCGCTTCGCTTCTCTATCCAGGCGGGAAAAAGCAGAACTGACGGCGCGGTTGTTGCGTCCGATGATATCAATATCATCGGCGTACGCCAGGAGCTGCACACTCTTATAGAAGATTGTACCTTCTCTATTTAGCTCTGCAGCTCGTATTATTGATGAGCTGTACGAGTTATACGACGACATTGACATAGTTCAGCGAATAAAAAGACACCGGCTATCAGCTTTACAAATTCCCCGATTTCGTTGTGGTCAGTTACTCAAACTAATCTAATCACGAAATAGCTCAAGCCACTACTAATGAGGACAAGCATTCCTTTACCAGCCTTAAATGCACAGTCAGCGAGTTCAAAGCGTATAAAGCTACTGTTATTTTTATGACAACCACTTCCGCTAGAAAGCTGCTATAATTAGTGTGAAGTGTGAAGCTGGAGTTGAAGGGATATTCCCGACAATCATCTTCACTGTCAACCTTCGCCACCAACTTCAACCCATACATAAAGAAGCTCACCTCTCCTCCAGCGATTCCTACTCACCAATATCTCTCATGAAGGTATAAGAGCAGAGAAGAGACAGCCAGGGGTAGATTTGACAACATGGTAATAGTCCAATAACCTCAGAATCAAGTCAAAGCTTGTAATTTTGGTCAGCATTACACCGTTCTTCAATTATTACTATTTTATAATAGTTTATTTATAATGTTTAACCCTCTCATTCCCGCATTAAAATGGGCAGAGGTAACATTTTTTAGTACAGATATAGATTAGTCTTAACTCAAATATGAAGTTATAAAAATTTCAAAGTCCTATGTATCCTGGTTCATTGGTTGCAGGATGTTGCTTATAGGCAACATTGGGCATGTAAGGGTTAACAGAAAAGTGAAGCTGATTTTTAAGAAGTCGTAGAGCAAAGATGATTGCAAAGCTAATTTAATACGTTAAATATTTTTATCTTCTTTATCAAACAAAAAAATGTGAGAAAATATATTTTTTAACTACTTTGACAGTGAAAGTTTTGCATAAGACTTGAGACTCATAAACTCTTAAAAGGGCGCTAAATATTCAAACCGACTAGTCTGCAACGAAAACGAAAGTTAAACCAAATGAAACAAGTTGAAGATAGTGATGTTTAAAGCATACAAAAACAATCGACAACATTTAATTAACCGAAGCAAAGTAAAGTAAAACAGCTAATGGATGAAGGTAGAGTTAATGGGTGACGGACAGCAAAAACAAAAAAAAAAAAATAAAAAAGAAGAAATTAAATAATAAACATAAAATAAATTTGCAACGCTTTGCTGATGACAGAAAAATTAAAAATCCAACAGTGTTACATAACGGCACTTGTTACAAAAAGTTACAAAAGGCAAGTAAAAAGATAGCAAGGCGTGCTAAAAGTTGATTACAAAACCAAAATAAGTCAACAAATGTATTTTTCGCGCTTCGAAATCTGTTTCCCAGTGACATTGCAGGTTGTTTTTCTGCAATAACTACAGTGACTGCATTGAACTAACGGCTAAATGGTGACAAGTGACAATTGTCAAATCAACGCTGGAAATTAATTTTCCTGCTTTTCCCCAGTTAAAAGCGCAAAAGCACGCGGAAGTGAGTAAAACTGAAAGCAAAACAAGTGAAATGTGAAATGAAGCCACAAACAAACAGAAAGCAAGCGGTCTTTGCTAAAAATGGAAAAGTGAAACAAACCCAGCAAAGCGAAATAGTTGAAAATAAAAACAATAACAAAAACAAAAAGTCAGTAAGCAATGACAACAACAACAGATCATTGACCAACTAATCACCAGGCAGCGCCAGTTAAACGCTGCAGAGGCGTTAGCGAGACACTCTTCAGCGCAGCAAACGCACACACAACAGCAACAACGGCTGAGGCCAGCAGCGAGCGGCAAGCTCCGACTATACGTACCACTTAAGCCGATTAGCCGCTCGAGCTGATAGCCGTGCAAAATGCCAATACAAAAGCGCGCCGATGAAATGTGAAAAGCGAGCGCCGAAAGCAGGAAAACTGTAGCAAATCGCAACAACAGGCCAAAAGCAACAACAACCGAAACATGGAAAAAGCCGTGATTTTGCTTCCTGCAATGCATTTGCCGGATACAAGCAAGCAAGCGACTTTGAAACAGGTGGCAACAACTGCGCTAAGCGTTTAGTGTGCGTTTTTGTCGCCGCTGCCGCGCATAAAGGTTAATGATTTACCACGAAACTGTCTCGCTGCAAACGAAAACTGTTAAGAAAAGCAAGCAAAATGCCTAAATTACGAAAAACTGTTGTGAAATTTCATAACCGCCGTGGGGCAATTAGCGTAAGCGTGCAGTGGACAGCGACAAGCGGCGACCAGCAAGCCAACGGCTCGACTCAACGCATGCCGCAGCTACAGTCGCTGTTATTGTGGCTCAGCCGCCTTGGTTAATTGGTGCATTCGAAATTAGGAAATGCGCGCCTGCGCAGCACACGCTCGCAGCCTTCGAGCGCCGCCCGCTTGGCTGTGCTGGCTGCAAGTGCGGCCAAAACTAACCATTAACGTGTTACCAATTTTCCGCTTATCAAGAAAAGGCGCCACGAGAAAATCGAAAATAAGCGAAGTTATCGCCGTCGCGCTGTTTTTAATTGCATTTTATCTCGAATAACTGCAGTTGCTCGGATATTTAAGTAATCGCCGATTTCGTAACTCCAATGCATTGTAATTTGTTAGCAACCGACTTTTAATCACTTTTCTGTGTTTAGTTTTTAAGTCTCTTTTAAATGGTTTGAGTTGAGTGCTTGGAGAGCTCGTCTTGTAAAAGTAAAAATATCTAGAAATCTAAGTGATTATATACTTTGTTTTATTTTTAATTTTAAAAGAATGGCTACAGAAATAAAATAACAATGATTAAGAAGCGTACCGATTGCTAATTCGTAATGGAACCTGGACATAGTAGGAAGTGAAAACCATCCAAAAAAAAACCAAGTTGAACTAATATTCACAAGAGGTACTGATACTTCTATTCAGTAACCCTCTTAATATTTTTCTTCTGATAACATCTCCTGTTTTAGTAGTTTCCATGCACAAGCTGTGTTTTTGAGCAGTTGTGCTGAAAAATCCGAAGCCTAAGTTGCCTAAGTAGTTCAATATATATATATCTATCGATATACTACTAGCGTATCAAATCGCAAATAATCTTCTAAATAAAATGTTGCCTACATTTTGGCGGAATTTGTTTTACAACTAAGGTTCATTTTTGTTTAAAATATGTAGATATCAGATGATCTTTGATTTCGGTTTTACATATTGCAAGCATATTCAACACTATACTAAACTCAAGTTAAGAGTTCAGTATTACAAATTTTGACGGAGATGAGGCTTCCACTGTGCCCGCCGATATGCTATATGAAATTGACATTTTGTAGTCGAATCTGTGGAAATCTAATCTGAAATTGATGTGAACTTTGAGTTAGTAGACTACAGAATTATAATAAACGGTAGAAGAAATGAAATTGAACGATTTCGGTTTCAGCAGGTTCGAGCGTCTTGACTATCGACGGTCGCAACTTTAGAATTTGCGTCATTACACTTAGCTTTGTATGATGTATTGAAGAACTGATGTTAACAAAGCGATTCATGGCCGAGTCAGGCATTCATGTCATTCGTGAGATATTTTTGAAATCAACTTCTTTAAAAACGGGACAACGGGGGTTATGTTCTAAGGGTAAATTCCGTTTATTCTATTGCTCATTTAAGTAACCCTACATCCTGTTTTTACAATCGTTTAAGTGATTTTTGAAAGGTTTCGCTTCTCAAAATTTCAATATTTCTACGTTGTCTATCTGCGTCTTTCCTTCATGTTTCTCGTAAGCAAATACTCAATACAAAAATAAAGGCGTGTATGTAAGTACTTATTTGTAAAGCAGCATGGCTTTCGGCTCGTGTTGCCGAAATTGGGTTAGAAATTCGCCAGTCGCCGGCTTCGGCATTGCTGCACGCGAAAATTTTATGTTTTTGGCGAGCGCTTAAAAATTTCTACACGTGTGCTGCCGCGTAAATATTGAAAGTGCTCATAGACGATGGCAGTTGATTGAATATTAAAAATGGCAACGGCATTTTAATTGATTCTTTTACAAATCCGGAAATTTTCAAAAACAAATAAAGTGGATAAATATGTGCATAAATAATTGAGTGAGCGGTACAGTTGCCGGCAAAATATTTTTATTTTGACGCTGTTTGTAAACAATTTTATAAGAGTACTCGACCACAATATATGGTTGGTATTATTATATAGCGGCAAATATTATCATATTTCATCATGTAGAATGGATACGATTAATTATTGGTTTCTGCATTATATTTATATAATCCAATTAAGAGTTTCCCACCGAGAGCTAAAAACATTCTAAAGCCTTATGCAATCTCATCTGTGCGCTCTGTGCGATACCATCAGACCATTGCTGGTCATTAACACTCGCTGTTTTTCCTTTCGCTTGCACGCCAACACAGTTCTCACTTTTCAATTGCGCACGTAAAGTGCTGGGGACATTGCATGACCGGCGCGCAACAACAACAACAACAACTGTTGCTGCTTACAAGTATTCAATGTAAACAAAAGCAACAAAACCGCATAAATACCGCACGGAAAGTGAGGCAGAATAATGCGAGCAATAATTGCAAAAAAACAGCAACAACAACAATGGTCATGCTAAAAATACACACAACAACAACAACAAATGGTGTGGCGTGTCTTGGACAACAATGTGCGTTGCAAGTTAATGACTCAGTGTAACAGTAGTTGAATTGAATTTAGCAAATTCTTTGTTGTTGTTGTTATTCGCACTTTTTGCATTTAGTACCTTCTATTGTCGCTTCGAGCGCAAAAGTGGGGCAATGACGCGTTGGGTGTGGGAAACAAGCAAATAATGAAAGTTAAATTAATAAACTTAAATGAATGGCTGTAGGCAAGAAGGAGCACAAAGAGCACAAAATTAGGTGGGCAAGCGATGTGTTGTTGTTAAAACAAAAACACTTTCGATTTTCAAAAAAAAAATATTTTTTTTTGCTAAAATTTATTTTATTTTTTATTTTTTGCATGATCTGCAAAAATTACAAAACAACAAATTTTCTGCCGCAATTTGCCACTTCAATGATTATCCGTATTAATAAAACCCATAAATAACGGTACTCAAGTGCAAATAGTGTTGTTTGCAACAATTAACGCCCACGAAAAAACGCAAGCATTCAATTAAAGCGCTTACAATAAAAAACGAAAACAATAAAGCAGTGTTGTTGTTGTTGTTGTTTTAACTGCTTGCATTCAAATAAATGAGCAAATTATGCTTTTCTGGCAGCTGGCAGTCAAAACAACCTGTGTGTTAGTGGCTTTTCGAGATTTTTGGTTGGTTTGGACAGTGGAAGTGGGGAGTTGCGGACCGAAGAAGTGACCGCGGCGCCACACCTGTTCTCATTCGCAATTTCAGTCGCCAGCTGATAATCTGTTTTCTGCCAATTTGAGCAACACTTCATACACAATTTGCTTGTTATTCACAAAACAACGACAAAAGCAAAATAATATACTCAAAAAAAAAAAAATTAAAAAAATTGTGAAAATTTGCAAATCGGAAATTAGCCACAATAAACATTTAATTCTCACAGTTCTTTGTCTTTGACTAAGATTTTCTGTTTTTTTCAATTTTGGATTTTTGTTTTTGTAGCACCAATTATGCCATTGCTATGAATTATGTGCTTGTGCCTTTTTTGCGCCACATTTGTTGTTGTTTTTTGCTACTCAAACTAAGTTACCTCACTAAGTTGTGTTTGTCTTGTCTTTGTTTTCCCTTTGTTTGTGTGCGATTTCCCACTGTTGGCAGCAGCAAATTGCCGTCGAGAATTTTTTGGGTTGGCCCGAAATCACTGTGCTTCTACAATACCTACGAATGCCATCAGTGTCTTTGACAGCAATTCGTGGCAAATTAAGTCACACACACACACTCATGCAACCATATATGTATTTGGCTACAAAGTATGCAGTTGCACGGAGACATACACATAGACTCAGCTGTCAGCCCACAGCATCGAATATCTGCAATTAATATTCGACTCTGTTTTTGCATATTTTTGCGCAGTTGTGGCACAGATTTTTAGATTCTCGCTTGCCGCTTGCCACTTGTGTGTGCTCTAGCACTGACTCTGCCTAATGTGCTTCACAAGCCGGAATGAGGTCGTAATTAACATTTGTTGGCGCAAAAAAGTGCAAATAACATTTGAAGCGTGTGTGCAATTGTCATTTAGGCAGATTGATCATTTGCAGCTGTGGCACAATCGTGGCACTGTTTGGCGCAGCTCGTAAATGTCATAAGTCAATACTAACTGACTGTATATTGGTTGTGCTAAATTTATTTATTTTTTATTAAAAGTACGTGAAAATAATATTTTGACTCTTCTAATTACATAAAATGTGTTGTTGTCCTCAAACATATTTTTTTTGGTCACATACTAAGCCATTTTTGCCATGCAACATCTGAATAATAACAGCTAAAAACTCAAATTTGTTTCAAACCTATTTTTTATAATCATTTGTTACATAGCAATAAGAATACCTACAAATTTAACCATTTCAAAATGAATTAATTTCTTCAAATAAGTTCATCCCATTACTCAACAGCCCTGACAAATTGTATGAAGTCTTTGAAGGTCCCTTAATTTGCTCGTAAACCATTTATTATTTACACAAATGCTAGAATAAAGTGTATTGCTCATCATTTACAACATGTTTGTCCTCAATTTGCTGTCGAAACGAAAGACTTAAGCAACGAACTTGCCTTCACATTGCGCCTAGCTGGGAATGAAGGTGAGCTTATATTATGGCCGCATAAATGAATTATTAGCACAAAGTTATGAAAAATTAGTGTGTTCTTTATTACCAATTTTGGAATGACAGCAAATTATGTATTTTAATTCCATGAAACTCAGCTTACTAGCAATGTGTTGCGAGTGAGTGAGAGAAAACTGGTAAATGCATTGGAGAGGTCATTTGTAAGCAATGAAATTTGTAAAGAAGGAGAAGAAGAAATTTTAAATTAATTTGTGGCACAGGTGTTCACGAAGTAAAAGTAAGGTACCAATAAGTATATATTGGCTTTCTAAGGGAGTCGGTAAAGATAATTGAATTGGCTTCAAAGGGATTTCAAATACATTTTAGTTTTCCAGTGTGTAATTAATTCTATGTTGTGAAGGATAAATGTATATATATTTATTGCAGGAAAACAAGATTGAACTTTTCATGTTCGAAGTGAGTCTTAAGAATACTCTAAGATAAGCATATGCACTCGTACTCATTTTGAATGTGGTGGACCTTAACTATTGAACTTAATAACCTTAAACCTTACTATTGAACTTGAACTTAATTCAAGAATTTGTAGAGAGTGAGTTTATAAATCAAAACACAGTGCTTATTTTATTTATTAACCGTTACTTTTTTTGGCTATTAATATTTTTAAACAAATTTAATTTCAACACATTAACTGCGCTAGGGAGTAAAATTCTTTGAAGTCACTCTGAAGTGCCAAATCATCAAAGGTTCCTTTCAATGTATGATATCTTTCAATGTATTATTCATCAATTAATTTTGATTGAATATGAACAAGTTTAGTATCGACTTTTTAACATTGTAGTGAAGAAGAACAGCTGATGGAAATGCATTTTTTTTTAATTTTATTGATAGAAGTGAATACAAATTTGCTATACACAGTTATTCTCGTTATTCGAATAATGCTTCTAATAGTGTATACGATTGCCTTTGGCTCTTTCTGCGATTTCTCGTATGCTTCTAAAACGATGGCCCTTTAAAGTTCTCTTTATTTTTGAAAATACGAAAAAGTCACGCGTAGCCATGTCTGGTGAAAATGCTTGGGCATCGTTACTGTATTATTTTTGGTCAAAAATTCATGAACAAGCATCGGGTGGATCTTTAACAAACGAAAATGGCCAAGCCCATGTCTAACCGTAGCGGTAGCTTTTGACAATTGAACTATCTATATCCGTAAAATTTGAAATTTTACAATTCCCGTTATTTTTTGAACACACCACGTATAGGGAATTTAATTGTGAATAATATATAACAATAATTTACTAGAAATGTTCCTTCAGACTTTGCACTAATAGTACTTAATAACAAGCAAGTAAGCCAGAGCATTGTGCCACGACTGAATACATAGAAGGCGAAGAAAGTACAAACGTAGTAACTTTTAAGATATTAAAATAAGGTATTTCATTGAAAATATTGAAGACCTAAGGCCTTAACATCTGAAGAAGCATATTTTGTAAATTACTCCTTCATTTGATCTAGGTGTTTTAGAAACCATTGCAAGTCAGTAAGTTGCTACAGCAATATTGAGGAGAAGCTTACAACCCCAGCGAGATTTTGACTCTTTATATTCTCAGGACTCTAAATTTAAGTTTTCCTGTTTTCCTAATCCCAGAGATTGTAACCTTACTTAATTTAATATCGAAATTAAGAGATCCAAGAGCAAAATCCATACCTTTCCTTACTTTTTCTACTCTTATTCTGGCTAGATGTCAATTATGTCATTCATAGTAATTTTAATATATTTTACCAACTTTAGAGAGCCAACTTAAAATCCTCAAATCCACAAAATACTATAATTGTTTCAGTGCAACACAAGTTAATTAAATCAAACACTTCCAATAATAAATGTATTTCTTAAAAGGCCACTTGCTCTTTTCATATGCAACACAAAAGCATTCTTTTTCACACAAAATACTCGAGGCAAATACACAAATATTTCGAAGCAAATATGCGACACTTCAACACTTTCCACTGCAACAAACAAACATTCCACTGTTGTTTAGTTTCTCACTTTGTCCACACAAATTTCTATGTTTCGCCGCTTGTGTCAACCGAGCACAATAAAAAAATAAACAGAATCGATGGATTTTAAGTGCAATCAAATAAGAAAAACGCGCATTTCACTTTGACGTCACTGGCATTCAAAGCCAGAGGAGATGACACAGCTCGAGCACAAGACACAATCAATGAACTCGCGTCACAAAAGAATTAAAAAAATAAATAGCAATCTCCAACAACACCGTTAAATGAGTGTAGTAAAAGCAGCGGCAACACTTCTTCACAAATATTACCGTTGTTCGGGTGTACGCGTGCGCGTCGTCTCACTAGCAGACAGACAGACTGTCGAGTAATAATGATGCGCGTACAGAAATAAAACTAAAATCGAACAATTGATTCGGCTCGCTTGGTGATAGTGTTTGGGAGTAAAACTCGTTGCTCTGGCTGACGCGCTGCTGTTTGGCTGTGTTGCTAACACTTGAAGGTTTCGTCGCAGACTGACTGAACGGCGCGCGAACGAGTATTCATGCGCGAAACTAAACAGCAAGCAAGTAAGCAAGCGCAGTGATTTTTGTTGCTTTTGCTTTTTCTACAAAAATGCGCCGCGGAATGCTTTTGTTTGGCGCAGCGCAAGCGGCGTCTAAGCTGTCTCTCTATTGTTGTTGTGTTTATTGATTGTTGTTGTGTACTGTTTGTTTTGTTGTTGTCACCAAAGCTCATTCGACGGGCAACCTGTTCGTTCGAAAGCGTGTTTTTGCTGGCGGAGGGCTTGTGTGAGTATCGGTGTATGAGCGTGTTGCTGTTGTTGTTGGCAAAGCGTGGCATCGGAAAAGCACCTGTACCCCACTGCAGACGCGGCAAGTAAATCACCAGCACCGGCTTAAGCTTAAGCTCAACCTAGCGCTCGCACGCGCATGCGCTCTCACTCTCCTCACACATCAGGCGCTTGCAACTTGCAACTGCAACTCGGTGATACTCTCGGGATTTTGCTCACCGACTTAGGCTTAGGCGCTTAGACTAATTTTTTTCAAATTATTTGTTGTTGTTGTCTCTTCTTGTTGCAAATAAACTGCATTGCTGCGCTCAAGTTGACGACGGTGCGTTTGACGTCGCATTTGAGGTCGTTTCTTATGCGCATTCTAGAAGCTGTCAAGAAACCTGTCAGATGTCTCGTTAAAACCACTATTTTTTTATTTTATTCGATTGGAAGTTGTGTAACATGCACTGGTTCTTGTAAAATTTATTAGGCCTCTCGTAATCGAGTGCAAAGCAATGTGTTCATATATTTTATGATAATTTTGGTGCATTTTTATTTATGGTCCCAGTCTAACTGGATAAACAGAAATATTTTAAATTTTTCGTTTATTTTGGAAATCTTGAATTAGTGCTAGTTAAAGCTGGACGGTATTGATATTTATTGCAACACAGCTGCTATTTGGTTTTTATATTTATGAACGTTGCTTTTCGATTGCGAAACATATGTATATCAAATAGAGCTGCCTATTTTAGAATTACATTGATTTGCTATCTAAAACTGCTCATCTAATAAAGATTTTGAGAGTTTTAAGTTTTGTACATCTGAAAATTATTTTGTTAGAGATGAGTATTCCCAAGTAACTAGCCCTGAAATTATTTCCGACTTTAAACCAACAACACGTATAATATCCGTCATACTTCCGCGAATACGCTGTAGGAGAGCACAGAATGCTTTTTAAAAGTTGAACGCACGTTTAGAGGGACTTTAGCATATTAAAGCGATCCCCGTGACCTTAGAATGGCAATTGCTCCTAATGATGGACGTACATAGTATCTATTACATCCGAAGCTTCTGAATCTGATATTGATCAAATCAAAATTTTTGTGAATTTTACCATTTTGCCGCGCCACTGGTCATCTTAGATTTGTGTCTGATGCCGATAATCAAAGTAAAAGGTGACTCATTTCTAAGTTCCCTACTTTTTTAAAGAAAGAAAATTCAAATTTATTTTTTTTTAAGATCATCTCTTTCAAATGTTTGCCGCAGCTACGTCTCAGATGGTCCATCCGTTGAGTCCAATTTTCGATTGCTTGTTCGAGAATTTCGTCTGATAACAGTCGAATTATACGAGTGATGGCTTGCTCCAAGGCTGAATCGAATCGGGATTGTCCGCATAGACTTTAGACTCCACAGGAAAAAATCACACGATATTGATGGCCAATCGTGAAAGTACGTTATCTCAATAAATGCATTGATTGATGCGATGTGTGGGAAGTGACGCCGTCTTGTTAAAATCAAATGTCGCCGAGAACACGAGCTTCAATTTCAGGCATTTAATAGTAGGTTATCATGCGCGATAACGGTCGGAGTATCTGCGAACGGCGCCGAATCGACTCTCCACAGTCCTCGTGTACACTCTCAGCTACGGCTACTACATTTTCACTACGTGCTAAACGTGCTCTATTCGGTCGAATATCATCCAATATTGAATGCTGGATCTCAAGATGGGTTGTAATGTTGCGAAAAGTATGCTCAGAAGGACGATTAAGTTGAGCGAAGCTCACAAAACAAAATGGTGGGTATCGTTTCGATTTTTTTTCTGTACTATCCAGCTTTAATAGAAGTTATTCTGAAATATCTTATATCTCGCCTCCTTCAATAAACTATGGGAGTTAGCAGGAATCAAATATAAATTTGAGCAGCTTTCATTTTTCTAAAAGTGTATCATTTTCAACGATATAAATATTGAATAATAACCGAGTCAGTATTTTTTAAATATAATTTTTTTTCAATTCACTCTGAATTTTGTTTTATAGATCGATGATAGATCGTTGTGGTGTGTTCTTCAAAGAGCATTAGAATACATTTGTGACCTCATCTTGTCAGGTTGACAATTACACGCCATTGATTTTACGTAACTGACGAACTTTAATGGCGTCTCATTACGCCCACAACACCACAAATCACACCCAATATAGCACACAGCACTGAACAGCAACATCAAGTGGCGCTCAGACGCTTGCCCTTAACATCGAAAGGCAGCCAGTCACGCTTCAAAAGCAGCATCACATTTCGTCCAAGAGTCATCTCGCGCGCACCCAAACAAGTATCGCCTTTGAGCTACCAAATCTGCGGACAGTGCGAATGAGTGGCACAGAAAACATAGAAAAAAACAAAAACTAAATCACGGCCGATGTAAGAATAATAGCATTACAAATATGTACAAAAGTCGCATTTAGCATTTAACTTAACACCCTGCCAGCGAGCAGAAACAAAACGATTGTTGTTCGCTATTCAGTTGGCTTCAGAGAATTAAATGTGAAAATTAAAAAAAATATATATTTTTAGTTTTTATAGAAGAATCTCTGTGTGTGTTTATAGGCATGTAAGTACATATATGCAAGCGCAACAAGCCGTTTGGTTCAAGGCAGCACAGCGGGACAGGTTGTTAGACAAACCCCATAATTTTATACACATAACCACACTTATCCACACTTGGATGTGTGTGTGTGTGTCTGTGAGAACTTTTATGTATTCTTCGAGTGCCTCCACGCTTGCGCATATCACTTTACAACTTTTATGCGCTAATGTTGTTGTTGTTTTATTAATTGTTGTTACTTTATTAATTGCTTCGACAAGTGAGTTGGTATCTCAGCTGCGCTGAGGTGGTGCAATATGGGGCGTTGAGGCGCGTCTTTGCTTGGAGTGAGTGTGTGCTCTCTGCGTGGGTGTCACAGATATTCTGCGACGTTGGTTCTTGATTGTTTTTGCGTTATTTATTAGACATAAATGCAAATTTAAATGCCAAGCGGTAAGCTATTTTCTGTCAATTTGTTAAAAGGAATGCGTGACAAGGTCAAATCCGCGCAGAAATTGCGGCGAAGTAAGAATTCAAAGAATGCGACGTGGAACGCCTTAAATTTTTGGTTTTGAAGAATTCTACAATTTTAAATGTTATAATTTTTAATATCAAATGCGTGAACTAACAAAGTCAAACTTTTTGCTATACGTGGTGTGTTCAAAAAATAACGGGAATATTAATTTTTTTGAAAAAATATTTATTTTATATTTTTCATAAATTCTTAAAACAAAAAACTCACATCTCTAAAATACACCCTCATTGAATCTAAATAGTCTATGAAATCTATAAGTACATATATGAATCTTTAAAGTTTGTTTTATTTAATTCAAGCTCAAATCAATTTTCTTTTCACAACAAACATGTTTAACTCGTTGCCAGACATTACGACACTGCGCAGCTCCAACTAGATGCCATCTCACCAGCAAAAAAGTCAGGATGAAAGTTGTGCGCCAAACTCACTGTCAATATTTGAGAGTTCACTTCGCTTTTCGCGACTTACATAAACCGTGACGCTCTTTGGCTGTTGTGCCATTTTTCGGTTGACCAAACAAACATTCACTTTTCACCACAACGGGTCCAGCACACATCCTGTCACTGGCGTTTATTTGGCTGACTCGTCTGGACGTGGTCTGCGCCGCCGAGAGTTTGGTTGTGGATGCGGCAGCTGCTTCCATATAATATCAGTTGTGTTTGTATGTGTGCGTGCTGGCATCTGGTTTTGGCCGCTTGACCACTTTCATTGCTGCTGCTCGACAGCGGACTTCTTCGCTTGTTTGAACAAACACTTGGCGCGTGTGCATAACGCTGCCGGCTTCAACAGATTGCAGCAAACTTACGCCGCTTAGCCGGATTCCAGCGTGTCTGCCATGGCTGCCCTGCTGATTTCGTGCGCAACTCAGTCGCGCCAGTTGTCATCAACTGTTGTTGCCTGCAATTGCAACATTTGTATATAATTGGTTGTCACACACACGCACAGACACAGAGCTCTCGTTGACTTTCTGTGCTGTTGACAATTCCAAATGAAGAATTCACGTCCAAATGAGCGACAGATGTGTGTCAGCCATTTCGGGTTGTGCAGCGACTGCAAAAGTGACAGCTGAAGAAAGACAAAGTTATCATAACTGCAGCGTTGATTGGCGTGTGTCAGGTGGCATAAATCGGTCGCGGAAATCCATGTGAGTTATAGGAAGAAAGTGAAGCGAGGAAAACGGTTTTGAATATTTTTACTGGTGTCTCCAATTGGATATACAACTATTGAAAGAAGTAGAAGGAAATATTAAATATTTCAAATATTGTGTTGCCTGATAACAAAATATGTAAAATTTCCTTATATTAGGGGTATTATATATAAAATCTTGGAACTTTTCTTGGAACTTTTTCTTCTCAACCGACCATCACAATCAACATATATTCAAGTTTTAACAGTGTACAACAAAGAGGGTGTTGGCTTGTTTATATTTTTGTGGGTATTTGAACTTTTTAAAGCTGGAAAGGGTTTTGGATCAAGTTAGAATTCAGAGTTGCCACATTTATTTAACTATATATAGCATTAACATATCGTAAATAAAGTAAAAATTGTAATTAACATATCGGTATTCAGCTACTTCTTTTTTAAACAAACTTTTTTGATTTTTTCGAGTTGCCACCTGATCAAAAATTTTTTAAAGTAACAAATAAAGTAATAATAGTTATTATATATTATTAATTAATAAATAATATTATTTACTATAAATATTTATTAAAACATAACTTGGAATCACGTGGCAACTCTCCAAAATATTTTTTTTAATTTAATACTAATGGTATTTTAAAGTTTATGAATTCAATATTTGTAAGAAACTTTATTTTAAATATATTTGGGCATGGAGTTGCCACCTAGGAAATATTTTATTTTTTGTATAAAAGTATAAAAAATAGAAATAAAAGTATATAAAAAAGCAATTTTAATGCACACACGCTCATTCTACTACGAAGTACTTAATTTAGCGCCATCTCCAGTTCGTTTGAGGAAATCATGCGAAGTCCAATGAGCTAATTATTATAATGCATGCTTATAAGATCGCTAATCGCTATGCAAATGCGCCATCTTCTGCTGCTTGTGTGCCATATATTAAGATTGTTTATTGTCGAAGACAACAAGCGACATGAAATACTCGTTGGAGAGGTGCTGAGCTGCTCATACACAGCGCATGCATGGCTGACATGCACAAACGCTGCCAAACCTTAAATTTATTTTTACCTCAAGCGGAATTTTTGCTCAGTTATTTTTATTTTTTCATTTTATATTCTCTGCATTTTAAGCATATCTTTGCGCGGCTGCATTTGTTATTTCAGCCGAATGCTGACAGGCACTTTAAATAGCTGCCAAACAACCTGTTCGCTCAACTCTAACGGGCTTTCACTTGCGCGAGAATCGCTGAGGCAGCCAGCAACTGCGCCTTGGCTGGCGGCTGGCGGCTTGAACTTCGGCTTGGTAGCTGTTCAACCTTAAATTCTTCTGCAAGCGATTGACTTAATTTGGCATTTGAATTTTATTTTTTTTTTTGTTGTTTTCTCATTATGCACATTTACTATGAGCTTTTCGCTCGCTTGTTTGTTGGAGAATGTAAAAATAAGAATTCACAGCAAATCAAAGTTCAACGCTCTATTTAATTTGCAATTGAATGCGCGGCACGTAATAGCGCCGCAAAGTGGCGGTTTGGTGATCACACTGTTGTTGTTGTAAGTGTATATGTGTGCTTGTGTATGAGTGTCTGATTATGCGGTAGCGCCAAATCGAACGGTTCTATGATGGCATCGACGCCAACAATGGCACCCGACACTGCTTTGTTTAACATGTTAATATGTATAAATACCAGTTACTTATGTTGTTGTTGTTGTTATTACTATAATAAATTATTGCCTTAAATATTTTTTTGCTCGCATGTGTAGTTGTATGTAGCAAACAGCAGAGGTGTGATAAGAAAGCGTAGCCAAAAAAACCGAAAGACATGTGAACTCGTAAATCTTTTGTTCGTATACCGTTGTTTTGCCCAAAATTCTGCCAATGCGTAACGGTAGCACAAAAAGGTTCTTTCGCTCGATAGCCAATTAAAGGCCATGAATAAAAATATAAACAGCAACAATAAAATTTGAATGGTAAGCACTGAACTTTCTTTTAAAGGCCATTAAGTGGAAGAAGTTGAAAACGAAAGACTTAAGCAACGAACTGGTTCAAGAAAGTCTATAAATACGCTACTAAAAGTTTCAACAAGCGATTGTTTTAATATTTAATATTTAATTAAATTAATTATAGAATTGATTTAATATTTCTGTGCGAATGACGATTCTTTCGTAAAGAAAAAACTAATTAATTAAATATCAAAACAGAAGTAAAGGGGAGATGAGTGAAAAACGGCTCATGTCAACATTTTAGAATTTTGAAATATCCATGATTTTGTATAATATATCTGTATTTGGGTGTAACTGGGGATAGAAGACACTTCCACATTCTCTCAATTAATTTAGAATTTTTTTTTTTACTTTCTTTGTTTTGGAGAGTCTAATGTGACGACCTTCTTTATATTTGATCCGTTTTATATCAACTTTCGTTGGAATAAATTTATTTGTAGTATTTCTTTAAGTTTAACATAGCCAGCGGTATTTATTATAAATTATTCACTTAGAACTCTTTCTACTCAGCCGGCCTCCAGAAGGCTCCTACACATATTCGAATTTGGTAGTATACATGAATAGCGTATTGTTTTGTTTTATACTTTTTAGTATATTTGAACGTTTCAAAGTTGGAAATCGTTTTTCATTAATTTAGATTACGGGGTTGCCACACTTACTTAACTTAAAAATTGTGAATAACACAAAAATGTATTTATCATATCGATTTTCAATACGAGATGATTTTTAACAATTTTTTAGAAACATTTTCTGTAGAGTTGCCACCTGATTAAAATTTTTAATTTTAATAAATTTTAAAAAATCATTTTTAAAATAAATTTCATTTTAAAATTAGTTTATTAATTTAGTATCGTTAAGAAATTGATATCGAATTGCCACTTAACAAAAATTTAATTCTTCACAAATATGTATTTACATGTCACTTTATCATTCATTGTAATATTTATCGTTTATTAATTTTGATATTGTTAAGAAACTCGACTTAAAATATAATATGTTCGTATGGAGCTGCCATCTAACAAAATTTTATTTTTCTCAAAAAATTATTTTCATGTCAGTTCATGATTTGCAAATTCAGCAAAATCGAAGAATTTATATTCTTATCAAATTGGGCAACATTCAGCTTGTCAACGAAAGTGAATAAGAAAAATTTCCACTGCAGAATAAATTGACCCACACACGCCTGTATGAAAGTGAAAAAAAGCAAAAGTCACAGCCAGATGTGAAATCCACGCCCAATTGAAATCGAAAATAAACAGTGTCACCTGTTGCCCACCACAGCAACAACTCAAGTCGGTGAAACCGTGAAAAAGAAGAAAAAAGAAGCAGAAGCAGAAATATCAATTCATAATCGCATGTAAATGTGTCAATGAACGCCTAAGCACATGAAGCGCTCGGCTCAAGCGCAGCGATCTTCGGCATAAAAAGCAAATAAATACAAAAAAGGCAAATAAATATTCGTTCAACGGCAGAATGGGTAGGTACTCAAAATCGAAAACACCCGCCTGCACTCCCTCAGGCCCCTGCAGCGGTGCGTCGTCATCGTGCGAGTTGTGGCTTGTGGTGGCGGCGGCACCTTTTCACTTCCCGCAAGTCGCTTGTTGTTGTTGCATTAAAATTTTTAAAGCGGCCACAAACTGCTTTCACTCTTCTTTGCATTCCACTTTTTTTTAATTTTTTTTCCAATTTTCGTTACTGTAATTTCATAGCCATAACATTTCTGAGCAACAATTGCTGACGAATTTTGCAGTTTTTTGTTATTTTTTTTACTTTAAATGATTACCTTTTGGCTACTTTTCATTTGCGGGCCATACTTAAAGGTAATAATTTCGGTGCGCCACAGCAATATTTATGATGCTCATATGAATGGCAGTCTGCACCGCGGCACAGCAAGTGTGTAATAAATACGAGTTCCTACATGCAAACACCCATAAACACATACTTCGATTCGATTTGCGCAGATTTGCATGCCACTCAACAACGCTTGCGTGCCGTCTGTGGGTGCTGATGCTGCTGCTGATGTTTTCGGTGTTTGCTGTTGTTGCTATTTCTATTTCTTTTCCGCGATTCTTCATCTCCGTAGTCCAAGTGTGGCTTTGAAGTTGGACTTTTTTTCGTTTTTAATCTTTGTTTTGACAGGCGCACCTAAGTTATTCGCTTATTGATTACTTTGAGAGTTATGAGGCGGCAGTATTCGAGCTTCCATTTTGCTCTTTCCAATTTTGACAGAATAGTAATGCCGGTAATTTATGGAGTATATGAGATTGACCACTTAATCCATACTGATACATCAAAATTGATGTAATGCCGGTAATTTATGGAGTATATGAGATTGACCACTTAATCCATACTGATACATCAAAATTGATCTTTAAGGGAGCTTTTCCTAGTCAGCCGCAAGATATTAAATGCATATACCATAAGCAAAGAGTTGAACTAAACTCTTCCTCTTAGAGAAACTGAGTCATATTTAGCGATGTGCATAAGTGTTAGCAAAAAAGAGCAGAATTAGAAATTATTAAAATATTTTTCTGAGGCCTTTTGTTGCAAAAAATTGTATGTGGGATCCATCTTAGGGGTCTGTAACCTATTTTCCAGGCAATTAATTTTATTACCGTGTCTAAGAGTCGCACTTTACTTGTCTCTCTCCAATTTTCTTCTCTAATTAAATCTATCAACTACCAAACTGTTGACACAGAAATTACTGGGAAATCGATCTAACGTGATTTAGGAGAATGGAAACGTGAGAGCAGATGTTAAATGATTATAATATTTAAGTTCTGACAATACGACGCCTTCAAAATTCTCAGAATTGACTAAAACGGAGAAAATGGGTCCAAAGATAAATATTGTCGAGCTCTTTTAAGATTGATGTACGAATCAAACAAACCCAATTCCTTCGAGAAGAACACCAAAAAGGGTTTGGCTTTGTAAGGATGAAATAAGAGCGTTCCCTCGCTCATTGGCTGATACCGTATTTATCCTGAATAAGGCAATATTCCCAATAGGTTTCCATGTAAATACTGTTAAGACATTATATCGGCGACTGACTTTAGCTTTGGACCCTCGTTCAATAACTTAAAAAGCGAGAGATCAGAGATAATAAACAATTTTACTATCAGTATTAAGGGGTATGCACATGACTTGGATACAGTTGATTTTGACACTTCTTCCAAAATATTAGGTCTACAACTTTGCTCTCTCCGTTTTCCAATAGAGCACTGTCTCTAGGGTCAAGCACTGGTCGATTAAATCGATTTTTTTTATATCGATCTTGGACATTTGTGTCAACATTAACCCAACAAAATATTTGTAGAGATCTGTTTGCATCCCAAACTTATTCTCAACTGAAAATGTCACTTTTTGAGCCGAATTCTCGACATTTGCGCTAAATTTTGGCTTTTATTTTTTAATTCCAAGAAAAGTGCGGCTGAGGCTCCTTAAATTTACAAAAAAACGGCGGAAGCAAAATTGTAGACCTAATAGCAAAACTATTTATGAACGGAGGTTGACATAGAGGTTTTAACAATTATTTATTAATGCGTAAAATGCCAAAAATGAGCGATATTAGATCCTATTTAAAAAAAAAAAATTAGTATATGCGTCTTCTTATTAATACTTTTATGTACATTTTGAATAGATTATGACTAAATAATGTTAAGTAAAATGAATTTGTGACACAAAATTAAAAAAAAAAAACACTTTAATGAAGAAGACAAATCGCCAAGAGACGAAAGCCAGCCTTTTTCGTGTAAAGCATTTGTGTTATTTGTCAAAATATTAGCCGAATAATGCGATAATAAATGATAAATTAAATAAAAGATAAAATATGAATCAAAAAACCAACTTCCTAACGGATGCACAAAGCGCCTACGCAGCGCTGCTTTTGCGAATTGAATTGCTTGACGATTTCATTGATTCGCTTCAACCACACTTAGAGCTAAGGGGAAGCTGAAGGGGAATATTTGCTGCGTTGTTAGTTAGTAAACGAGCATCTATAACTAACTATATATTCAGAGCATAATAGAAGACAAGATTTAGCTCTTTGTTTACTCACTGAAGCGCTCGTTAAAGAGACTAAATATGCATTTATAAATATCAGCTAAGCTAACTCAAGCTTAAATATATTTGTGAGACCCTTTCTATTTGCATAAAGTCTGGTTTTAACTTTATTTTGATTTTCATTTATTTATTTTCGCGTTTCTTACGCTTCAGCTTCACTAGAAGAAAGCAAAGAAAGCGCGTTGCACACTTGCTGTTGTTGTTAAGTTGTGCCGAACGCTGGGTGTTAAGCCAGCAACAATGTGACCTCCAAAAGCGTAGAAATGTGAATAAAAAAATAGAATTCGAATAAAAAATTAAGCGTGGCGCACACCAAAAATTTCTATTATGTTAATTAGTGTTGTTGTACGTACGAGTTGCTGCCACATTCTTCACTCTGTGTTGTTAATTCAATTTATTACGATTTGAGTTGGCTTTTGTTGTTGTGTTTTGCGCAGATTAGCAGATTAAAATCTGTTATGCTTCATTATCATAATCGTCAGCGCTGTTGATGTTTTCTCCAGCGGCGAAGTAGACTCGCACAAGGTATGCAATGATGGAAGAAATCAAAAGTGTGCCGAAGCGCTTCCAAAGTGCGTTATATTTAATAGACGTTGGGTTGGAATAATTTAGATTAACTTTTTTTTCTTTTTAACTGAATTCTTTTAGCCAAGACTGTTCAATATATAATTATTGCTAATAATTTATTAAAAATAGAATTTATAATTAAATATAATTTTTTCGAAATCGATTATCCATATATCACTCCATATATGTTTTACCCTCATAACTGTAAATCCGTTTAATGCGCACGCGTGCCACAGCATTTACACGCCGCTTAGTCACAGTAGCTGCGCAGACATTACTTAGAATTGCGCACACAGCATCTACAACAACACACACACAGTCAACTCGCATAAGAGACCTTTCGGCGCTTCAAGTTCAACTGCTGACTTTTAGTTGATTGTTATTGTTGTTGTTGTTGTTGCATGCCACATTTAGCTTTTGTGCTGTAAATGCTGGTAATTTTCTTTAATTTTCCTCTTTGCCTTTGTTTGCCACATTTTTGCTTTCTTTAATTTGCCGCATTTTCACTTTGCAACCATAGCAACAACAACAATAACAACAACAGCAACAGTGATTAACTGGTGACTTCGTTGCTCTCCCGTTGACTTTGATTGCGGCATTTGCCGCTTTAACACAGCTTGTGTGTTGAAGGTGTGCCGTTGTTGTTTTTGCCTTTGTTGTTGTTCTTATCCATTTTCTGGTTGTCGTCACAGCAATGATGCACATTTCGTTGTTGCTTTTATTGTTGTACGCTTCATGCTGTTTGTTGTCACTAATTTCATATTGCTTTCTGTTGTTGTTGCTGTTTGTGTCTCTCTTATCTGATTTTTCTTCTATCGCTGCTGTTTTCTTTGGTTTTTGTTGTGTTTTTTGGTTTGCTCACTCCAAACGTAGTCATTTATCAACAATTTCTCCCGTAATTTCTCCGCCGCTGTTTGTTCGTTTGTTGTTGTTTATTTAATCTGGCTTATTGTCTGTGAAGTCACCCATTTAACCGTTAATTATATAGATTGTACTGAGTTGATACGGCAATTAGCACTCTATAAAAATATGTCGCCCATTCGCCGGCGCACAGTGGGTCCCCCCATAGGCCAAAAATCGAAAAATCGATAGCAAAATATTTTGACAAAATGTAAACGAATTGTCTCTAAAATGACCAAAATTTTATATGGTAAAACAGTTTTATCTGGAAATCTAACGGGACTTTCTAAAAATAGAATCGAAGACGTGAGTACATGTTCATTTTCACAGTGCAGCGAATACTTCTCAACTAAAGGGGAAATTCAAAGTGGTCTGTCGAATATTTACGTTCCTGAATTTGAATGATTTTAAATGTATTTTTAAGTGAAAGGTTTATATTTTATGTTCCAATAATAATAAAAGCTAATTTGTGTTGTATTTTTTCTAAATTAATGCTTTTCTTTACCTTTTTTTTTGTAGATTTTGTATGCGTCTTTATTATGTTTAGTTAAAGTTTTAGTTGTGTTCCCCCCTCTCCCCCTTTGACTTTTTTGTCCAGTGTATTTGTGGGTGTCTTAAGTTAATATAAAAGTTAAAGTTTGCTGCAGAAATTTGCAGATATATGCATAATCTACAATATAGTAACGCCATATTTTTTTCTTCAAGGTCAAATTTGCCTTGTAAAGTGCTATAACTAAGCCATAAATAAAGTTATGAAAACAAAATTTGGTACAAAGGATCACATTAGGCAGGTGAATATTTGGAAAAAAAAATTTTTGAAAAGTGGGCGTGACTGCGCCCATTAATGTTTTTAGTGCATATCTCGTAAACTGCTAAAGCTCCAAATTTTCTGGAGTCATCTCCTTTAAGCACTTGATCATACAAGCGGATCCACTGTGCGGCGGCTTGAGTGTCTCACGGGAGACTGGGCGTTTTCGATGTAAACAAAGTAAGTTACAGTTACGGATGCAAATGTCTTTAATCAATATTTAGTTGAGTTTTCATTTCTATGTGTTTTGTTGTGTGGAAATACGGAAATGCTGAAACTTTGAAACATGTGACGACGATGGTTTATTCGAAGGTGTTTTTACTGCTTGCACTAAAAATAGATATTCGGTTTCCTAAACGCGTAAATAATTACGAAGAAGATCTTATTGTAATCTTCATATATAAAAGGCTTTTCAATAAGAGCGCTTTACAAGTTTTTTTTTTTAAATAATACAAAAATTTGGGAAGTTTGGTTTGAGAAATTCTTTATTCCTGTGAAAGTACATGGCCACCACGGGTCCGCTTTCAGAAGTCCAGACGCTGAAACCAATTTTCGAAACCATAATCGACCGATACTGCTGCAATTTCACATTCGATATTCATACGAAGTTCATCAATCGTCGCTGGGTTGTAGGCATAGACCGTAGACTTGACGCAGCCCCACAGAAAATAGCGCGTCAAACCGTGGCGTTCAATTGACGGGGCCATTTTGTTAGATAACACGTTCGCCAAATTTTGTTTGCAATAAATCGATTGTGACATTCGCTGTATAGCTTGTGGCGCTGCCTTGTTGGAACCACATATTATCCAAGTCCATATCATCCAATGCATGCCAAAAATATTCTGTTATCATTGAGCGGTAGCGGTATAAGTACGGTCCAATGGTGCCGGCGGCCCATAAATCGCACCAAACTGTAATTTTTTGGATGAAAACCCAGATCATTTTCTAGTTGTTGCTCAGCCCAATTCACGAACCAACAACGATTCTGATGGTCAAGCGGCTTCAGCTCCTGCGTCAATTTGATCTTGTAAGGATGTAGGCCAAGATCTTTTCGCAAAATTCGCCACAACGACGTCTCAGAGACGCCCAACGCTTGATAATTATGTGTGAGAGACTGATTTGGGTCTTACTCAATTGATGCGCTAGCGGCAGCAATATTCTCGACACTACGGGCACTTCTTTGCCTCATTGGTACGGTACATTTTGTGGATTCAAATGTTTCAATAGACGCCCAATTGTTGATCTGACAGGACGATTATGACCATAAATTGGATCTAGCGCTCTTAAAGTTAAGACCACTGACTAAGAATTTCGGTAGTAAATTTTAATAATTTTGACTCGTTGTTGGATGAAATGGCAAACTTTACTGGAGAAAAATGTCAGAAAAGCGGGGAAAATATGGCGTCGTTCGCTGTACCTATCGGTCTATATTTGTGCGTCCCATTTACAAAATTCGGCTAGTAATATTTTATAGTAAAAATTTTTGCTTGTCAATGTTACAAAAATTAAATATAAAGCACTTCAAAGAGAGTGGATTTGGACCATTGTTCAACTTGTAATTCACCCACTTTTATATATTGTTCTTCTTAGACATGTCTTTTGCTTAAACTCGAAGAAGGAAAACACTCCTTACAGAGAAACTATCGATATATACCTTTCGAATTTTTACTTTTAATATCAGTTTGAGAAAAACAAATAAAGTAATTTCGAGCTAAAAATAATAATTCGATTCTTGGACCAAATCTTAAATCTTACTTGTATATAATCTTTCGAAATTTAATAAAAACGTTGATCTTCAAACACTTTAAACTTCATATATTCATTTTCTACTTGCATCAGTACACATTTTTTGTTTGGTTCATACATAAGCAGCCTATAACCCACATAAAATTAATTAACCAGCTCAATGTGTACATTGTCCAAGGTCATTCAAGGAAAGTCACCAAATAAACTTGTTTACAAACGTTTACCGTTAATTCGTACGAGACTAACCCAGACAACCGAAATGAACGTGTTTTTGATGCAAGAGATATGCCAATAACAAAAACAACTGAGCAACAACAATTGCAGCGCGTTTTCAACACTTTCGCTACAATTTGTCCGGGGGAAAAACACACACAACTGACATACATGCCTTATAGAGATGCAGTGCTGCCATCCGCAATGAACGGGGTCGCCACAATTATAGTTAGCAGCGATTACGTATTATATTAACGGCATATACGAGCGTTTGAGCGTGTAAATTGGTGTGCGCCGAATGGCATTTGACAAACGAACGCCACAAATGGCCACACAGGTTTTCGGGTTGTGAAAATTTTGTGCAGTTGACCCGCAAATTCGATTATTAAATAATCGCCGACCAAATGGGAAGGTAATAAGCAATTAAACGGTTGCAATCGTTGTACTGCCATAAGCGATCAATCATAATCGCCGCTGAATATGGCCAATTGTGATTGCGATTACATAAATTGCCGAACAATAACAGCAGCAACAAACAATTTAATGAAACAAATAATTGAATGATGAGCTTTTTTGGCGAGAAATTTTGCAAACAAAAGACTTTGGCAACAAACCGCCGCATCCTCAGCAGCGCAACGCAGCCCAACTGAGCGGCGGCCCAGCAAACACACACACACGCACACGTAGTCGCGGCAAAACCTGACCTTTATCATAATTTCAGCGCGCGAGTTGATTGTAAATCATCCGCCGCGGCGCTGGCAGTTTGCCGCTTCAATGAGTCGCCGCCGTCGCCGCTTCGTTTTTCTCGTCTCCATTTCGTCGCTTCTTCGGCACGTTTGTAAGCACTCTGTCTCGTGTTGTTGTTGTTGTTGTAGACACTTGAGTGGCGCGTTGTATACCGCTAGGTTAGCATTTTGTAGCTTATCAAGTCACAGACACCAATCAATCAGGTGTTGTGTTTTGCATTCGCAATGACGCTAACAACAACAACAACAACAGTAATAAAGGTGTTTACAAGCCTTTTCAAAGGTCACTGCTTGAAGTTTTGATTTCCATTTGTTTTAGAATGCGAATGTTTTCGGTCTCAGTCTTGAGTTGAGTCTTGTGAATTTGGACCGAGGTTAACGAAAAAACCGAAGAAATGCAAATGAAGCGGCTGAGCAAAATTCGTCGTTGCAGTAAAAAGGTATGAAAGACAGGCTGAATACCTATCTGTGTAAATTGAAGAAGAATTGTCTATATTCGCCTACACATCGACGATTTTTTTCATCAGAATATACGAAATATACTTATATAAGAGCTGTTTGAAGCGAAGAAGATAAAATTATTAACGGAAAACTTTGAAATATCCATTTGGATCCCAATTATTTCAACAATTTTATTTATTTTTTGGTGAAAACATATTGTAAACAGTTTTAAGTATAATATATCAAATATATCTTAAATACTCTAGGTGTGTAATTTGTGGTATTAAAATTACAAAATCAATTTCAATAAAAATTTCAAACAGGTGGCAACCCTTAACAAAAATATATCCAATAGAAGATATTTTCCTTAAACCTATTCAGTTTGTTGCTATCTCATTTATTTCGCTAATTCAACTGAGTAAAATTTTTTAATATGTTGGCAACCCTACCCAAATATGTTATTTTCAACTCTAAGCTTGCTCATAAATTATTTGTTTTAGGATTAATTTCGTACAAATTCATTTATCATTTATAATTTATTAAGTTATTACTTTAAATTGTTGGCAACTTTCCAAAAAACATTTCATTAAGTTTTTTTTTAAAGGTGCAACTTTACTAAAAAAACCAACAAAAAAATTAAAATGTTAAAATCTTCCAAAATGGTGACTATGGGCGTTAATTCATAAAAAAATATATAATTTTTGATATGTAAAAGATTCAATTTTGTTTTGTATTATGATTCTTCTGCATCTATGTTTCTCAATGAGAAAAGCATTCAATGGGAAAAATTTGTTTAAGGTGTTTGCAGCATGAATATCTTCTTTATTTCATTTCATTAATTAGTAACTACATTTCATCTCATCTATTAGAGTCGAACTCAAGTTTCTTCATTTATATATTCACATATTTAAATATCTTGCGATAAACATTTACTCACCACAGTAATTTTTTCCCGCTTACCTCCTAAAAGTATGCTATCAAAAATCGCAAACAATTATAACTGAGTACTCATTTCCATATTTGTTTTGCTCATTCAAGCGCACACAATGGCACTCAAAGCCGATAATCACTAAGCAATGAGCTTTGATTAATTGCATGAGTGTTTTGTTTTCGTTTCGTCTGTGCTTTTGTTAGCATTATTTCGATATTGCTTTTGTTGTGCCGATTACAGTGCTTAACAAACTGCAAGCGGATTAAAGCAATGTGTGCACCTAAAAGCACATTAAACGCCAGCAATCGGCTTGTGTCATTAACATTTCAATTAAGCACACACTCAATTAAATACACAATCATACATTCATATATTCATATATACACACCACCTCATATGTATGTGGCTGAGCGAGCGTTCATTTCTCTCACATTACTTACTTAATTCAAATGCTTGCGTTTCTGTGTGTTTATGGCGCCACTTTGATTGTTCGGCACCCCAACAGCAACCAGCATACTCACACACGCACACACCCACACACACAAAGCGCCGCTTAGATAGGCTCAATATGGTGAATACATTTGTGTTGCAAATGATTGTGTTAGATTATTGTATGATTATTGTATTCAGCGACTCCAAAAACATATAGCACACATATAAGAGCCCCAGGTAATGACAAAAATTTCCTGAATAAACTATGAGCCACTCAACTCAAGTAAAGGGATAGCTCAAACAATTGCAGAAAGAGAAGCAACCTAAGCCAAGTTGAAGCGATGCGTGATTGTGAAACATATTCACACTCATTGTTATACAAACAAGCTATACGATTGTGAGAACATTATATATTTTCGTGAGAACAAATTTGAGTGATCGAATGAACTAATGAATATAATCACAAACCAAGTTAGTAACTGCAGATCACTGCTACGGCGCTAACGTACACATTCTGAGGCCGCCTTTAGGCTGAGTTTTTGACATTTTATCAACACAAGTTCTATAAAAACGAGTCGGTAACTGCATTCAATGTTGCATATCTTAATGTGCTATTTCCTTACGTCAAGTAAATAAAAGTATCCAAATGGCTTCCATACTGAACCTACCGGATGAGTGTTTGGTAATGATTTGCAAAAAGTTGGATCTCCATGACCAGCAATGCCGCTGGAGCAATGTTTGTAAACGATTTGAACATATCTATTTCCGATATTTTCACAATTGGACTGAAGTAAACGACCATTTGGCGCAACATTATGGTCACCTCATTGGCACCGACGACTTTCCGTTGCGAGTAATAAAGAGACTTTTTCTGACGGAGTCAAAATGTACCAAATACTTTCTAAACAAATTACGCGATTGCCATACGGAGATAGAAGAGGCGAGGTTGAATTTATTCACCGAAGAGTACATGGCGGAATTGATGCCATTACCAAATCTGAAGAAACTGGTCTGCGCAAACTGTAATATGAAAGGTGAGTTCAATTAGAAATTGATAGTTTATGCGAATATCTCGTAACTAGAAGTTTCGGCATATATAGGAACCTCTATCAGCTCGTTTAATCGGAAAGTTTTTGTAATTCTCTAGGTATAAGCTTAATAGAACTCAACAGGCTCACGGAGCTGCAGCTGTACATATACAGTGGCTACTCTATTGATCCGGAATACTTTCTACAAATAACATATAACAATCCATTGAGGACGCTTGTAATAAACGATCCATATGTGTTTTCGAATAGATATGCCTTTGAAATTATGCAAAATCTTAAGGATGTCGAGCAACTCGTGATAGTATTTAGCCGTTGGAAATCGTGGCAACTAGTCGGCACTCTGCCGAAATTGAAAAAACTCGAGATTTCGGATTTGAATGCTTTAGAGTGTGAGACGTGTTCTGAGGACCCCTATTTGTACCAGGAATGCGAATGGCGATACGTCACATTCTTCTTTGACGAATTATGTCGGAGGAATCAGTTGGAAGAATTGATGCTTGTTAACAGTACAGTGTATGAGCAAAATATCTTGAGAATTTCGGAGCTGACAAATTTGAAGCGTTTAGTATTTTCCATGAGTGATGTACAGCTGTGCCCCAAGTCGTTGGATATGTTAAAAGGTTTGGTAAATTTGGAAGAGCTGCACATTTCGTGCTGGATTGTAAAAAATGCGGAGGACTCGCTGGAGCTAATAAGGTGTTGTAAGAAACTCAAAGTTCTGCGTCTTCGGTTTCTTGGTAAAGTAACTGAGTACTTTTTTAAAGAAGCAAATGATATTGTGAGTCGCCGTCAACCGACACCACTTGAGCCTTTGACAATGGGAATTTTCCCGAATCTTGAAGATGTGGAGGTGAGTTTGTTGCAGTTTTAATTGTGGGATCACGCTTATCTAATACTTTCTTTCCTCAGCTAATCCAGTCTGTAACACCACTTCCATTTCTACGATTTGTAAGACCAACGTACAATTTTGGTTTTAGAGTAACAAGTAAGGTCGATCCAATGGATCGTTATGAGGTTAAACCTACATCCATGAGAAGGCCATCTTTGTCAGAAAACATGCATTGGTGAGTATTCAATAAGTATACAAATACTACTTGTATTATTAACAATTGATATTTTTCGAATTTTCATTTGGTGGGACGCTAATTAAGTTTAGCTGGAACAATAATACGGATCAAGAGATTCCTCTTACGATTGAATATCTTAAACCTGAAAACATATTTCGTGTACACAGAAAAAATTTTATGGAGTGATACAATTAAACTTTTCAAAAATCATTATTTTCTTCAGAATTTAGTTGTTTTATTCAATAATAATTCGATAGCAGGACATTTATTGCAGTCATATGTTGTTTGTGTCTCCAACACCATCACCATCACATGCAAATTTCGCACCAACAACAAAACTCTATAAATATCAAGGTGTAAGCGAGCAAATCGCCATCAGCAACCATGCGCTCTGATCTAGGTTTACCGTTCGATGTGATAACGGTTTTCTGTAACTAACTAACAACCATTGTTCTGGTTACACTTGGAATCTCCAACTGGCGCCGAACTGCAAAGGAAAGAGAGGAGTGGCGCGCTCTCATCGATTCGGCTATAACCGGCTAAACGGTTGAACGCCAATCACATACTAAAAGGAATGCTCTTTTAATTAAATGCTTTTTGTTTCTGGAATATAAAATTTTTTATGGGAAGTTGGTTTTGACAGAAGTTTATATTTTCGGTAAAAAATTTGTTAGAAGCACTAAGGTCCTCATATTCGATATATAGGGTCTTGAAAACTTGTTGACCGATTTCGACGATCTTTAAAAAGGGGCTGCCACACTATAAATGCAGTATTTGTGCAAAGTTCTGTTCCGATATCTTCACTAGTGCTTATTTTATATATTGTAAAGTAAAAGGTTCAGATCATCTTCTAAGTTCTGGTATATAGGAAGTAGTTGAACCGATTTGGCCTATTTTCACAATATATCATTGGGATACATATACATGAATTGTTTACTATTTTATTGTCAAATACTTAGTTCACTTTGTTAAATACACATTGATTATAACCAAATAATTTTTGAAAAATAATAAAAGGAAGCGCTGCAAATAAAAATATTGTTTGTATCACCCAGAAATAAAAGAGTTAGATATCTTTCAGATACTTTAATTTAATTCAGAGGAAATATTTTCCCCTAATTGTGTGTCCCCTAGCTTCCATATACTTAATTATGTGCGGGCTTTATTCCGCATATAGGTATTGGTTAATATGTGAGATATCTTAGCAAAATTAAGTGATCATATAGTCTTGGATATATTGTAGCTTGGTGGTGAAAATGAGTGAAATCGGAATTTAGGAGTTACCTCAGCCCTCATACACTATATATGATGATTTTCGTTTTTCTATTGAACTTTATGCCGAATATATGGGTCAAATTGTGTGCTATCTTAATAAGAGTTTGCGAGAGTATAAAAGTTCGGTTGCACCCGAACTTAGGCTTTCCTTACTTGTTTTTAAATATGATTTAACTTCGTGTTTCTTCTCCGCAGCTATTTTACTAATCCTCCGCGATATAGTAGTTGCATTATGAAGTAGATCCTGTGCATTAACATTTTCACCGTATTTTGATACACATTTGAATTTCTCTTTATTTTTTACATCCGCGTTTACATTAAACATATGTTTAATTTCGTAAATTTTCTTAATGTTTTCGGGGGGTTCGAAGCATATAATAAACATATTAAGATATTTTTTTGTAATATATTGAAGTTAGTTTATAGCTTTCGTAATTATCTGTGACAATACTTTTAGGCACACATGGGTGGTGAAGGTCTTTTACCATAACGCGTATATCACGCGATTGCTTGTCTTCGTACGAGTACCAAGAGATTTTTGATTCGTTTAATTTTCTTGTGAGTATTCTATAGTCGGAACTGTCTGGCAAGATTTTGTTGATTTTGTTCTTTTTTAGCAACCAATTTGTTTAATTTTCTAGCTAGCTCTTCTTCATCTGTGTCGGCTACAAAAGTAGCTTTTGATGGAGATGAAGAAGTTTTATCGGAATATTTACTAAGTGATTTGCTTAAATTTTCATTTTGAAGTAACGTACGCATTTAATTTCATGACGTTTCACCACCAGAAGGAGGGGTCTGGGTATACATCAAGACTTTATCAAAATATAATTATGCTAAGTAATGTAAACTGCCTTACCAACTGCTTTACCGCCTATACTTCACTTCCACTTCAGATGGGTGGAGACAGATTTTTACCTCGAAAATTAGTTGAATACTTATTTATTTTGATATTATTATTTGTTATTGTTTCGAAATCCTTTTTAATTGCGTGATTTTTTATCATTTATGCAACTATTTCGAGAAAATTGATATACATCGTGGTGACAATGACAAATATGTCTACGAGTATCCAAAGCTTTTATTGCCTGTATATTAAACGTAATTACAAAATGTACGAAATACTTTCTAAATAAATTACGCAATTGCCATAAGGAGATTGAACAGGCGGTACTCTGTTCATTCACCGAAGAGTACATGGCGGAATTGTTGCCATTACCAAATCTGAAGAAACTAGTCTGCATCAACTGTAATAATATGAAAGGTGAGATCAATTCGAAGCTGAGTTGGGCTGAGTTTTACGTCGTTCAGTGATTGAACTAATAGCAATTGTTTTAATTTAGCTTTTAATTTACTTTTTAATTCTTACTTTTTATAAAATTTTCGTATATGCACAATAACAAAAGAGTTCCATGTTGACAAATATTAAGTGTTGCCAAATCTACATAATTTGCAAACGAACCAAAATTAATAAAAAAGGTGATTATACACCAAATATAATACGTGAACCATAATCCTTTCGTCCCCTTTTCTTGATAAACCACTGTGTTGGATTCAGGGTTAGTTTTTTTGTGTAGTGAGGTCGAAGGCAACTAATGCAGAAAGAAACGTTCATTAAACTTCATTTCCTATAACGGATATCGTTACAACTAAACATGGTGCTTTTCCTGTTTTTGTTTTTGTTCGTTTTATCATTAAACTGATTTGTTTTTTATAGCGCAAAGATTCAAAGAATTTGTTAAAAATATTAGTTAAGATTTTCGTTTCGCAAATCAACATCAAGATCCAATTGTGAAATTATTACATACTTTAATAACTTTTCCTTTAATAACTATTTCTTTTATTATAATGGACAATTTATTTATAAAAGTGAAATGAACTATAAATCGAGATATTAGAAGTTAGGAATTGTGCAATTTTCAACTTTAAATGCGAAGATCCCGTAAATAGAAGTTTCGGCGTACATATATAGGAGCCTCTATCAGCTCGTTTAATCGGAAAATTTTTGTAATTCTCTAGGTAGAAGCTTAATAGAACTCAACAGTCTAACAGAGCTTTGCATATCTTCTAACGAGTTTTTTGATCCCAAATACTTGCTGCAAATAACATATTTCAATCCATTGAGGACACTTGTAATGCCCAGCGAGCCACACATGTTTTCGAATAGATACGCCTTCGAAATGATCGAAAACCTTAAAAACTTAGAGGAGCTCGAAATATCATTTAACCCTTGTAAATCGTGGCAACTGGTCGGCACTCTGCCGAAACTGAAAAAGCTCACGATTTGGTGCTTTGCCAGTCATGAGTGTGGCACGTGTTTGGAGAACCCCAATTTGTACCAGACATGCGTATGGCAACATGCCAAGTTCTTCTTTGACGAATTACGTCGGAGGAATCAGTTGCAAGAATTGGTATTTTATGCCGGTAACGTGTCGGAGCAACATGCCTTGAGAATTTCGCAGCTAACAAGTTTAAAGCATTTAGTATTTTCCTCGTCTCATGTAACGAACACCCTGTCACCAAGTATGTTTAAATATTTGGTGAATTTGGAAGAGCTATGCTTTGGCGGCTGGGCTGTAGAAAATGCGGAGGATTCACTGGAGCTAATAAGGTGTTGTAAGAAATTGAAAGTTCTGCTTCTTCGGTTTGTTGGTGGCGTAACTGAGTACTTTCTTAACGAAGCAAATGATATCTTGAGTCGCCGACAACCGGCACCACTTGAGCCTTTGACAATGGGATTTTTCCCGAATCTTAAAGATATGGAGGTGAGTTTGTTGCAGTTTTAAGTGCGGGATCAGGCTAATACTTTCTTTCCTCAGTTAATCCTGTCTGTAAAACCACTTCCATTTCTACGATTTGTAAGACCAACGAGCAACTTTGGATATGGAACAGCAGGTCACGTCCATTTAATGGATTGTTGTGATGATTAACGTACTCATCGCTGAAAGACAAACATTTACAGTGAGTATTCAATAAGTACATACATACATATGTATTTCTAATAATAATAATTGATCTCCTTTGAGTTTTCATTTGGCATGACCCTAACGAAATTTAGCAGGAACATAAAGGCGGGTCAAGAGGAGATTCAAATTCCGGTTAAAAGTGCGAAAACTGACAACATGACAAGGAGCGGAGATAAATTTTAACTCAAATAACGTTTCAAGATTAATTATAAGAAATTTTATAGAGTGAAACAATTAAATTTTCGAAAATAATTAATTTCTTTAGAATTTAGTTGTTTTATTCGATAATATAGCTCTCTCGCACGTTCCACCTTTTACATTAGAATAATTGAGCTGGACATTTATTGTTGTCAAATCACCACTACAACCACATGTAAATTTCTCACCAACAACAAATCTGTATAAATAGCAAGATGCAAGCGAGCAAATCGCCATCAGCAGCCATGCGCACTGATCTATGTAGGTTTACCCTTCAACACGATAGAGGGGGCACTGTGTAGTGTTCGTCAACTCTGTATAGATTGCTTGGGTTCAGTTGGACGTTCAGTTGACCAAATTTGATAGCTATTTAGAGTGCAAACAAATTTGGTAAGCAATTTCCTGTTTATTTTCGTAATCAAACCTTACTCGACAAATAACGGAAGCTGTGTCCCTACGTGACATGCTGTGCGGTTTGTTGGATTTCCTGCGGTGGCTGAAATCGATTTGCTACATAATATTCAATTAGGTAAAAATTCGGGTTTTCAAAAGAGCATTTTTTTGTGTTTGGAGTTTTGACAAAATTTCAAAAAATCAAATAATTTAGAGTTTAGTTAATATTAGTGGGGTGTTCAAAAAATAACAGGAAAATTCGGTTTTTGTTTTAAATATTTATTTAAAGCATTCACGAACAAACAACGAAGTGTGAACTGTAACAAACGAAAATCGCCAGCTCATAAAAACACGTCTGACCTTAGCGAGTACTTTATTTGTAATTTTTTTAACATATAATTTTGAACAAGCATGCAAATTATGTACGGGTTTCACTATGTTAAATTTAATGAACTTCCTAAGCAGGCCAATGAGGATGGTTTCATTTCATATTTATAGGGTATTTGATAATATTTCGCAGTTCAAAAGATATGTTAGTCATGTTGGTATTGCCAATGAACGTATATGTAATTACTTCATTTTGTCAACATCAAAAAAAAACGCATAAAATTTGCAAAATCTCATCGGTTCTTTATTTGAAACGTTAGATTGGTTCATGACATTTACTTTTTGAAGATAATTTCATTTAAATGTTGACCGCGGCTGCGTCTTAGGTGGTCCATTCGGAAAGTCCAATTTTGGGCAACTTTTTCGAGCATTTCGGCCGGAATAGCCCGAATTTCTTCGGAAATGTTGTCTTCCAAAGCTGGAATAGTTGCTGGCTTATTTCTGTAGACTTTAGACTTGACGTAGCCCCACAAAAAATAGTCTAAAGGCGTTAAATCGCATGATCTTGGTGGCCAACTTACGGGTCCATTTCTTGAGATGAATTGTTCTCCGAAGTTTTCCCTCAAAATGGCCATAGAATCGCGAGCTGTGTGGCATGTAGCGCCATCTTGTTGAAACCACATGTCAACCAAGTTCAGTTCTTCCATTTTTGGCAACAAAAAGTTTGTTAGCATCGAACGATAGCGATCGCCATTCACCGTAACGTTGCGTCCAACAGCATCTTTGAAAAAATACGGTCCAATGATTCCACCAGCGTACAAACCACACCAAACAGTGCATTTTTCGGGATGCATGGGCAGTTCTTGAACGGCTTCTGGTTGCTCTTCACCCCAAATGCGGCAATTTTGCTTATTTACGTAGCCATTCAACCAGAAATGAGCCTCATCGCTGAACAAAATTTGTCGATAAAAAAATTTCGAACCGAACACTGATTTTGGTAATAAAATTCAATGATTTGCAAGCGTTGCTCGTTAGTAAGTCTATTCATGATGAAATGTCAAAGCATACTGAGCATCTTTCTCTTTGACACCATGTCTGAAATCCCACGTGATCTGTCAAATACTAATGCATGAAAATCCTAACCTCAAAAAAATCACCCGTTACTTACGTTGGGGTCGGTACTGGTTATCGCTTTTTTGAATACAAAATTATATGAAACAACTTTTGTGGGTGTAACTGGCATAAGTACTTTAAACGATTATTTCTTGTGGTAGATTTAATTCTCAACAAGTTCTATGTTATTACAATATGTATATTAAAATATTTGTATTTTACAAATTAATACTTTAGTCTATGAGATTTATCAACAACTTATCACTAAGAATTGAGATACATATAAGAATGGAACCTTCTCCCTGCATCTTATAAAATTCCCCATAAAGAAAAGAAGACGTAGATTTCATTCATACGTCTCTGGTAGCATGGTAGCATCCTTTCATAAATAGAAGCAATAGTCTGCATGGTATCTCTGTCAACTTTTGAGTTTTAATGCCGTAGGTTGAAGCTCTGGACCCCCAGATTGACATCAGTTAATTTATTTACCGTAAAAAGAGGAGTAGAGAAGTTGTTCTGCGATAGGCTAGCAAAGTACTAATATTTTAAAAACCTAAGCATATTTATCTAGAGGCGGTTATATTATCTAGGGCAGGATTGCAGTTCATCCTGCAAGCATAAGTGCGAAAAAGGTGCACTAACGGACGCTTTGGCGCTCATACAATTAACCAATGTCATTTTGTTTTTATTCAAGTGCTTACGATATTTCCCCCCTCTACTTCTCTCGTGCTGCGACATGCTCTGTGGACAGCTTGCTTTATGAGGGAGTGTGTGCGAAAACAATAAACCGGATAAGAAAAAATTGCAACAACAACAATTTGCGCCACACAATTTACTTCGCACTTAAACTGGACACTGCAAACAATTTATTCACCAACACAACATCTCTCGCGCCCTCCACTTCCACTCTCTCTCTCTCGCTGAGTACATACCATAAACATCGCTCCGACCGCTCTGCCAACTTCACTTTATGGCTATTTTCGTGTGGCGTGTTCAACTTTTTGTTTGCTCCATCAAAAAACGTTGCACAGATTTAGTTTGTTATTGCCGCTATTTTGTTGTTGTTTTGCTGTGCGTGTAGTTCGTGTAATTTAATGAATTTTATATATGCCTGAGTTATTGTGTGGGCGGCGTAAACAACTCAACTCTCCGAGAGAGATGTGACGGACGATGTATCTCAGCACTGCGTCGTGGCGAATTATAATTCAATTGAATTGTCAGAGTTGTTTCGTGCAAAAAGCAAAGAGCATAGGGTGGAGTGTAGAGTACAATCGTTGAAAATAAAGGCTCAGATTCTTGTAACTAATTATCACTTTTTGTTGTTGCTTGTGTAATTAGTGCCGTTTGGGGATGATTTGTGGGGGGTCGTCCAGGCATTTTTCGTTTACAACTAATTCAAACATATACTAAAAGGAATGCTCTTTCAAATGCTTATAATTTTTGGAAACCATCATTTTTTATGGCAAGAGTAGGTTTTGACAGCCTCCTATAGTTTTAAGATTATTTCAATAATATAAGGATCTCTATAATAATATGTTTGTTTTAGACATGTGTTTATGAAAAAGAAATAAAATGGCTGAGAATTTAGATTTAATATACAAAGAATTTTGACCACAAACTGAGTATAAATCAAGTAACAGCTGTCACTGAATACTACACGTCTAAAAATTACCCTTTATTATAGTTTTATCAATTTAACGGTTGGTTGTAACACTAAAAACTTTTCAAAAAATTTGCTCCTAAAATTACACTGGAATATGGATTTGAATCAATCGCTGAATTTAATTCATGTACAGTAATCCCCGCTTAAATGCCCGTTCTTAACATGCAAGACGTTTGAGAGGCTTAAGCGGGAAAGGCACTTAAATGAATCCCGCTTCAGTACCTCGAGGTATTTACCAAGCTTTTTCTCAAACTTCGATCTATTTTTTTTTCTTTTAGAATGAAAGTCACATTTATTTCTTCACTTAAGCGGGGTTCACTGCACATTTAAATTCTTTATTTTATGGTTACAGTGGAGCGAGTAACATAGCACTGTAAACAATATATTTTTAACAGAACTGAGTGACTTGAATGTGAGCATATTTTAATCAAATAAACATACATCTCTTCAGCTATTTGGCAAAAAGAGCGTTGAATAAGAGTGAGTGCAAATAAACTGTATTGCCTTGTATTCAAATCATCTGGTAGCACATTCCATTTAATAACATTTTAGCTTGTGGCGAATCACTACGCAGAATCACAAAATAATGTAAATAATCGCTCTTGTTCGTTGTTATTTTAGCCGACAGTTTTAGTGTGCTTGGTGCAATGCGACTCACGTGTTGTATTTATTCGGAGTTGGAAGTTGTTGTCAGCGAATATTTATTTATTGTCCAAATGAAAGATGTATATTTTACAGTTATTCGATATTATAAATGGTGATCTTAAATTTTATTAATTTTTTAAATTTATTGTGCTTAGATTCTTTGGTATTTTTTATACTCTCGCAACAAAAATGGCTACGAGAGTATTATAGTTTTGTCCACATAACGGTTGGTTGTAAGCCCTAAAACTAAACGAGTTAGATATAGGGTTATATGTATATACCAAAGTGATCAGGGTGAAGAGTGGAGTTCAAATCCGAATGTCTGTCTGTAAAAAAAAAAAATGAAAATGAGCAAAATCGGACCACTGCCACGCCCACAAAATGGCGAAAACCGAAAACACATAAAGTGCCATAACTAAGCCATAAATAAAGCTATGAAAATAAAATTTGGTATGAAGGATCACACTATGAAGGGGCATATTTGGATGTAATTTTTTTGGGGAAGTGGGCGTGGCCCCGCCCCCTACCAAGCTTTTTATACATATCTCGCAAACCAATAGAGCTATATAAACCAAACTTTCTGCAGTCGTTTTTTTTTAGCCATTTCCTTATACAGATACAGTGACAGAAATCGGATAATAACCACGCCCCCCTCCCATACAAAGGTTAGGTTGAAAATTACTAAAAGTGGGTTAACTTACTAACGAAAAACGTCAGAAACACTAAATTTCACATAAGAAATGGCAGATGGAAGCTACACTCAGATTTTTTTTACAAAATGGAAAATGGGCGTGGCGTCGCCCACTTATGGGTCAAAAACCATATCTCCGGAACTACTCGACCGATTTCAATGAAACTGGGTTTGTAATAGCTTCCTTACATCCCAATGATATTTGGATGAATTTTTTTTGGGGTAGTAGGCGGAGGATGGAGCCATATGTAGAAGTTCACGTAAGTGAGGAAAGTTTCTGACTGCCATTCACTTGGGAGTGACCAGGAACGATTCTTTTACATGTGGCTCAAGCAGCTCACAACTTCCGGTCTTAGACCAAGTATCCTCTGGGTAGCCAACAGACATCCGTCTGGAAGCGAGCTAAAGTGAGAAGGCGAATCCCGCTTATGCGGTTGTGCGTTGGGCTTGGGACCCACCACATAAAAACGAATAACCAGTGAATAAGAAACACAGGCCTCGGATGAGAAACCCCCCTTTTGATGACGACCACGGCAAACGTATAAAGGACTATGATTTAAGGGCATGCACCTGGAATGTCCGGACCCTTAATTGGGAAGGTGCCTCTGCCCAGCTGGTTGATGTCCTCGTAAGAGTAAAGGCTGACATCACCGCAATCCAAGAAATGCGATGGACGGGACAAGGACGGAAGAAGGTGGGTCCTTGTGACATCTACTACAGCGGCCATATAAAGGAGCGCAAATTCGGTGTGGGATTCGTGGTGGGAGAGAGACTCCGTCGTCGAGTCCTGGCATTCACTCCGGTGGATGAACGTCTAGCCACAATCCGCATCAAAGCGAGGTTCTTCAACATATCGCTGATTTGCGCCCACGCCCCGACGGAAGAGAAGGACGAAGTGATCAAAGATACCTTCTATGAGCGCCTAGAACGTACCTATGAGCGCTGCCCCCGCCACGATGTCAAAATCGTGCTTGGCGATTTCAACGCTAGGGTGGGTAAAGAAGGTGTCTTTGGCACAACAGTCGGAAAATTCAGCCTTCATGACGAAACATCACCAAACGGTCTGAGGCTGATCGACTTCGCCGGGGCCCGAAATATGGTCATCTGTAGTACTAGATTCCAGCATAAGAAAATCCATCAAGCTACATGGCTGTCCCCGGATCGAATCACTCGCAACCAGATCGATCATGTTGTGATAGATGGACGACATGTCTCCAGTGTTTTTGATGTGCGTACGCTTCGTGGTCCCAACATCGACTCGGACCACTATCTTGTAGCAGCTAAGATACGCACCCGCCTCTGTGTAGAAAAGCGCACACGTCAACAAACACAAGGAAGGTTCGACATCGAGAAGCTGCAATCACAACCGACAGCCGAACGATTTTCTACTCGACTTGCACTCCTGCTATCTGAGAGCACTCATCAGCATCTTGGTATAAGGGAGCTGTGGGACGGCATATCAAACTCCTTACGTACAGCTGCAACCGAAACCATTGGCTTTCGGAAAAGCCCAAAAAACAGCTGGTATGATGAGGATTGCCGTCTCGCAGTGGAGAGAAAACAGACTGCCTACCTCGCAATGTTGCGATCGACCGCAACACGAGCGGGATGGGAAAGATACCGAGAGCTGAAGAGGGAAGCGAGACGCATTTGCAGAAAAAGAAAGAAAGAGGCCGAAATGCGTGAGTATGACGAGCTTGACAAGCTGGCCGACAGGGGTAATGCTCGAAAATTTTACGAAAAGATCCGGCGACTAACTGAAGGTTTCAAGACCGGAGCACACTCCTGTAGGACCCCAGCGGTGATCTAGTGGTTGATGACCAGAGTATACTGTGTTTGTGGAGGTAACAATTCTCCAGCCTGCTGAATGGCAGTGAAAGTACAACACCAGGAGATGGCGAACCCTCCATCGACGATGGAACAGATGTTCCATTGCCCGACCGTGAAGAAATTAGAATAGCAATTACCCGCTTGAAGAACAACAAGGCGGCGGGGGCCGATGGATTGCCGGCCGAGCTATTCAAATACGGCGGCGAAGAGCTGATAAGGTGCATGCATCAGCTTCTTTGCGAAATATGGTCGGAAGAAAGCATGCCCGACGATTGGAATCTCAGTGTACTCTGCCCAATCCACAAAAAGGGGACCCCACAATCTGCGCCAACTATCGTGGGATAAGCCTCCTTAACATCGCTTATAAGGTTCTATCGAGCGTACTGTGTGAAAGACTAAAGCCCACCGTCAACAAACTGATTGGACCTTATCAGTGTGGTTTTAGACCTGGAAAATCAACAACTGACCAGATATTCACCATGCGCCAAATCTTGGAGAAGACCCGTGAAAAAAGGATCGACACACACCATCTATTTGTCGACTTTAAAGCTGCTTTCGACAGCACGAAAAGGAGCTGCCTTTATGCCGCGATGTCTGAATTTGGTATCCCCGCAAAACTAATACGGCTGTGTAAGTTGACGTTGAGCAACACCAAAAGCTCTGTCAGGATCGGGAAGGACCTCTCCGAGCCGTTCGATACCAAACGAGGTTTCAGACAAGGTGACTCACTATCGTGCGACTTCTTTAACCTGATGCTGGAAAAAATTATAAGAGCTGCAGAGCTAAACAGAGAGGGTACCATCTTTACAAGAGTGTACAGCTCCTGGCGTACGCCGATGATATCGATATCATTGGAAACAACACCCGCGCCGTTAGTTCTGCTTTTTCCCGCCTGGATAAGGAAGCGAAGCGAATGGGTCTGGTGGTGAACGAGGACAAGACGAAATATCTCCTGTCATCAAACAAACAGTCAGCGCATTCGCGTCTTGGCTCCCACGTCACTGTTGACAGTCATAACTTTGAAGTTGTAGATAATTTCGTATACCTAGGAACCAACATTAACACCGATAATAATGTCAGCCTTGAAATCCAACGCAGAATCACTCTTGCCAACAGGTGCTACTATGGACTGAGTAGGCAATTGAAAAGTAAAGTCCTCTCTCGACGAACAAAAACTAAACTCTACAAGTCCCTCATCATTCCCGTCCTACTTTATGGTGCAGAAGCGTGGACGATGTCAACATCCGATGAGACGGCACTAGGAGTTTTCGAGAGAAAGGTTTTGCGGAAGATTTACGGTCCCTTAAACATTGGCAACGGCGAATACCGCAGAAGATGGAATGATGAGCTGTATGTGTTGTTCGACGACATAGACATAGTCCAGCGAATAAAAAGACAGCGGCTACGCTGGCTGGGTCATGTTGTTCGAATGGATGAAAGTGCCCCAGCTCTGAAAGTTTTCGATGCAGTACCCGCTGGTGGAAGCCGAGGAAGAGGGAGACCTCCACTCCGGTGGAAGGACCAGGTGGAGAAGGACCTGTCTTCACTTGGTATTACCAATTGGCGCCAAAACGCCAAAAGGAGAGATGCGTGGCGCACTGTTGTGGACTCGGCTATAACCGCGTAAGCGGTTTCTACGCCAGTTAAGAAGAAGAGTAGGCGTGGCACCGCACCCTACTAAGTTTTATGTACATATCGAGCAAACCAATAGTGCTATATAAACCAAACTTTCTGCAGTCGTTTTTTTTAGCCACTTCCCAATACAGTCCAAAAATGAAAGAAATCGGATAATAACCACGCCCCCCTCCCATACAAAGGTTAGGTTGAAAATTACTAAAAGTGGGTTAACTGACTAACGAAAAACGGCAGAAACACTAAATTTCACATAAGAAATGGCAGATGAAAGCTGCACTCAGATTTTTTTACAAAATGGAAAATGGGCGTCGCCCACTTATGGGTCATATCTCAGGAACTACTCGACCGATTTCAATGAAACTGGGTTTGTAATAGTTTCCTTACATTCCAATAATATGTTGTGAAAATAGGCCAAATCGCTTCACAACCACGCCTACTTCCTATATATCAGAACTTTGAAGACGATCTGATTCGTTAACTTTACAATATATAAAGTAAGTACTAGTGAAGATATCGGTTCAGAACTTTGCACAAATACTATGTTTATAGTGTGGCAGCCCCATTCTTAAAATCAACGAAATCGGACCATAGGTTTTTAAGGCCCCATATATCGAACACGAAGACCTCGGTGCTTCTAACCTAATATTATGGTTTCCAACTTTCAATGGACTTTATACAATATATATGACGAATATGTGGGTCAAATTGTGTATTATATAATATAAATAAAGTTAAATAAATAAATTGCGAGAGTATAAAATGTTCGGTTACACCCGAACTTAGCACACAAACACAGTGACGCAGAAAAAGTGTGCAATCGATGCTTGCTTATTGAGCGCCATGGATTACAAACGCTTCGAGAACAATTTTATTTTCTGCAATAAAAGCTGTGAACAAAAACAAAAAATAGAATTTAAACAAATTGTACACGAAAGCGAGAAAAGCAAAATGGGGGAAATTTCCCGAAATGGAAAATTCATTGTGTGCACTTTTTCGATGGACTTTTTTACGCTGCCACGCGCCCGCTGCAATTGGCTTTGAATACCGTTGCAAACGTTAGGTCCTTGTGTTGTCAATTATTGTCGAACTTTTTGTTGTAATCGTAAACTCGCTCGCTTTTATACGCTTTAGCGCGCTTATCCCTCGTATAACAATTGAATTTCGAAGCTTTCGTTGAACTGCATTTTTCAATTAATTGATTTGTGCGCCACTTGCCACTTGCGAAGTGAAGTGCAGAATTCGAGGGTTCTCATGTTGTTTAATTTATTAATTTGAAATTTTATCATAATTAATCCTATTAGTTAATTCTAGTTATTGTTTTATTGTTGGGATGTCAAAAAAAATTATTCCAGATAAATTTAGTGAGAGCTCACTAGCGATAAAAAGTGTTGAATATATCAAAAACCTGTGAGGACGATTAATGTTTACCCCAACTAGATCAGCTGAATGATGAAAGGTGCAAGACCCCACGAGTTTCAACCACAGTGTCGTAAGAACTGAGACGATTCAACTTAGTATTTTCACACATTTCTCTGACGAGTAAAATCTGACAAGATGTTTAGTCTCACCAAATGGGCGGTCATTAAGCAATACTCAGCTAGAACCTAAAAAATATTATAACAAGAAGAATTCGAACTTTGCTGAAGGCGAGGAGCTCTCTCTCTCTAAATCTCTTGCGATCTCGTAAATACTGACGAAAGGTCCCAGTGAATAACTTCACGAGAGTTCCAGTCGCCTAATAGTGAGTCGCAAAAAGATACTGGCACTCTGATTCGTTTTCGAGATTCAAGAAATTCATAAATAATATACTTTCATTAAATGATTAGAGAATAAAACAAGTAAGGAAGGGCTAAGTTCGGGTGTAACCGAACATTTTATACTCTCGCAATCTATTTATTTAACTTTATTTATATTATAGATAATACACAATTTGACCCACATATTCGTCATATATAGTGCATAAAGTCCATTGAAAGTTGGAAACCATAATATTAGGTTAGAAGCAACGAGGCCCTCGTGTTCGATATATGGGGTCTTAAAAACCTATGGTCCGATTTCGGCGATTTTTAGAATGGGGCTGCCACACTATAAACATAGTCACTAGTGCTTACTTTATATATTGTAAAGTAAACGATTCAGATCGTCTTCAAAGTTCTGGTATATAGAAAGTAGACGTGGTTGTGAAGCGATATGGCCTGCTTTCACAACATATCATTGGGATGTAAGGAAGCTATTACAAACCCAGTTTCATTGAAATCGGTCGAGTAGTTCCTGAGATATGACCCATAAGTGGGCGACGCCCATTTTCCATTTTGTAAAAAAATCTGAGTGCAGCTTTCATCTGCCATTTCTTATGTGAAATTTAGTGTTTCTGCCGTTTTTCGTTAGTGAGTTAACCCACTTTTAGTAATTTTCAACCTAACTTTTGTATGGGAGGTAGGCGTGGTTATGATCCGATTTCTTTCATTTTTGGACTGTATTGGGAAGTGGCTAAAAAAAACGACTGCAGAAAGTTTGGTTTATATAGCTCTATTGGTTTGCTCGATATGTACATAAAACTTAGTAGGGGGCGGTGCCACGCCTACTTCCCCAAAAAAAATTCATCCAAATATGCCCCTTCATAGAGCGATCCTTCATACCAAATTTTATTTCCATAGCTTTATTTATGCCTTCGTTATGGCACTTTATGTGTTTTCAGTTTTCGCCATTTTGTGGGCGTGGCAGTGGTCCGATTTTGCTCATTTTCGAAAGTAGCCTTCTTATGGCACACGTTTCATCAAGATATCTGAATTTTTACTCAAGTTACAGCTTGCGGCTATAATCGCTTAAAGCGGTTCCCACGCCAAATATATATATACAGCTTGCACAGACGGACGGACGGACGGACGGACAGACAGACATTCGGATTTGAACTCCACTCTTCACCCTGATCACTTTGGTATACATAACCCTATATCTTACTCGTTTAGTTTTGGGTGTTACAAAGAACCGTTATGTGAACAAAACTATAATACTCTCTTTAGCAAAATTTGTTGCGAAAGTAGAAAAACACCCTATCTTATAGAGATCTCTAATTTCGAGCGTTACTAAAGTGAAGAATTTATGATAATCAGTTAGAAAAACCGATTTCATAGGTAATAGAAATCGGGGAAGTGTTTGTGTATTGAAATAATCCTCGAACTATAGGGAGTTGTAAAAACCAAGTTACCATAAAAAATTGTTACTAAAACCATAAACCTTTAAGAGAGCATTTTTTTTCATCTTCTTACATTTCAACCACAACCGGCACTAATTAGGCAAACAAAAACAAAAGTTGTTAGTTGTAACAAGAATCTGACTCCTTATTTACAACCATAACATTCCAACTTTAGCACAAAACAATTCTGACGTTTCAGCTGACTTGTAAATCGCACAAAGACCGCCAACGCGAAAAACCACTACGACACGAAGCAGTGCTGAGGTTTACACGCATACTGCACAATACACCCGCTCACCCTACACTGTCCCTCACATCTCTCTCGGAGAGCAAAAAAACTAAAGTCGTATTGCATGCTCCGAATTGTTTACGCCGCCCACACAATAACTCTTGCTTATTTAAAATTCATTAAATTATACGAAGTAAAGGAGCAACAAAAACAACAAGAAAATAGTGGAAAAAAAGACTAAATCTGTGTAACGTTTTTTGGTGGAGCAACTGAAAAGTTGAACACGCCACACGAAAGATAGCCATGAAGTGAACTGATGGTTGTGGCATGTACCCTGCGCGAGGAAGAGTGAGTGGGCACAAATGGTTTGGAGTGTCCAGTTTAAATGCGAAGTAAATTGTAAGTAAGTGTTGTAGCAATTTTGTTGTTATTTTGTTATCCTGTTTATTGTTATCGCACAAATTTCCACATATAGACACATACACACTATCAGATTTTTGAGAAAAAAATGTTTTTTAGGACTCCTTTATTTCACTGCCAAGTGTAACGACACTCGTCCGAGTGGATCGTTCACCATCAACCGAATCGAAAGACCTTGTCGTCGGTGGTCAAAGTTATGGAGTCTATATTTTGGGATTTTTTCCCATCGAATATATTGAAAAGGACAAACTCACCAAAAGCATCTATTATATTGCCTTATAAACTGGAAATGTCTTATACAATTTGTTTGGACTCCAAATAGCTGTCGGTATTTGGTCTACAAAAATACCAACTTAACTCAAACTCATACATAACGCGAACACTGCACAGCGCCCCCTCTATCGCATCGAACGATAAACCAAGATCAGCGCGCATCGCTGCTGATGGCGATTTGTTCGCATACACCTTGATATTTATACCGTTTTATTGTTGGTGAGAAATTTACATGTTGATTACATGATGTTGATGGTGTTGGTAAAGAACGTATATGTAATATGTATACGTTCATTGGTGTTGGTGGCACAAACAACATTTGACTGCTATAAATGTCCTGTTCAAATTTTCTAATGTGAAAGGTGGAACATGGGAGAGGGCTATATTCTCGAATAAAACAATTAAATTTTAATAATAAAAAAAAATATTTTTATTATTATATAAAAAAATAATATAATTAAAAAAAAAATTCTTATAATTAATCTTGAAACGTTATTTGAGTTAAAATGTATCCCGCTCCTTGTCGTATTATCAATTCCAGCACTTTTAACTGTAATTTGAAATTCCTCTTGACTCGCCTTTATGTTCCTGCTAAATTTCATTACCAAATGAAAATTCAAAGGAGATCAATTATTTATATTACAAGTATGTATGTGTATACTTATTGAATACTCACTGTAAATGTTTGTCTTTCAGCGATGACTATTTGGGTTTGAATTAGCTTAATGGTGCATTAAAAATTGATATTCATTAGTGGCACTATTCGTAGAAATGGATGCGGATTTTCAACTGTCTTCGTAAGTTCGTACGGACCTATACGAAGAACTTTCAGTTTCTTACAACACCTTATTAGTTCTAGTGAACCCTCCGTATTTTCGAGAGTGCTGTCTTCAAGGCGTAGCTCTTCCAAATTCACCAAATCTTTAAACACATCCAGCGTCAGGAAATGTTTAAATGCAGCCCGGAAAAAGTGTAAGCGCTTCAAATTTGTCAGCTCCGAAATTCTCAAGAAATGTTGTTCAGAAACGTTGCCGTTACCAAATACTAGTACTTCTAATTGATTCCTAAGGCGCAATTCGTCAAAGAAGAACTTGGCATGTTGCCATACGCATGTCTGGTACAAATTGGGGTTCTCCAAACACGTGCCACACTCATGACTGGCAAAGCACCAAATCGTGAGCTTTTTCAGTTTCGGTAGAGTGCCGACCAGTTGCCACGATTTACAAGGGTTAAATGATATTTCGAGCTCCTCTAAGTTTTTAAGGTTTTCGATCATTTCGAAGGCGTATCTATCCGAAAACATGTGTGGCTCGCTGGGCATTACAAGTGTCCTCAATGGATTGAAATATGTTATTTGTAGCAAGTATTTCGGATCAAAAAACGTATTAGAGTATATGCGCAGCTCTGTTAGACTGTCGAGTTCTATTAAGCTTCTACCTAGAGAATTACAAACATTTTCCGATTAAACGAGCTGATAGAGGCGAGAGATATACGCCGAAATTTCTATTTACGGGATATTCGCATTCGCATGTTGAAAATTGCACAATTCCTAACTTCTAATATCTCGATTTATAGTTAATTTATCTTTCTATAAAAGGTGAAATGCTTACACATTTAAAGCAAAAATTAAAAAAAAAAATTGTAGTCAAATAAATTTGTAGAAGCAATGTAGTGATGTGCTGGTGTATAATAAGTGCATATAAATGAAATATTAAAGGTTAATATTTGTGCAATTTTCAGCTTTAAATGCAATTACATATATCGAAAGAAATCTGGAGAACCTGCTTTTTCCAAACATTCCCATTGTAATTCTAAACAGTCAATTTCGTATCGAACTCACCTTTAAAAGGTCCCATGCATTTCAGTTTCTTCAGATTTGGTAATGGCATCAATTCCGCCAAGTACTCATCGGTGAATGAACAGAGTATTGCCTCTTCAATCTCCTTATGGCAATCGCGTAATTTATTTAGAAAATATTTCGAACATTTTGACTGCGACAAATCGAGTATCTTTATAACCAGCAACGGAAAGTCGTCGGTGCCAACGAGATGACCATAATTTTCCGCCATATTGTCGTTTACTTTAGGGCAATCGTGGAAATACTGCACAAAAATGTGTTCAAACCGTTTACACACATTACTCCAGCAGTATTGCTGCGCATCGGAATCAAAATTTTTGCAAATCATTATCAGACATTCATCCGGTAGGTCCAGTATGGAAGCCATTTCGATACTATTATTACTTTCAGTAATGAAATCTTCCACTGAGTTATACAACCCCAATAATGTCCGTTCACTTCAAATATTGCAAAGAAATGATACACGTTGAACAATATGTCGCATATGTGTAGGCATGGGCAAAGGTCTTAGCAGGTGCTAAAAGAGCATAAGTGATCGTATACGTACATACACACACCGATTGTTACTAACACGCACAAGCGAAGAGCGTAAAACGAGCACCTACGATGGGACCAAGAATGATAGAATACAAGTTTACGCCATTCGTTTACAGTTAGCTTTTTTGGTTTTTAATTTCCCGTTAAGTGACGCAATAAAGACCCCCAACACGCGAGCAAAACAACGAAAGAAAAGAAAAACTTCGCAATAAAATAAACTTTTGATGAAAATATCGCAAACACTAATTTTTATACTCTCGCAACAAATGTTGCTAAGAGAGTATTATAGTATCGTTCACATAACGGTTATTTGTAAGCCATAAAACTAAACGAGTAAGATATAGGGTTATATATAACAAAATTATCAGGGTGACGAGACAAGTCAAAGTTTTTTTGGGGATGTGGGCGTGGGCCCGCACCCAAATAGATTTATTGTATATATTTCGCAAACCAAGAAAACTATATAAACCAAACTTTCTGCAGTCGATTCCCTTATGTACTCCACCACACGCCATGAAAATAGTTGATATCGGATAATAACCACGCCCACCTTCCATACAAAGGTTAGGTTGGAAATTACTAAAAGTGAGTTAACTCACTAGGGAAAAAGGTCAGAAACACTTAACTTTACAGAATAAATAGCGGAAAGAAGCTGCAATCTGATTTTTTACAAAATGGAAAATGGGCGTGGCATCGCCCAATTATGGGCCAAAACCCATATCTCAGGAACTACTCGACAGATTTCAATGAAATTCGGTATATAATATATTCTTGACACCCTAATGACACGTGTGGAAAAGGATTAAATCCCCTAGTTCTCATATACCTAATTATATGATTTTCAAAAATACGATGGGTTTAATAGCTTGTAAATTACCTCAGCCTATGTACAATATATGATGATTTTCGTTTTTCTATTGGACTTTATGCCGATTAATCGAATTAATCGAAGGAATAAGCAAAATAAATTTTTTTGACAAAATGGCGGTTTCTCAAAAAAAAAAAGCCGATTCTTCACCGAAATTTCGACCTTAAATTGTTTATAAAAAAATATATTTATCGGAGAGAAAAAATCTTCGATTAATTACTAAAAAATATATTTAAGAAGGTCGTGTTAAAATTTGAGACTAATCGGTCTAGCCGTTTTCGAGTAATGTTGGTCACCGACTTTGAAAACACCATTTTGAGAAAAACGCGTTTAAAGTTTGGACCTTGTACTTAAAAGCACTTTCAAATTTTTCATTTGCTTGTAACTTTGAAAATATTCACCGGAACGATATGAAATTTTCTGTGTGTATTCTTAAATATATGTACATTAAGATAATGAAATAAAAAAAATCGATTTTTTGAAAATTCTAACTGTATATAACCCCTTAAAGTCACGTAAATAATATGATTTATTTAAATATTGTTAACTAACATTATCTATTTCATGTTCAATTTGTTTCACTGTTCATTTGACATTTGATTTTGATGTTGCCTATTCCCATTCAGGGATCTTGAGCACGTCACTATGTCGTAATCTTGTCTTCTATCATTCTTGGATGGGACAATACGATAAATAAACGTCGATAAAATCAGTCTGCAATAAGCAGTTGACTGAGCAGGTTTATGCGGACGAAGTTATATATAGTATTTTATTTCATTGGAAAATAGCATAAAATGCCTATTTTAAATTATTAAATTGTCCAAATCATCTATAATTTATACTGAGTATAATATATTAATAATTTTTTCATTCATTATCGCGTGCACATATTCGTATTATGCAATCGTGTACAATACTTACTAACACCATCTCATTTTGTGATGCTCGTTTGATTGTGGTGGTGCCCATCCCTGCATAAGTGTATATTGACCCTGCCAGCCAAAGGTGGTGAAAAAGCTGGTTAAACCGAAGTTTTTTAAACCCACAAAAGTGGTAAAAAATGTGGTGAGTTTGCAACAGGCCAGCATAGCTGCTTGTGAGTTTTTTAACCACTATTCCCCTCACACGTACGAATACAAAAACAAAACAACCCAAACGTGTGCGTTGGTGTTAGTAATTGAAGAAACATGAGGGGAAAGTGGTTAGGCCTGGCTGGCAGGGGAACTTAATGGACTGAGTGTGCATGTGTATTTGCCGGGTTTCTGACAGCTGAGTTGAATGTGTGCATTTATATGGAGAGCGACAGTTTGACAATGCGCACCCTAGCGGAAGAGAATCCGATAGACCAACTCTCAACTTTTTGCATACGGGAGCGCAAACAATTGACAATTTAGCTTCGCTTAGCTTTCGGTTTAAATTTTTGTTGAATAAACCAAAATATATATATTAAATATAAATATAGAAGACATGGAAATTGAGGCAGTACATATGCGTCCGTGTCTCTATGACAAAAGCATTATGGACTACCAAAATCAATTGGCCAAGAAGAAATCTTGGTGGCTGTCATAGGATTGAGCGGTAAGTAAAGAAATAAATGAAAATATAGTATATCTTTTAATATTGGTTAGATATTTCTGTGGAGCAGTGTTAAAGTCGGTTGAGGAGTCTTCGTGACCGGTTTGATAAGGAAATAAATTTAGAAGAGCTATCTTCTATCCAGTAACTACAAAAAAGACAAAATACAAAAGGGATGGAGAGCGTCTCCAAAAATTATATGACGCTGCAACTTATAAATCAAAAGCGGACTAGCAATAGTATTTATTCATTTATTAAATGTTTTTGATTAAATAAGTTAGAATTAAATAAAAGACATGTTGAACTTAAAGAAAATACCTGAGAAATAAAACCATCAATCTATATACATATGTATGTATGTCTATTATTTTTTCAATTCATTATGATATAAATTACAAATTAATTAACAAAGATTACTTTTCTGTTACTTTGTTCATCGAGCTGAGATACCAATTATTTTTTATAATTCATCTCTCAACTTATAAGCATTTTGGAAGGCGTTGTTTGTTCCCATTCCTCTAACCTTTTGCACAGGTGCTACAATGTCGTTTCTCTACAATCTTCTTTCACAACGTTACCGTCCTTCTGGTCAAGATCTTCTCCGCAGAAGCAGGGCTCATTTATAGTGGACTTAACAATATTATCCTCCGGCCTGCCAAGTTTCCAAACGCGTTTTCAATTACCGGATGTGCCCGGCACAGTCGTTGGTTAAGAACTACTTTATCTTGAAGTTTTTTATTTTTTCTTAAAAACCTGGGCAGCCTCATCTGAAGTGATTTCAGCGGGAACGCATCATCTTTCTATGATACTGACAAATATATTGATCCAAGAGTTTCCCATAATACGTCGCAAAGTCCCCCCAGCTATTTCCTTCCTAGTGGATAGTCCAATTTTAAACAAGGAGGCGTAAAATGGCTTAGCGCCACCATGATCCAAATAACTATATACAATTTTAACCCATATTATATATGTACGTATATAAATATGTATTTATTACTGGCGAAAGTCGTTAATATACAATTTACCCGAGGGTCAAATAAAGTCGTAATTTCAGAATAATGCATGCCGAAAAAATTATAGAAGAAGTGAGATGGAAGGAAATTTTATATAATAAGGTCTGCATAGGCTACCGGCTGCCCGACAAGAAGAAGGCTGCCTGGGCAAGCGTCGCAAAGGAGCTAGGCGCTACAGCTGAGTAATTATTATTTATTAATATTAATTTGATTATTTTAATTATTTAATGTTGTATGTCTTTTATTACAATATTATTCTATCCACAACATATGATTTTTTTTTTGAAATGAAATCACTTCTCAATTTTTCCAAAATTCCTTATACGAAATGCATCTAATATGCATAGCGTCTAGCGTCGAGTTGTACATATTGAATGTTTCCAAATTTCCACTTCATTCTCCCTGAAATATGCCATGGTGTCTACAAATGTATGAAGAACGAAACATGTCAACACAATTGTTTCGCAATCCTGTGGGCTAAAGTCTATGACGGTTAAAATATCAAAGCTATTTTCTAGTACTCTAGCTCACGATAACCGATAATTGAAAATAGCTTTATTTCGTGGCTGCTGTGCATTACGTTTCCTTCAACGTGAACGGTGCATCGGCCATAAAAAAAATTTCCAAATTTTTTGTGGTTTCATTTCATATTGAAGTTCTTCGTGGTAGTCGCAATCTGTTTTCCAAGAGTGTTCAACCAAAGGTAGATTGCTGAAAAACACCTTGAAATAGAATTAAAATAAGTAAAAATTGAAATGTTTTAAATCATTTAATGTTACCACCGTCACTTTGTTCGACGTAGCAACCAATGCTGGCAGAGCTATATCTGTGTCACAGGTTGCTATCGAAGGTTATAAATCAACGAGCCTTAATTTTGTATAGAAATTTGAGTGAAGCCCTTCTGTACCATCTTCCCCCTGATAATTGAGGTTTTTGTGTTTTTCGTTACTCAATTAAATCATATTTAGTAGTTTTCAACATGAGCTTTGTGTGGGAGGAAGTCGTGGTTACGAGTATAATCTGATTTCCTCAATTTTTAGGCTGTATAACCAGGAGTTTGGTTGATACAGATTTACAGCCCTATTCTGTGCACTTTACAAATTCAACAAATTTCTAATTTGTAAAATTTTGAAATTTATCAAGCATTTCGTATTCTGTGTATAAAATAAGAAGCTTTTTTCTTGATAAATTGTTAAAAAGTAAAATGCTCTTGACAAAAAAAATCTCATTGTGGATAGTTGTGAAAGTGAATTTGTTGCAATGGAGATATTTTACTTTTGTCGTTAGTTTTATACAAAGAGGAAAAATATGAACATGTGGATGGCTCGCGTTATTGAGCCGTTTTTATAATATATTAAGAATTTTATTTCTCCGTTTTATGTATAAAAAAAATGAGGATAATGAGGGTAACATTGACGAAATTGTTTTCTATATATTGCATGCGATTACAGATTAGCAAATTTTTGCCAACAAAGAACATAGTTTAGATTTCGTAGTCCCCAAGGAACTTTCCTGAAGCTAAACATAACAACCAGCTAAATCAAAATTGCATTCCAAACAGTTTTAAATATATTATAAAGGACATATGTATATGTATTATATTATGAAGTATTCTACGGCTTTGCGGGGGAGCAAAAGACTATGGAGGATCTGGGATGGAAAAGTGAATATATAGGCTCTGCCATTTGATTATCAATCAACTTTATTTACGCGCGGCACTCCCTGTTTGGTTAGGTATAACCCTGTCATCTGTATATAGTAAATGGAGTTGTGAAACCAAACCAAATACTTTGCATTAGGTCTGAAAGGCTTCAGTCGATATCTTGACATCAGAATCGGATAGATAGACTGATATCTCTTTGCAGGTTTTTGAAGGCTGGGTTAAAACAAACACTCATCTAAATAACTGCCTTTTGCATAAAAAATTGTGCCAGCTTCGGAGCATGGAATATTTGCGCAAAAAGTGTGGACCAAAAGCAATGGATTTATTGTGAAATTGAAGTTAAATTATATACAATTTTGCAACAAATATTGAAATGTATTTGAAAACTTACGTTAAAAAATAATTCAAATCAATTTTTCAATTCAATTCGAATATAATTGGACAGAATCAGCTGTTTCTGTTTACATTATTTTGTTTCCCACACGTGTGGAGAAAAGCTATGCGTACTGAAGCTTTTTATTTTATCAAAATTATCACAGAATACCAAAAAAGTTCTTACTTGATAAAAATCTGAAAAAAATTTAAACTTTTTTGTTATTTTGTCAAGTGCATAGAATAGGGCTGTTAGTGTTTTACGAAATATATACAAAAACTTATATAGTATAAGTAGGGCCTACTTTCTAAAAAAAATATACATTCAAATATGCCGTTTCCTTTCTATCAAATTTTACTTTCATAGTTTTATTTATGGCTTAGTTATGTCACTTTAAATATTTACATATCAAAATATCTAAATTTTTACTCCAGTTATCGCTTGCACAGACATACAGACGGACAAACAGAGATCCGGATTTGAACTAATGCTGACACTATATCTAACTTGTAAGGGTGCTTCAAATAACCGTAATGTGAACACTTCACTAATTGTGGTACATACTTGAGAATGAGTTCACGCACAACAGCCATAAGACGCAGCCAGCGAGACTAGCGGTGCCCATTCTCAGCCACATATTCGCCTTTACTACAACAACAACAAGTCGTTGCATTCGATCGACTGCTATTCTTTCTATTTTCTGCTCTTCTCAATTGCGCGACCACTTTATGCTCTGCTGCTTATGCGGTCTTCATGAGCATGAAGAATGTTGGAAATAAATAAATGCCCTCACATATTTTTGTTTTGAGTTATGGAAATTTATCTTTTCATAATTAGAAACCACCTTTAAAATTTTCCTCAGTTTCCACTATTTTTCAAATACTTATTAATTAACATCTCCCCCCAATATAAATTGCATTATTGTTCAATTACTTTGTGAAAAGCAGTTAAGTGACGGTAGAAGATAGAAAGGATTTGCCAGCTGCCAATGCAGAGTACAATTGAACTGCTGAAAGCTCTCGAAGACAGCTTTGCGACATTTTCCAGCTTTGGTCTTTGTTAAAATTTAGTGGCACTTTTGTGAAACTCTTCGCTTGAATGTCAAAATGAAAAGCAGAAAAGTGCTAAAATGAGAGAGATGGACAGCAATTAGTCAACTCAATGTCAGCGTTAAAACATGAAAAAATGAATATTATAATTTATATCTGATGGATAGCAGAAGAATAAGTAGCAAGATATAAGCTGAATTATAGTACTTTTCTAAGTCATTAAGATATTAATTTTCCATTTATGCTAACTGTAATGTTTCATTCGCACTTTGGAAAAGTTCGCCTTGGCCTGGCAGTTGTACGGAGATAATTGCCAGAGTCGGTGTGAGTTGCATTGCAATAAAGTTTTATGCACGTGCATTTTTTTCCTTCCTGCTGGCATAAAAGCCGACGAAAATGAATAAATTTGACGGGGACGGAACTGGTGATTTCCTTTGATTTCAATGATGAATTTTGGCAGCCGAACTTTGGTGCTCTTTGGCTTGACTTGCAGGCGAAATTTTGCTTAAGTTCGGGAAAACAAGATGAAACTCATGCATGCCGCTCGCTCTTCATTTCTTCATTTGATGTATGTGGAATATATTTTAATTACTTTGGATATTGGCTGCCGGCAGCACTTGACCGAGCAGCCTGCCGGAGTTGCATACTCACACACATGGCTGTGCCACGATTGCCATCATAAACACATTAGCATGAACACCTTCAGGAAATGTGACACACACGTTTCTTTTACCTCCATCCTTCCACATCTCCTGAATATATGTATGTATATTCTATATTGGAGTCCTTTTCGATTTCGCCATTTTCCTGTGTGTGTGTGTGCACCGACAAACGTCTGTGTGCTTGTGTGTTCAACTATCCAAGAATGTGTGTCAATTATGCAAGCTGAGCATTCTTTCGTGTTTAATTGCTTTCAATATATTCACCTGTGCTGGCTCTGTGTGCATCTGAAATATCCGACTGAAATATGTCTTACTCACATATGAAAGCGAATGGCTGCACATTAGGTGCATATGTATGGGGCGCCATGTAAACATTATTTCGTGTTGCATAACTCGTAAATTCGTATGAAATGTCAAATAAAATGCTTTTCACTAAATTCTAAGCCAAAATTCATTGTCAAAGGCTCTGCAGGTGATGATCACAATTCGAATAATTTTATTATATAAATATATTTTATGATTTATGTAAATTGGTTTGTAGAAATTAATCCAAATATTTGGAATAAATGGAGGTTATGCTTGGACAAGCTTCTCATGAGGCGGAAAACGAAAAAACCGAAAGTCGTGCCGCCCACACAATAACTCAGGCATATATAAAATTCATTAAATTACACGAACTACACGCACAGCAAAACAACAACAAAATAGCGGCAATAACAAACCAAATCTGTGCAACATTTTTTGATGGAGCAAACGAAAAGTTGAACACGCCACACGAAAATAGCCATAAAGTGAAGTTGTCAAAACGGTCGGAGCGATGTTTGTGGTATGTACTCAGCGAGAGAGAGAGTGGAAATGGAGGGCGCGAGAGATGAATACAACTTGGTGAATAAATTGTTTGCAGTGTCCAGTTTAAGTGTGAAATAAATTGCGTTGAGCAAATTTTTGTTGTTGCAATTTTTCATACATATGTACATACATACGCACGCTTGCTAAAATACACATAAAGCAAGCTGTCCACAGAGCATGTCTCAGAGAAGTAGAGAGGGAAAAATACCGTAAGCGCTTGAATAAAAACAAAAGGACAGATTGGTCAATTGTATGAACGCCAAAGCGTCCGTTAGTGCACCGTTTATGCTTTGCTGGATGAACTGCAATCCTGCCCTAGATAAATATGCTTATGTTTTTAAAATATTAGTACTTTGCTAGCCTATCGCAGAACAACTTTTATACTCCACTTTTCATGGTAAATAAGTTAACTAATGTCAATCTGGGGGTCCAGAGCTTCAACCTACGGCATTAAAACTCAAAAGTTGACAGAGATACCATGCAGACTATTGCTTCTATATATTTATAAAAGGATGCTACCATGCTACCAGAGACGTATGAATGAAATCTACATCTTCTTTTCTATATGGGGAATTTTATAAGATGCAGGGAGAAGGTTCCATTCTTATACGTATCTCAATTCTTAGTGATAAGTTGTTGATAAATCTCATAGACTAAAGTATTAATTTATAAAATACAAATATTTTAATATACATATTTGTAATAACATAGAACTTGTTGAGAATTAAATCTACCACAAGAAATAATCGTTTAAAGTACTTTTGCCAGTTGCACAAAAGTTGTTTCATATAATTTTTAATTCACTTCTATACTGACACGATGTTGACAATATGACGTAATTACATATACGTTCTTTGGCAATACCAACATGACTAACATAACTTTTGAACTGCGAAATATTATCAAATACCCTATAAATATGAAATGAAACCATCCTCCTTGGCCTGCTTAGGAAGTTCATTAAATTTAACATAGTGAAACCCGTACATAATTTGCATGCTTGTTCAAAATAATATGTTAAAAAAATTACAAATAAAGTACTCGCTAAGGTCAGACGTGTTTTTATGAGCTGGCGATTTTCGTTTGTTACAGTTCACACTTTGTTGTCTGTTCGTGTAAAAAAAAACGTAATTTTCCTGTTATTTTTCGAACAAGCTATATATATCGAATAGAGCAACTAAATTCTAAAGAAAATAATTATTTTCGAGAAGTTTAATTGTTTCACTGTTTCAAATTTCTCATAATTAATCTTGAAACATTATTTGAATAAAAATTTATCTCCGCTCCTTGTCATTTTTTCAGTTTTAGCACTTTTAACCGTACTTTGAATCTGCTCTTGACGCGCCTCTTTGTTCCTGCTAAATTTCATTAGCGTCGTACCAAATGAAAATTCTAAGAAGATCAATTATTTATATTACAAGTATGTATGTGTGTACTTATTGAATACTCACTGTAAATGTTTGTCTTTCAGCGATGACTTTTTGGGTTTGAATTTGATTAATGGTGCATTTAAAATTGTTTTAAATAGTGGCACTATTCGTAGATATGGATGCGGATTTTCAACTGTCTTCGTAAGTTCGTACGGACCTATACGAAGAACTTTCAGTTTCTTACAACACCTTATTAGTTCTAGTGAACCCTCCGTATTTTCGAGAGTGCTGTCTTCAAGGCGTAGCTCTTCCAAATTCACCAAATCTTTAAACACATCCAGCGTCAGGAAATGTTTAAATGCAGCCCGGAAAAAGTGTAAGCGCTTCAAATTTGTCAGCTCCGAAATTCTCAAGAAATGTTGTTCAGAAACGTTGCCGTTACGAAATACTAATTCTTCCAACTGATTCCTAAGGCGTAATTCGTCAAAGAAGAACTTGGCATGTTGCCATACGCATGTCTGGTACAAATTGGGGTTCTCCAAACACGTCTCACACTCATGACTGGCAAAGCACCATATCGTGAGCTTTTTCAGTTTCGGTAGAGTGCCGACCAGTTGCCACGATTTACAAGGGTTAAATGATATTTCGAGCTCCTCTACGTTTTTAAGGTTTTCGATCATTTCGAAGGCGTATCTATCCGAAAACATGTGTGGCTCGCTGGGCATTACAAGTGTCCTCAGTGGATTGAAATATGTTATTTGTAGCAAGTATTTCGGATCAAAAAACGTGTTAGAGTATATGCGCAGCTCTGTTAGACTGTCGAGTTCTATTAAGCTTCTACCTAGAGAATTACAAACATTTTCCGATTAAACGAGCTGATAGAGGTGAGAGATATACGCCGAAACTTCTATCTACGGGATATTCGCATTCGCATGTTGAAAATTGCACAATTCCTAACTTCTAATATCTCGATTTATAGTTAATTTATCTTTCTATAAAAATTCTATAAAAGGTGAAATGCTTACATATTTAGAGCAAAAATTAAAAAAAAATTTGTGTAAAATAAATTTGTAGAAGCAATGTAGTGATGTGCTGGTGTATAATAAGTGCATATAAATGAAATATTAAAGGTTAATATTTGTGCAATTTTCAGCTTTAAATGCAATTACATATATCGAAAGAAATCTGGAGAACCTGCTTTTTCCAAACATTCCCATTGTAATTCTAAACAGTCAATTTCGTATCGAACTCACCTTTAAAAGGTCCCATGCATTTCAGTTTCTTCAGATTTGGTAATGGCATCAATTCCGCCAAGTACTCATCGGTGAATGAACAGAGTATTGCCTCTTCAATCTCCTTATGGCAATCGCGTAATTTATTTAGAAAGTATTTCGAACATTTTTGCTGCGACAAATCGAGTATCTTTATAACCAGCAACGGAAAGTCGTCGGTGCGAACGAGATGACCATAAATTTGTATACAAATTTCCTCCATAATGTCGTCTACTTCAAGGCAATCGTGGAAATACCGCACAAAGATGTGTTCAAACCGTTTACACACATTACTCCACCAGTATTGCTTCGCATCGGATTCAAAATTTTTGCAAATCAATATTAGACATTCATCCGGTAGGTCCAGTATGGAAGCCATTTCGATACTATTATTACTTTCAGTAATGAAATCTTCCACTGAGTTATACAACCCCAATAATGTCCGCTCATTTCAAATATTGCAAAGAAATGATACACGTTGAACAATATGTCGCATATGTGTAGGCATGGGCAAAGGTCTTAGCAGGTGCTAAAAGAGCGTAAGTGATCGTATACGTACACACACCGATTGTCACTAACACGCACAAGCGAAGAGCGTAAAACGAGCACCTACGATGGGACCAAGAATGATAGAATACAAGTTTACGCCATTCGTTTACAGTTAGCTATTTTGGTTTTTAAATTCCCGTTAAGTGACGCAATAAAGACCCCCAACACGCGAGCAAAACAACGAAAGAAAATAAAAACTGACAAATTGAACGGTAGTACAAAACAATAAATGCAATAATCATTTTCGCAATAAAATAAACTTTTGATGGAAATATCGCAAACACTCACTTTTATACTCTCGCAACAAATGTTGCTAAGAGAGTATTATAGTATTGTTTGTAAGTCATAAAACTAAACGAGATATAGGATTATATATATTACAATATGATCAGGGTGACGAGACAAGTCAAAGTTTTTTTGGTATTTATTGTATATATTTCGCAAACCAAGAAAACTATATAAACCAAACTTTCTGCAGTCGGTTCCCTTACGTACCCCACCACACGCCATGAAAATAGTTGATATCGGATAATAACCACGCCCACCTTCCATACAAAGGTTAGGTTGAAAATTACTAAAAGTGCGTTAACCCGCTAACGAAAAACGTCAGAAACTCTAAATTTTACAGAAGAAATAGCAGAAAGATGTTGCACTCAGATATTTTTACAAAATGGAAAATGGGCGTGGCATCGCCCAATTATGGGCCAAAACCCATATCTCAGGAAATACTCGACAGATTTCGATGAAATTCGGTATATAAAATATACTTGACACCCTGATTACACGTGTGGAAAATGGATGGAATCGGTTCACAACCACGACTACTTTCCTTATAACTAAATTTTGAATTCCTTCTGATTCGTTCACTTTATAATATATACATAAGGAACCAATGAAGATAGCGAAATAAAACTTTACACTAATACAATAATGTGATCTGTGGCATTACTTGTGAAAAAATTTTCGAAATCGAACTATAACTTTTCTATGCCCCGGATATCTGAATATAAAGAACTCAGTATCTTATTGTAATTTTTCACCGAAAATATCGGTAAATCTCTCAGATATCTTAATTTAATTCAGAGGAAATCTTTTTCTTCTAATAGTGTGTCTCTGTACCAGAAATGGTTAAAATCGGGTCACAACTTCCACTAGCTCTCATATACCTAATTATAAGATTTTCAAAAATACGATGGGCTTAATAGCTTATAAATTATCTCAGCCTATATACAATATATGATGATTTTCGTTTTTCTATTGCACTTTATGCCGAATATATGGGTAAAATTTTGTGTTATCTTAATAAAAATATAGCTATAAATTGCGAGATTATAAAATGTTCGGTTGCGCCCGAACTTAGCCTTCCCTTCCTTGTATATTTTTAGGTTGACGAAAAGTTAAAAATATTTATTTAAATATGATCAACTGTGTTTTCATAAGAATATTATCTTTTAAAGTCACGTAACTAATATGATTTATTTAAATATTGTTAACTAATATAATCTATTTCATGTTCAATTTGTTTCACTGTTCATTTGACATTTGATTTTGATGTTGCCTATTCCCATTCAGGGATCTTGAGCACGTCACTATGTCGTAATCTTGTCTTCTATCATTCTTGGATGGGACAATACGATAAATAAACGTCGATAAAATCAGTCTGCAATAAGCAGTTGACTGAGCAGGTTTATGCGGACGAAGTTATATATAGTATTTTATTTCATTGGAAAATAGCATAAAATGCCTATTTTAAATTATTAAATTGTCCAAATCATCTATAATTTATACTGAGTATAATATATTAATAATTTTTACATTCATTAGCGCGTGCACATATTCGTATTATGCAATCGTGTACAATACTTACTAGCACCATCTCATTTTGTGATGCTCGTTTGATTGTGGTGGTGCCCATCCCTGCATAAGTGTATATTGAACTGATTGAACTGAGTCTGCATGTGTATTTGCCGCCTTTCTGACAGCTGAGTTGAATGTGTGCATTTATATGGAGAGCGACAGTTTGACAATGCGCTCCCTAGTGGAAGAGAATCCGATAGACCAACTCTCAACTTTTTGCGTACGGGAGCGCAAACAATTGACAATTTGGCTTCGCTTAGCATTCGGTTTAAATTTTTGTTTAATAAACCAAAATATATATATTAAATATGAATATAAAAAACATGGAAATTGAGGCAGTACATATGCGTCCGTGTCTCTATGACAAAAGCATTATGGACTACCAAAATCAATTGGCCAAGAAGAAATCTTGGAACTATGTGGTGGCTGTCATAGGATTGAGCGGTAAGTAAAGAAATAAATGAAAATATAGTATATCTTTTAATGTTGGTTAGATATTTCTGTGGAGCAGTGTTAAAGTCGGTTGAGGAGTCTTCGTGACCGGTTTGATAAGGAAACAAACTTAGAAGAGCTATCTTCTATCCAGTAACTACAAAAAAGACAAAATACAAAAGGGATGGAGAGCGTCTCCAAAAATTATATGACGCTGCAACTTATAAATCAAAAGCGGACTAGCAATAGTATTTATTCATTTATTAAATGTTATTGATTAAATAAATTGGAATTAAATAAAAGATATGTTGAACTTAAAGAAAATACCTGAGAAATAAAACCATCAATCTATATACATATGTATGTATGTCTATTATTTTTTCAATTCATTATGATATAAATTACAAATTAAATTATTACTTTGTTCTTCGAGCTGAGATACCAATTATTTTTTATAATTCATCTCTCAACTTATAAGCATTTTGGAAGGCGTTGTTTGTTCCCATTCCTCAAATCTTTTGCACAGGTGCTACAATGTCGTTTCACTACAATCTTCTTTCACAACGTTACCGTCCTTCTGGTCAAGATCTTCTCCGCAGAAGCAGGGCTCATTTATAGTGGACTTAACAATATTATCCTCCGGCCTGCCAAATTTCCAAACGCGTTTTCAATTACGCGATGTGCCCGGGACAATCGTTGGTTAAGAACTACTTTATCTTGAATTTTTTTTCTTTTCTCTTAAAATCCTGGGCAGCCTCATCTGAAGTGATTTCAATGGGAACGCATCATCTTTCTATGATACTGACAAATATATTGGTCCAAGAGTTTCCCATAATACGTCGCAAGTCTCTTCAACTATTTTTTTCTTAGTGGATAGTCCAATTTTAAACGAGGAGTCCTAAAATGGCTTACCGACACCATTGCCAAATAACTGTATACAATTTTAACCCTTATTATATACAAATGTAAGTATGTATTTATTACTGGCGAAAGTCGTAAATATACAATTTACAACACATGATTTTTTTGAAATGAAATCACTCCTCAATTTTTCCAAAATTCCCTAACCGAAATGCATCTGATATGCATAGCGTCTAGCGTCGAGTTGTACATATTGAATGTTTCCAAATTTCCACTTCATTCTCCCTGAAATATGCCATGGTCTGCGATGTCTGTGTCTACAAATGTATAAAAAACCAAACATGTCAACACAATTGTTTCGCAATCCTGTGGGCTAAAGTCGAAGATTTCGCCATCGAGCGGTTAAAATATCGAAGCTATTTTCTATTACTCTACGAGCTCACGATAACCGATAATTGAAAATAGCTTTATTTCGTGGCTGCTATGCTTTGGAAATTTGTTGTGGTTTAATTTCATATTGGAATTCTTCGTGGTAGTGGCAATCTGTTTTCCAAGAGTGTTCGACCAAAGGTAGATTGCTGAAAAACACCTTGAAATAAAATTAAAATAAGTAAAAATTGAAATGTTTTAAATCATTAAATGTTACCACCGTCACTTGTCGGCATAGCAACCAATGCTGGCAGAGATATACCTACGTCATTGGTTGCTATTGCAGGTTATAAACCAACGGGCCTGTATGTTGTGGACGAATAATTGTTATGTATATGCTTCAAGTCAATCGCTCCAACACAGTTGGGCAGCAGCAATGCGTTTATATTGTGCGGTAGTCCGAAATTCTCATCTGTCTTTCACATATTTCAAATATGATATTCCGCACTAGAGTTTTCGCATCGACGCTACGACCTCAGAAGGTGTTCCATGAGCATAAGTTCGGGTGTAACCGAACGTTTTATACTCTCGCAATTGTAATTCTCACAGGTAAGAGTAAACATTTTTCTCTGTGCAATATGTTGCGTGAGTATAAAAACCATTGTTCCCTGTGCAACATGTTCCAAGACCATAGAAATGTTGCCATTGAATTCAATACTAGTTATTCGACCAAACTGTGAATGGATTGTAACTATAAATGATATCATATTAACATGCATTAGCTCACTTAGTTTCATTACTACATTTTACTTCAGGTCCGAGATATTAGAATCAAAATCAACCTAACTTACCCAAATCTCTATATCATCATACTAATTGAATGCCATATTTTAATAACAAAATTAATATCGAAATATTCTTACTTATTTGCTCGTATATTGCGCAAACTTTCTATTCATATATTCGGCATAATGTTCAAAAATATATCACATTAGAAATTTAGAAATACTTATATCAGGTATATGGGAGCTGGAGAAAATAATATCCCGATGTTGTTCAGTTTTGGAAACAAGATACACTATTATTAGAAAGATACGGCCCCTGAATAGGGATTCACGCCTACTTTCTAAAAAAAACATTCAAATATGCCTCTTCCTTTTTACCAAATTTTACTTTCATAGTTTTATTTATGGCTTAGTTATGTCACTTTAAATATTTATCAAAATATCTAAATTTTTACTCAAGTTATCGCTTGCACAGACATACAGACGGACAGAAAGAGATCCGGATTTGAACTGACCCTGACACTATATCTAACTTGTAAGGGTGCTTCAAATAACCGTAATGTGAACACAATTATATCACTTTTCTTCACTAATTGTGGTACATACTTGAGAATGAGTTCACGCACAACAGCCATAAGACGCAGCCAGGGAGACTAGCGGTGCCCATTCTCAGCCACATATTCGCCTTTACTACAACAACAACAAGTCGTTGCATTCGATTGACTGCTATTATTTCAATTTTCTGCTTTTCTCAATTGCGCGACCACTTTATGCTCTGCTGGTTTTGCGATCGCTTTGACTTATTACTACAGCTTCAATATATCTTCTGTCCGGATATTTTGATTCGCTGTCCCACACGAGCAAACTGACAAGTAGTGTAGCCTGCTTCTAGGCGTTAGAGTTGACGATAAGTTCTGCAATGAAAGGCAAAGCAAATATATTTTTGTGAAATTAGTTGCAATGCAATATGAAATCTTTAGTAGCATGAAAGACGTGTAAGAATGCTGGAAATGGTCGAATGAAATTTAAGCTTTGTTAGGATGTGCTTCTTTCATTCTACTTTTTGGCAATGCTTATTTTTGCTTTTATTGTTGTTGTTACTGCGTCGGGTTTGATAAATATTTGCGTTGTGGCATGCGCTTGACTTTCTTTATTTGTATTTGCCCACATTGATATGACACTTTGACACGCTGCCTTATTTACAATTGCGCCATTGCGACAAAGCAAGGTAAAGAAAAAGTGTTTGATTTCTCTCGGATACAAAGGGACTTTGTTCGCTGAGTTGTTATTTGGTGGCGAATGTCAATTTGTGTTTGTTGAATATCCCAAATATTTTTGAATTTATCACTTTTACCATATACTTTTTTGGTGGATAGTTTAATAAATATAGCCGAAAATATGAAAATCATATTTAAATTCAGTTCAATGGTTTTTATTTTTCAATATGTTTCAGTAATTATGGTTTAGTTGGGCGAATATATAATAGTATTTTCGGAAATTATTTGTTGCCCTTTTCGGTAAGTTTGATATATTTTAGGATAAATGCCCTCACATATTTTTGTTTTGAGTTTTGGAAATTTATCTTTTCATAAATAGAAGCTATTTTTTAAATTTATCTCAGTTTTCCACGTAGAATCGATAATCACTATTTTTAAAATACTTATTGATTAGCATCTCCCTCCAATATAAATTGCATTATGGTTCAATTACTTTGTGAAAAGCAGTTAAGTGACAGTTGAAGATAGAAATGATTTGTCAGCTGCCAATGGAGAGTACAATTGAACTGCTGAAAACTCTCGAAGATAATTAAAAGCCTTGCGACATTTTCCAGCTTTGGTCTTTGTTCAAATTTAGTGGAGCTTTTGTGAAACTCTTACCTACAATGTCGAAATGAAAAGCATAAAAAGTGCTACGCTGAGAGAGATGAACAGCAATTAGTCAACTCAATGTCAGCGTTAAAACATGAAAAATAAATATTATAATTTATATCTGATGAATAGCCGCAGAATAAGTAGCAAGATATAAGCTGAATTATAGTACTTTTTAAGTCATTAAGTTATTAATTTTCCATTTATGCTAGCTGTAAGATAATTTCATCGCTTCCTTATATAAAAAGATCTTCGTAAGGCTTTGTTATGTTTTGATAGCCTTGACAGTCTTTATACTTACAGGATTGAAATAGTTATTAGTTCAAAAATACAAAATAAACAAATTCAGTATAGAAATAAAATATTCATTTTAACTACTTCATCGAAATCACCGAAACTTTCTTCAATCAAATAATAATTATGTGATTAACTGCCAGATATTTGCGACGCAGTTAAATTGCAAAAATCAGTCACAAAACATTGAAGAACCACCACTATTACACCGACAGCAACTACAGTTGAACTTCCATAACTCGAACTGCTCTAACAAAGTTCTACATAATTCGAATTATTGAATTGGTAATAGAAGTCAAAATTCATACAAATTACATTCTGTAACTCGGAAGTCTCTCTGACTCGAAGTTTTTTGGGGATTATGGTGATTCGAGTTAGAGAAGTTCCACTGTATTTCAACTTCACCACAGTTTTCAAACAAACACAAATTCTACTCAAAATGCACAATTTATTTCATTCGCACTTTGGAAAAGTTCACCTTGGCCTGACAGTTGCACGGAAATAATTGCCAGTATCCGTGCGAGCTGCATTGCAATAAAGTTTTATGCAAGCGCAATTTCTTCCTTGCTGCTGGCATAAAAGCCGGCGAAAATGAATAAAGTTTGGATTTCCATTTTGGGCGTCATGTCCTTACGGTCGCGGCCGGTGTTAATGTGCGATGGGGACGGAACTTTCCTTTGATTTCAATGGTGAATTTTGGCAACCAAACTTTGGTACTCTTTGGCTTGACTTGCAGCCGAAATTTTGCTTCAGTTCGGGAGAACAAGATGAGTAACAGAATTGCAGTGAGCACAAATTACTTAGTGGGCTTTTTGGAAAGTTTGGAAGAAAAAATAAATATTATTATATGCTAGCTAAGTTTCTTTGGAAAATTAAAAGAAATAGCGGAAAATTATTTAATTTTCGTTTGCTAAAAAAAAATAAATGTGTCACACAAAATGGCACCGGAGTTAATTAAGTTTTCAGGCGCAACGCCGGAAAGTAGACTAAAATTTTATTGCTACTTTCTTCATAAGTAGCTCAGCTCTTTGCTTCAACCCGCCTCTGCTGTGCTACTTGTCATTCTGTTTTGCAACCATTTTCCGTTATTGGCATTTTCGTTTATTGATCCTTGTTGCCTGCATCCTTGCGCACAACAACAATAAAACTTCATGCCTTTATTGCCGCTTGCTCTCAATCTTCATTTCTTCATTTGATGTACATATGTGGAAAATATTTTAATTACTTTGGATATTGGCTGCCGGCAGCACTTGACCGAGCAGCCTGCCGGCGTTACACACACACATGACTCTGGCATGATTGCTATCATAAACAATTTAGCATGAACACCTTCAGGATATGTGACAAATTTTCTTCATTTCAATTCAATTTTCTTTCGATTTCGCCATTTTCCTGTGTGTGTGCACCGACAAACGTCTGTGTGTTTGCAAATATCCAAGAATGTGTGTCAATTATGCAAGCTGAGCATTCTTTCGTGTTTAATTGCTTTCAATATATTCACCTGTGCTGGCACGCCCGTATCGAGTCAGTGAAGGTCTGTGTGCTTGCAGCATTTCGCATCTGAAATATCCGACTGAAATATGTCTTACTCACATATGAAAGCGAATGGCTGCACATTAGGTGCATATGTATTGGGCGCCATGTAAACATTATTTCGTGTTGCCTAACTCGTAAATTCGTATGAAATGTCAAATAAAGTGCTTCTGCACTAAATTCTAAGCCAAAATTCATTGAGAAAGGCTCTGCAGGTGGTGAGCACAATTCGAATAATTTTATTATATAAATATGATGTCACCCATACACTTATCGATGGCAGCGTTGAACTTGTGTGCATTTGTGTGGGTTTGTGCGATGGTTAGAGGAAACATTTTAAGCTATTGAAATAGAACAATATTCTTTAATGTCTTTTTAAAGAAACAACAAATTTTTTGGGAAATACTACAGGTTATTTAATATAACATACATTCTTTTTAATAAACTTGTTTATTTTAAATTTATAATAAACTTGAGAATTAGAAGGAGACGTTTTTGATAATTATGAGCTATATTTCTGAAGGATGGCAGTTGATTTATCTATGTCTAGCTTTAACCGCCTAATGCTATGCTAGCGAATATTTATCGTGAAATTGAGTGTTGTGGGTTGATACAAATAAGAAGAAAAAAGTAAGTCGAAAATTTCTTCAAAACATTTAAGGGGTTAGGGGTAGTCAGGATTTTCAAAAAATCCTTTTTTTTTTGCATTTTCGTTAAATGTAATATCTTGAAAATATACTCTGAACATTTGAAGTTTATCCGATAATTGCTTTTAGATTTTAATGAAATTTCTACAGCTTTTAGAATGCATAATAAGCGCAGGCCTGAATCAAACACTTTTTTTCAAAATTTCGATTTTTTAAGACCTATTAACTGTTGATTTTTTCCCGAAAATCTAGAAAAAAATTTCCTGAGGCCGCCATTTTGTTAATTTTTGAAAAAAGCTTCGATCAGGCCCAGGATTATCTATTTATAAAACTATTTTTTTTTATCCGATTGATTTTAGATGAATCTCCAAGGACTTATAATTGTCACCGCAAGGACCTTTTTTTGAAACTGGGTCAACACAACTTTGTAAATTATAATTTTTTTCAAATTTTCGTGACTTTAAGTCAAAACATTGTATAATAAAGCCTTATTATTACTTTTGTAAATAAAGTAAAGAAAAAATACTGAAACTTCTCATTTTTTCGTGTCTCTGACTACCACTAACCCCTTAAATAACTAAATCTAAACTCTTCGGGAATTTAAGCATCAAAGGCAATCTGCAAACGGTTGTCGTGAGTGAAGAACATGTGTAGTGTGCTAATAGGCACCAATCTGGCATTCGCTTGTGAGACATTTCAAAGTTTTCTTATTAACAACTTCAAACAACAAGAGAACAAGACTCCAACGGCCCACACATTTCACTAAGAACCCGTTGCCAACACTGAGATGTCACTGGCCTCTGCCACACACACACCCATGTACAGATAGACACATCCACACATTCAGTTAGTCATAAATTCAAATAATCAACAAATGTTTAGTGAAAAGCAGACGAAAAATGCACGAACTCTCTGCGCGGCAGCATTTCTTTTCTTTTTTTCTTCTTTTTGTTTTTGTGTGACGTATTATTAAGCTCATTGAAGTGGCATAAATTTGTAGAAACCGTAGCTCAACAACGCGGATTTCACTTCACTTCTTCTTCTACTTTATATTTGCTCATTACATACAGTACACATGTGTGTGTGTTTGTATGCAGAATAATAGTACAATGTCTGACAAATGACTGCTACATGCCGCATACCGCCTGCCGCATGCCACATGCCATGCATGGAACCACACAACATGAATCCGAACTAACAGTACATTTATATACGATTTGGGTGAGCATGGAGCGAATGGAAATTGAAAAATATGTGGTGGCCACTCGAAGTGCAGCGTCTGAAGTGCGGCGTTGGCGCCAAAAAGCATGCTTCATGGAATTTCGGGTGTGAGTGCGACTGCGAGTGTGGAGTGGAGAGCTCTTGCAGGTACTTGCAAGTAGGTGCGCGCAAAGAAACATGTGCCTTTACAAAAGAATAGCGCGCATGGAGTAATAAACGTTTAGAAAACAACAACAAAATACTTGTGGCGCTCTTAGAAATACAAAAAAAATATATTCGAGTATGTGAAAGACATATGGGAAGGCTTAACCACAAGCTGTTGAATTTACGAGGAGGTGCACACCAATGACATCTATGAAAATAGATGAACGAGCTTAAAGTTAAGATTAACTAGAGAAGTGGTTTTCGTGGATATATATTTACAGGTGGCAACGCCGTTTATATATACATTTTCTAACTCAAAATACAATAAATTTTTATTTTTCAAAGAATTAATTTGAAAGAGTGAAAGAAATATAATAGATCTGGTGTCAAAGAACAAAATTTAAGAAGGGCATGAAATTGTTTTCAGAAGTGTCTTACATTCAAAATTCCTCCTCATTATTCCTCTTTCTTTAATTTCTTCCAACAATAAAAACTTAAAGAAACCTCGTTAATGCCAGCGCAGGCTTCCAGCAATTTGTTGTCAACTTAAAGAAGTTTGCTAAAGTTCAGCATTCTGCGTCTTGTGCTAAACTCAAATAGACACACTGCAACTTTCGACGGTTGCTGGTATGACATGTAACGGGCAAATTACGAGCTGTATGTCTATGAGTACTGCGAATTAAGCAGAGGAAGTGGTAGTTTTTTAACGGTTAACCAGCGCAGTAATTGCAAAACGTGACGTGGCAAGGATTTTTTAGGTATATACTTGTAATGAGCACCATAATTATGTGGAAAAGAAATGTAAATAAGAATGAACTCAAAGAAACTCTTATATTTTCTAGAATATTTAGTAAATATTATGATGCTAAAATACATCATTCTGTATCGATTTAGTCTAGCAATATACAATATTTCGTTTCGAGTAACATAGGCTATATTTATTGCTAGAATCTAAACTTTCTGGAAATAGTTCCCAGGTGAGGGTATCAAAAAGACTCCGTGATGGAGAATCTTTATCTGAAACTGAAAATCAAATTATTAGAAATATACAAGTTCTCTTCATAATCGGAGAGAAAGACATCGGACACCAAATACTAGAGGTCTTATAGAAGGTTTAGCTCATTACAAATAAACTAAAGTTGCTAAAGAGAGTATAATAGTTTTGTTCACATAACGGTTGTTTGTCAGTCCTAAAACTAAACGTATAGTATATACCAAAGTTATCAAGGTGCCGAGTAAAGTTCAAATCCGGATGTCTGTCTGTCCTTCCGTGCAAGCTGTAACTTGAGTACAAATTGAAATATCTTAATGAAACTTGGGCACGTGTTTCTTGGTACCAAAAGAAGGTTAAGTTCAAATATGGGCGAAATCGGATCAGTGTCACGCCCACAAAATGGTGATAACTGAAAACCTATAAAGAGCTATAACTAAGCCATAAATTAAGCTATGAAAGTGATTGTTCTAGGAAGGGGTATATTTGGATGTAATTTTTTGGGAAAGTGGGCGTGACCGTGTCCCCTACTAAGTTTTTTGTACATATCTCGTAAACTACTAAAGATATATCAACGAAACGTTCAGGAGTCGTTATCACGTGACCTTGAAATAACCTCACGTGGTCAGAGTGTGGTCATTGACCTCACTCAAATATGTAAACAAAAATATCACGTGACCTTGAAATGACATCACGGGGGGTCATTGACCTCACTGAAATATGTAAACAAAAATATCACGTAACCTTGAAATGTCATCACGTGATCAGGATAGGGTCATTGACCTGTAAACAAAAATATCACGTAATCTTGAAATGTCATCACGTGATCAGGATAGGGTCATTGATTTGTAAACAAAAATATCCCGTGATCTTGAAATGACATCACGTGATCAGGGTAGGGTCATTGAGCTGTAAACAAAAATATCACGTGATCAGGGTAGGATCATTGACCTGTAAACAAAAATATCACGTGACCTTGAAATGACATCACGGGGGGTCATTGACCTCACTGAAATATGTAAACAAAAATATCACGTAACCTTGAAATGTCATCACGTGATCAGGATAGGGTCATTGACCTGTAAACAAAAATATCACGTGATCTTGAAATGACATCACGTGATCAGGGTAGGGTCATTGACCTGTAAACAAAAATATCACGGGATCTTGAAATGTCATCACGTGATCAGGGGAGGATCATTGACCTGTAAACAAAAATATCACGTGATCTTGAAATGACATCACGGGATCAGGGTAGGGCCATTGACCTCATGGGGTAACCGGAACCGGAAATGGGACATCCGGAATCGGACATGTGTTTCCGGAACCGGAAATGGGGTGGCGGAATATTGGTCACTACTGAACTGGAAGTGGGGCATCCGGAAACGGAATGAGCCAACTTAAAAAGTATTTTTCGTCTACATAAAATTCGCAGCAAAATCAGTTCAAGGCAAAAACCTTCACATGCCAAAATGGCAATGAAAACTCGAAAACTCTAAATTTCAGTCAAGTTTCGTAATGCGATAAATTTCCATAAACTTATCTACACACGCATACACATATGTCTTTGTTCGAAAATTTTGCTGAGTCCACTTCAATTTATTGCACAAACTGTACCGTTAATGTCACTATGGCGAGTAACGACGCATGACAAATACTGAGCGGGGAGACGCCCCTCTCAACTTTTAAAGTTTAATGAAACGATACCGGTAACCCATGGCGACAGTAAACAGTTTTTATTGTAACCAAACATTGCAACATAAGTGGCATACGAGTACATGTTGTGGCAACAAGGCACAGCAACAAGGTAATGTTTGGTTATGTATATGCTGGGAAGGTTTAAGGCTTTTCAGCATATCTGAAATTTGACCAAACTTTTTAAAGCTTTTAATATTTAATTTGGCGAAATTTTGTAAAATTTTAAATAATTTTTGAAATGTCGAAAATCGCTGTTTTATCTGGAGAAAAATTTCTTTCGCATTTTGGATACAACTTCTGGTCTTTTAATACATCTCCCTTTTAGTACTTCACAAATTCATTTTATTAACCGCTCATGAGTGAGGAGCGACCTAATTTCACTCTCATTAAAATTATTTTCAATTTTTTTGGAAAATACAAAACGTACACCCGTGCAGGCATAAACGCTGTTGAAAGAGCCTGGCAACATTGGCTTCTGAAGTGGCAATAATTGCAGCGACAACGTCACGACTTTCGACGATGAAATGGAGCAAAACGCGTCCGCAACACAAGCGAAATAAAGTTGCTTTGTGCGCGATGAAAAGAAATAAAAGCCAAAGTGGTTGCTGAATGGGGGCGAAAAGTGGGATTAAATTGAGCGCTGCAGTGCGCTAAATAAGTGCTGTTGATATTAAATAAGAGCCTGTTACGCTTGCTCGGACGACTTAAAAAGATATGGGAGGGTAAGATGAGGAAATTTTCAAGAAATTTTAATCATTTATATAAATAAAGAGCATTGAATTAAATAATTCCACTTCAAGCTGATAAATCCAAATCTAATGAAAGTATTTGTATTCTGTTTGCGTTTCAGTAAAATTCAATAAAATCAATTTTTATTGCATGTTCTCCACCCGTCACGCCTCATTAGATATTCCTACCACCTTCCTCTTACACAGTCATTTCCTCTCTCTTCCAACACATGAAAAAATCCAATTTTGTATTCTCCGTTTCAAATTTTTGGTGTTGCAGCAATAAATAATTTTAATATTGCGTACAAATCCAACAACAACAAGGCGTGCCATCTTTGAAAAGCGAAATCTGTGCGCATAGAAGCTTAGCGCCCCCCGACCCACCCATAAAAGCAGGCAACACTCCAGCAACATTACGGTATTTTATGATATTAAAATTTGTTTTTGTTTAAGGATGTCGAGGACATTACGCGCGCTGCGATCATGAGTGTTGTACACTAAAACAACAAAAAAAGAATTCTTCGCACAGTTAATGCAATTTGAAACCGAAAAGAAGGACCCTTATAAATAAAAAATTGTTGTAAAGTTTATGTTGCGTAATTTGCAAGTAATCAAATTACTTGGTTGAAAGGAAACTGCTTGGTTGTTGTTGTTGATATGGAAGTGTACTACATATAAAGTGGGGGTTGATTTGGGAGTTTTTCGTTTTATTTATCATTTGCTGACGCTCAAATGCGCTTTTTAATTTTAATTGCTTAATTTCGGGCATTGTATATGGTTGTGTGTATGGATGGGATAATTATCTGTTGTTGGCAGTACAATTTTTATATAGAAATCATGGCTAGAAGAAGGAAGCTTAAACATAAGGAAATTATAAAAGTTTTTCAAACGAAATATATAATAATCAGAATATTATTTAGTAACCAGAGTTTGGTCAATATTTCCATATACTCGTATTTTACGGTTTGTTAAAAAATAACGGGAATTTAAGGTAAAAAAATATATATTTATTCAGTCGTTTGCTTTAATATTTCGTCTTCAAACTATCAAAAATCAATTTCCCATTCGAAATTTTGCGGGTTCAAATATATCTTTGAGCTTGTCTAGTTTGAGTAGATCTAAGATATAATAAATAAAGAATTATTGAAATAATAATAAAATTATTTATATTAAGCAAAGTAAATCTCATAATTTCACATTTCCAACAATAACATTTCTCGCAACTATTTACCACAAATGAAAAACCACTTAACCAAGCGCGCGTATGAAGCGATTTCATGAAATAATAAACATTTTTGGCGCATTCGCTACAGTTTACTATTGTAAATGAAACTCACGGATTAAAAACTATCATTTTACTGTTACATTTCTTTTGTTTGGAAGCCACTTACGGCATTATTTTCACTACCACAATTCACTGCCACTCACAAGTTGTGCGCTGTGGTGTATATATCGCAGTTCACACACTCTCACTACACAGCAACAATTTCAATGTGTTTGAGCGTTTTATTTACATTACGCGCCGAAAATGTGTGTTTCGTTTGCCTTGTTTGCGCTCGAGGTTCGTTCGTTTTCATTTGGCTGCAGAAGTGCTGGCGCCCGCGTAACAATTGTTACATTCCTTCTCCCACCACTGCTGGCGCTCGCGTTGTGCGGTAAGTAAATGTTTCAGCATGTTTGTGTGTGTGTCCGTGTGAATTTCGGCGGGTAATTTAATGAATTTTAAATAAGTTTCAAACAACCGTTTGGCAGCACAGCCCACAGCTTTTGGTAAGCCACTCAGCACCTGTATCCATACTGAAGGGAGCAGCGAGGCAATTGCTTTCGCTGATTCGGGGATTACATAGGTGCGCCAATTTACAGTACTATTATTATGTGGGCGCCGTAAGAGCTTACGAGATTTATGCGGACATGCATTTTTTATACTCTCGCAACAAAAGTTGCTAAAGAGAGTATTATAGTTTTGTTCACCTAACGGTTGTTTGTAAGTCATAAAACTAAACGAGTTAGATATAGGGTTATGTATATCAAAATGATCAGGGTGACGAGACGAGTCAAAATCCGAATGTCTGTCTGTCCGTCCGTCCGTCTGTCCGTGCAACGGATAACTTGAGTAAAAATTGAGATATCTTAACGAAACTTGGAACACGTATTCCTTGGCACCCTGAGGAGGTTGCTTTCGAAAATGGGCAAGATCGGACCATTGCCACGCCCACAAAATGGCGAAAACCAAAACTTATAAAGTGTCATAACTAAGCCATAAATAAAGTTATGAAAATAAAATTTGGAGCATAGGATCGTATTAGGGAGGGGCACATTTGGATGTAAGTTTTTTGGAAAAGTGGGCGTGACCCCGCCCTCAAATAGGTTTTTTGTATATAACTCGCAAACCAATAAAGCTATATAAACTAAACTTTCTGCAGTCGTGTTTTTCAGCCGTTTCCTTATACAGTCCAAAAATGAAAGAAATCGGATAATAACCACGCCCACCTCCCATACAAAGGTTAGGTTGAAAATGACTAAAAGTGGGTTAACTTATTAACGAGAAAAGTCAAAAACACTAAATTTTACATAAGAAATAGCAGAAGGAAGCTGCGCTCAATTTTTTTTACAAAATGAAAAATGGCCGTGGCATCTCCCACTTATGGGTCAAAAACCATATCTCAAGAACTACTCGACCGATTTCAATGAAATTCGGTATATAATACTTTCTTGACACCCCGATGACACATGTGAAAAATGAATGAAATCGGTTCATAGCCACGACAACTTCCCATATAACTCAATTTTGAATTCCATCTGATTCCTTCACTTTATAAAGTATACATAAGGAACCAATGAAGATAGTGGAATAAAACTTGACACAAATAGTACATATCATCTCTGGCTTCATTTGAGAAAAAATTGTCGAAAACGGACTATAACTTTTCAAGACCCTAGATATCGGACATGTTGAACTCAGCGCCTAAGGGTAAATTTTAACCGAAAATATTGGTAAATTTCTTAGATAATTTAATGTAATTCAGAGGAAATTGTTTTCTTCTAATAGTGTGTCTCTGTTCCAAAAATTATTAAAATCGGATAATAACATCTCCTAGCTCCCATGTACCTAATTATAGGTTTTTCAAAAATACGGTGGGCTTTAATCTACATATATGTATTGGTTAATATGTGAGATACTATATCTTTGCGAAATTAAGTGCGTGTATAGTTTTGGATATAGTGTACCTAGCTGGTGAAAATGAATGAAATCGGTTCAGGAATTACCTCAGCCCTCATACACTATATAGGACGATTTTCGTTATTCTATTAAACTTTGTGCCGAATTTATAGGTAAATTTGGGTGTTATCTTATTAAAATTTCTTCAATAAATTGCGAGAGTATAAAATGTTCGGTTGCACCCGAACTTAGCCTTTCCTTACTTGTTTCGAATTAATTTTTGCAAAAAGTGTGAGGAGCATGAAATTTGTTTAAGGGATTTTTCAGGTAACTTACGCCGTGGCACTTGATGATGTGGGTCAGCGCTCATAGGTAAGAAGCAGTTTAGTGCTACATTTTTTGTTGTATGCTCACAAAATATGTAGATTAAGAAGACTAGTCATGGTTGAGAATATTTCGAATGAATCTGGCGCAATTTTGAGTTTTTGGAGGTTTTAATATTAAAATATCTCATGATATATAAAATATAATCTCATGATAGTCAGCTGGTTTTGTGTTTTTATTACTTGGAAGTTAGTTGGCACTAATAACAGAATATCTAGAAGGATTTGAAGATATTTTGTGCGCTAAGAAATATTAATTTGGCTCCGATATCAATATTTTATTACCAATCATCTCATCTTTAATATACTTTCTTTTAATAATTTCCTCTTGTCTTCATCTTATAAAATTGAACCTTCTGTCCAAATATAAACATTAGAACTTCCATTTGGATAATATCTTTTCCGCAACGTTTCATATTCCTCTAGTAATGACCAAATCTCAGACCATTATAATCAAAGTGTCGTTGTAACTTTGTCCACAAACATTCTCGCTTTCCACTCTGACTCAATTTATTACTTATAACGTCCCTTACTAAATTTCGCCATTTACAAAGTGGTTAAATAAATTATACTGCCCGCAGTGGAACCGAGAGGGCAGCGGTAAAAGAGGAAAAAAGGAAGAAAACTTTCTATAAACATATATTTCCAAAGCCTCGCACCACATAACGGTTGCCTGCGAAGTTGCTTATAACGTGTAAATATGTATGTAGGTTGGCCCACCTCTTTCTCAGTGCTAGCGGCATGTCCAGTGTCTAAAAGAGTCTTCAAATTATTTGTTGTACATTTTAGCGGCGTCCTCTCCCTCCTTGTGTGTGCGCTGGTCGTCAACTCGTCATTGACTTTGTTGTTAAATTTTTGTGTTGTTTTTATTGTCATCGTCGTCTGTCTCGTCTGCGCCTCAACCGCTCCTCGCGCTTTTGCTTTACCCTTATCCTTGTACTTCCGTTGGCCGACTGTTGCTTATTTGTGTTTGTATTTTTGTTGTAGGTTCTCTTCTTTAAGCTTAAAGAAAAAGGCGCAATTACTTGATTTCTTTCGGCTGCTTACTGTTGCTATTGTTGTTGTATTTTTGTTTGGCGCTAAAGGAAATGATGTTATTGACCTTACGAGCCTTCAGTTTGAGGGCACACTTAAGTGAAGTGGCATTCCTTAGTGCAAAGGAAGCGGCATTTATGAGTCGCGTGGCAGTAGTGTGGGCTCTTGAGGCTATGGGCGTTTTGTTGTCGCCGACCCTTGAAGTCGAAATTAAATTTTCAGTGTTTGGTGTGAATTTGGAAATTTATTAATGGCCGAATTTTTGAGAAATTAATTATTTCCAAGAAAATATGTAAATGTTACATTTCAATTATTGAATGTGTGATTAAACGTGCTTAAGGAATTTAAGAATACAAAAAAATTAAATCAGGTTGCCACATGTTTACAACTTTCTAAGTTAAAGTATTTAAAATTGTGTTGGCAATTAAATTGATGAAATTTTATAACCTAATATAGGCATCTAATTATTCATATATGATTTTGGAAAAGGTTGCCACTTATTTAAAATACTTAATTCTTATACTGATATAAATTGATAAAATAAATTCAACATTTATGTTTCATCAATTAAATTTCTTTGCACTATCCTTCAATGGAATTTTAGTCTTCGGCAGTTAAGCATTTCTTCTCTCCTCTGTGTTTTGTCTCTTTTCTTTCAATTTCCTATTTTCTTTGTTTAAAGTATCGCACATATGTATTCCTTTGCGTGTGGGTGTTTAAAATTTAATTTCCGCGTAGTATTTCGTACGCATCCTGCGTGCTTGCTCGTTCGCTTAACGCATTACAAACGCTTGTTTACAAAGGCAACAACACAATAGTCTCCACACTCTCGTGTGTGTAGGACATGTTCGCTGAACAAAAAAGCATGTTTCCTTTAACGCTTCAACTCATTGCCACAATGGCCGTTTTGTTCATTATGTGTGCGTTGGAGCCCTGATTGTCATTTGTTTAGAGGCTCCCCTATGTGGAGTGTTGCCTACATATGATTGCAAATGAGAGTGCCATGTAGGAAAAATATGTCATGTGTCAAAAGCTTTAATGAAGAAGTGTTTTCGATTAAGTTTCTTGGTATCATTTGATGGGTAAGTTGAAGTACAAATTGAATACAGAGTGAATCGAGTATTCGGTTTCAATGGAATCAGTAGGTATGTATAAGGACATACTGCGTACTGGCGGATAATTTTAGGATATTCCTACATATAGCTTCAAGACATTTCGAAACTTTAAGTCGTCTAGAGGCCTCTCTTTGGAAACACTCTTCTCTCCTCATGCACCATCAATATACCATTGTACGTACTAATTTCCATTTCCAACAAGGAACATTGCGGATTCACATCCCTTTGTGCAGTTGTCGGCCGGGAAAATGCACATAAGTACGAGTGTGTGTGGTTATAGATATTACATATTGGCTGTTGGCATGCTAAGCCTCATGCACGAGTGCACGTCTGTGACCTCGTACGGTCAGCACTATTCTGTGTCTCACACATACAAAAAATTGTCTTTTTATCTACCTTTAATGAAGCGATTTATTATATCTGATTTGCCCTTGTATCTTTTTAAAACGGAATTTTATTTTTATTATTCTTCATATGTTTTTATTTTTTGCTTGCTTGCTGACCATAAAGAACAAGCCAAACTTTATTACTTTCACTTTGTTTAGCTTTTTTCCTACTGAAATTATTTTGCTGGTATAGAGAGTCTTACGTCCCACACAAAAGGTTGCAAAATGGTATTAGTTATATGTACCCTTCCGATTCTTTTAAATACATCCATAGAATCTAGTAAATATAAAAATAACACAATTCATTTACAAGCTACAAATTTTATTATATCAAATATTAAGTCGTACATTATTCAAATTCTAAACATCTAACAATTACATATATTGTACAATTCTCAGTTCTCTTTATTTTTATTTTCTTTTCCTTTGAACGTTCTGGCAACGTCGGCACATTTCATTGTGATCGTCGAGCGAATCTCCTTTTCGGAGTAATTGAAGGTATTTCGAATGAAATGAATAATGTCAGAAATTATTTTGGCATCCAATTGCCCCTTTAGCATGCGCTCCTCATAACGGAAAGCGGGTGAGGGTTTGCCGCTCAACGAATGGGTGGCCAATGTCTGGCGATCGAAGATCAAAGCGAGCAGATTGCGTGTGGCCAGCGAAGCACTGCACTCACGCAGCTTCTCAAAATCAACCCTTGACACAGTAGTGCCATTCGGTCCTATCTGGACTGCATCCGAGGTCTCAGTTGGTGCTGCTACTCCAGGTGTTCCATTATTGTCATCAGTCCAGTTTTCCTCTGGTTCCTTTTTAACTATAGTTCCCAGCTGTTGTGCTCTTGCGGCTGCTTCGAACTGCTGTCTTAGCACGTGGTATACGAATAGTTGGATCATTAGTAAATCGGTAGGCGCTTCGGTGCGCTGCTTCTTGGCGACATTCAAAGTAGTTTCGAATTCGCGACGACGTTTCAACTGTTTGCTGGCTATGGATTCTTCACATAGAGGGCAGCTGGCGGTATTATTTGTCATATTGCAGGCGGAACGGTTTGCCATTTTTTAAGTTTTTTTGGTGCTTGAGTGCTTGGGAGTTCTTAACACGTTTGTAGATCGTACAAGTTTGATGATGAAGTGCAAAGGACCTCAGGTTTTATACCCTTTATTCTCCAAATAGTAAAAGTGCTTTTTACCTGTCGTTCAGGTAGAAATTTCGAAAATGTTCCTAAATTGACCTTTGCATTTTAAGGTGACCTAGACACAGGTAGACAATCCCTAATGTGTATTGACCGCGATCGAGGGCGCGGAAATGCCACAATTCATGTTCTATTGTTCTAGAGAATCAATCATGTGTTTGCAATGCTGTTTTCGCGGGAAAAACTTAAAAGTTTCCAAATTTCCACAAAAAATGAAACAAAACCGAATTTCTTAACCGAAAACTTTGAATCAATTGACTATGAAGGTAATTAAAACTTGGTTACCCGTTTTTTGTTAGGAGCGAAAGGAAGTGCGATCATAATTAACACGCCTTACATAGAAAGAAGGTTAACGAAATAAGGTGTTCTCTTTATAAATCAGTGAATCTTTGTTATTTTACAATTTTTATATTATTTTTTTTTTTTTGATTGCGGATATACTATTTGTTAATCCTTTAAAATATAACTGAAGGATTTTATTTTAAATTCCAAAATTGTTTCCAAATATGTTTAGAAATAATGTTTTTGTTATGGATCCTTACAGTATCTTTCAGGCTTCTATAACATAGTACATGTAGAAGGTGTGTTTAAAAATAACGGTAATTTAAAAATTTCACGGTTTGGAAAATATAATAAACATTTTTTGGACATGGTTTCCTGACTAAAAATTACATTTACCGCCAAAAATAGAGGTCTAATGGAATTAAAAGAAATTTTGTTGTTTGAAGCTAGATATTGATGAGATAAATCCATATTTCTCGAAATTTTAATTAATTGTAGGATTTTTCAACATACGAATATATGCAAATTCTAAAAGCCGAAAATGCTTATCTGCACGCGAATACAGTTGTTGTTCTACAAAAATTAACTATCAGAATTTTTATTTCATAAAGATCTCACAAAATCCTTCGCATCCAGCATCCCTGAATCAGTAGCTAAAAATAAGATTCCGAGTGAATTTTACTTTTACGCTTCTAAGTACTCATATAATTATCACTAACTACGTGTATATGTCCAACATATGCGGCTTTTCAATCGAAGAATCACAGCACAAAACCTACAAAAGCCGCTTGTAACTGCTACTCATTTGAGTGTAATTAACATTAAGAGCTTTAGATAAGATTAGTTGAGGTAGTTGAGTCTTCTACAGAATATAAATGCGCATTCACACACACATACACATGAATGAATAAATAAACACAGCGCAACATGCAAGTTGTTGTTGGTTGAAGCATCCAACTCGTCAGAGCTCGCTGTCTAAAAGTATGCAATCGTTGTGAATGACTGCTTGCGAGCGCAGCTTATTAAATGCTGACGAGTTTTTGCCATGGCAAGCGCACTTTTGCCTGTTTCTGTTTCGGCTACGAGGTTGCTGTGGTGGCACTGCACACTACAAGTACACATTCACATATGATTTCGAGTGTATGTGAGTTGTTGTTGTGCGCGGAAGCTCTTTATGCTGCCTACCTATTCATTTAAATGCTTCCACCGCATTCTCTAACAGCCTTACAAGCTGCATTTATGCCAGTTTTCTCATATGAATTTCTGTATATGCGAGTGAGTGTGTGTTCACTTGCATAAAGCATGCGACCATCAACATAAACGCTGTTGATTCTATGGCATTCATTCGCTTGCTCGATCCGACCAGCATAAAGGTGGAAATGATTGTTTTCTCCTCTGCTTCTTCTCCACTGTTAAAGCATATATATATATCTAGTTGTGTATGTGTTTGTGTGTTGCGCCTATGCATATGCAATAAATTGTTGTAAATTAATTTATTCAACTTCTATATGAATTGCTTTTTTACAGCGTCAGCTGAAAGTTGTTCATGTGTGGCTGCACAGAACACACACACACATCTAAATAAATATGGACTTGCATAGGCATGCCCTCATATAAAAGCGCAATATGTTGATGTAATAAATATGCAAATTGACACAAGTCGATGTCGGTGTCGTTCGGCTCACCTCAGCTCAACTGGCGGCCAAGGAAGCGCAGCCTGTGTGAAATACTAGTGTTCGAATGTCGAGGCAGTTGTTGCGCTTAAGGCAGTCGAGTAAAAGATACTTTAATTGCCAATGCAATTCTCACAAAATTATTTAGTGGCAACGTGTCCAAAAGAAGGCTGATTTAGTCTTCATACGCACTTTATCTTCAATGAAAGCTTCACTTCATTGTTCATACTCTATTTTGTGTTGATTTCAATTATCAGCTTTTCACAATCTTTTGTGTGAGTATTTTACAATTGAGTTGTCTGACATTTAATTAAAATTTATAATACAAAAAACAACAAAAGCCGATTGCATGTCAAAATTGATGTGTTGATTTATCCTGCCGGTGTGTGTCAACAATGGGTTTGACAAGGCTTTTCGTTCAATATGTCATTTGAAGTTGCATGTATGTATAGGCTTTTATGCAACTTTACATAAAACTTCACAAAATATATATAATAAAATCCGCTTTCAATAAATTTAAATGGCTTGTTAAATTTTTGTTCAAATGAAATATATAGTTTTCACTCACCTCAATGTGGAGCTTCGTAAACAATTTTCAGTAAATCGGCTATTGGATCAAGCTGCAAGAGAAATAAATAAAGGATAATGTTAACAATTATAAAAAATTATGCAAAATATAAAATAGATACACTAAAGATCACTGCCTTTGAATTTTTTATAGAGTCATAATATACTTAGAAAACGTTTAAATATTGCGTATATGACACGTACGATACAGTACGAAGAAGATATATTTTGTTCAGCTATTGTATATATGAGAACTAAGCCTCATATATTGTACAAAATATTGTAGGCAAATTATTTAAATTGTTTCTAAAATTGTTCTTGGTAAGAGAGTGCTTCAAAATCATTAACAATTTGGGCCTAGTCTTCTGGTTTAATTTTCGGGAAGCAAGGTCAGACTTTAATATTAAAAGAAATCGAAAAAGATTTGTTAATGGCATTCGATATAATTTATTTTTATATCCTATGCTGTTTAATCTAAGTAGGACTGTCGTTAAGAGACCCTACGCTTTCGTGGGAGATACAGGAATAGTAAGGTGTGGCTGACTCATTTGAAAGAGTGTTTAATATTAACATTTTATATCCAAATTATAACATTTTTTATGCCTTTTTTAATGAAAAATATTTAATACTATATTTTATTTACTTACTAAAAGTTTCGCTATCACACGAATAAACATTTATTTTCCATTGATCGGCGCGACGCAATCGCTAGCTAACCTCATATTGTGCCACAAATTTTATGGCATTTATATATCCACGTCACTTTCACCGCAGAACAACCACACACTCAACCACCTCTAGCCTCGGGCCAGGCATTCACTACAGAGTTTCCCATCCAATTTATAAATAGTACATTGTTGGTCGTTTCCCCAGTCCCTTTGGTGCTGCGCTCATTTCACGTTGCCGTGATTGCCCTCAGTGTTAGCTTTTGCACTGTACTACTCCACTTTCGATTCCTCTCACTCAGCTCACACGCTTCTCGCCTGCAATGCAATCGTGTTGTTAGCATGTCGCGTCATCGGCGAGGCGAGGCGATGGCCAGTGGAGCTTAACAAATACAAATACAATAATAACTCGCAATGACTAAAACAATGATCAATTGGTGGCGCTTCACCACTTGTGCGCTCGTTGCTCTCATTGTTTTGTATAGCGCTGCTCAAACAACAAAAGCAAATTCGTTTTTGTCGCCACTTTTGCCATATTTCTGTCTAACTATATTCTCTGCCATTCGCTTGATCCTAATTCTAATGGGCCCTTTGGAAGCAGAACAAAGAACCAGACGACAAATGAAAAATACAACAACAAGTTGAGTGAAAGAAAATGTAAAAACTAACAATAGGAAAATATAGTAATGAATAGCCATGGCGGCAGAAATGAATTTATTGTTTTTATCGTCGCGCAATTTCCAGTCTCTCTGCTCTGCCGCCTTCCTCGCTCCCCGACTCGAGTCTCACTTTCGAAAGTGATGTCACCTTTGCCAAGGGCGCAAAAGTGGTCAGTAACACGCCGAACTGTAAAATGCCAATGGTGTCCGCTCTGTCCTCAAAGAATTGCATGAAAAAAGGGAGAATGCTCGAAAGAGGAGAGGCTTTTGTTGGTTTGGGGTAAAGTCACACCCTGCATCTATAATCTGTTAATTGAGGTTGTGAGGATGTGACGTATTTAAAAATTGATAAATGGATTTTAAGATATAACGCTGCAGCAATAAGATTCTTATTTTAAAGACATTTATTTAATGAATATATGTTTCATATAAATTTACATTAATATATTTATATGTAAAATAGTGAACATTTAAATCTGAATAACTATAGAGTCGTATCGGGTCAAATATATTACTTAAAATTGTCACCTCAATTTGAGATGTTTAAAATGTGTCTAATAGAGAAAAATATTCCTAAGACAGATAGCATGTTAAGATATGTCATCTAGTATCCAACAATGACGTCTATTCTCCGGACCAAAACCAATATACGATACCACGATAATAACAGTTAACGATTTGAGAGGATACGGATTAGATATACATTTGCTCTGATACTTCATATTTTTTATCTACCGATTCAAGCATGGATAGATCCCCAAATTCTGACAAAACGTTGATCAGGTTCTAGTTGGATTTGAATGTATTTCATTAGATGGCTACAATGGCAATTAATTTTCCCTCATTTCAAGCAGGGTCTAGATACACCCTTTCAACAATTCATAAAATAAATTCATATGTTATATTTCCGATATCAAAACTTCTGATATAGGGGTAATGTTTTGGGTAATTTGAGGAGGTGAAATCAATAAAATATTTGTGGAACACCCTAATATGTACGCATGCTATAACAGAGAAGAAGTTTAAGTCGCTATTTCCGAACTTACTTATATAAGTCATCGTTCTTCGATTCCACTATTATAAACTCATTCTAATGGGACTGAGCTTTGAATCACATTTCTTTTGTCGAGATCCAAAATTTTAAGTTTTTATAATAAAAAGAGAGTAAGAGTATTAAAATCGGGATTAGAAATAGGGGTTATCACTATATTTTTTTTTAATATCAAAATAATTTATTTTTCCAAAATCATCAGAAACTTCAAAGCGGCCTGCTCTATTAGTACAACTAAAACCTAAACTGACATCTCTTTTAACTACATTTACATACATATATCCAAATGTATTTATAATTATTTAATTACCCCATTTTCAACTCATACAACCCCACAGTGCCCGGTTGCCCTTGACAACGTTCAGTCAACTGTAAACCTCAAAAAAAAGTTTTAATTATTTTGCATGCGAACAATTTGCCATGCAATTTGACTTTGCGCTGTAATCGCAACAACAGCAACAAGAGCAATAATAACAATAACAACACAAATACCCATAAGTCAAAACAATGGAGGCGCCAATGTAACAAACAAAAGTAGAAACTACTATGATGAAGATAACAACTATGCGCTTGTTATTGCTGCTGTTGTTGTTGTTGCAACACTTTCCGTTGCAAAGTTTCGCCTTGCACTGCGGTTATTTGCCACAACAATTCCACCGTCAATACAGTGGACAACTGCCAGGAAACAGAAATTGTTGGCAACACTCAACACGCCGAGCGCCATCCACACACCAAGCGGTCATCAATGAAGGCGGAAATAACAACAACAACAATGCAAGCATAGAAAACGGTTTGTTAGAAGAGAGAGTGAGTGAGTGCAGCAGGAGAGTGGTGTAGCAAGTGCAGTGGATATGAAAGTGAGGTTAGGTTAGGCTTTCGAAGTGGACGGGAGTGCATGCAAATTGTTGTTGTTGCAATCAACCCGTCGTACAACAAATATACAGAGCACTCAAGTTGTTGTTGTTGAAACATGGCACGTGTTTGTTATCGAGGTGTGTGTTTTTGTTTGTTGTACTTTTGCCATAACTGATCTGGGTTATTGGAACAGGAAGGTGAGACCAGCAAATATGCAAAGCAACAATACCAAAAAAAAAACAGCTCAGCAGCGAAACGGGCAATCGCTTGCTGTTTGCTATTGAAAATCACTTCAATTTGACTGTGAATATTCATTTGTTGCTGTTGCTGCTCACACAAACACACATACAAATACAAACGAACGGGTTTCAATTTTAAAACTTTGCATGCATGACTTTTTGCAATGCAAATAATTCATTTTTCAAGCGCCGGAAAAGGATTTATTAGCCAGTGCAATGCATCCCTCGTCGATTTTTATTTTTCCGCTAGCGGAGAATTACTCATTCATTTATTCACACAAAAAATTTACATATAAATCCACATATTGGTCAGAAAAAGTACTGTGAAAGCGAAAGCTCAAATTACACCCGAAAAAACGTCCCTTTTGTTAGATAATATTTTGTGGCGCTTTGACAATTCATTTCATTTTTCAATTTGAGTCAGCAGCAGCTGCGCACTTGTCAGCGGCGACGGCTGCTGTTGGCGCTTCGCCTTTAAGCGCCGTTCACAACTCCCAATTTATCTAAGGAATGCTTTGTTGAATTTTGTCTAGATTGTGCTCGAATGAACAAATTTAATAATACAATTGAGGTGCTTTCATTGGAAAGCATACAAAATTTACTTAATGATAAATCGTTTTAAAGTATGTACCTGCGTTTCTTTAGAGAGTTCTGATAGTTTTCTTAGACCATACACACGATATAGTTACTGTAAAGTTCAAACTGTTAGAGGTTAAGGTTATGGTTGGAAAGAGTCTGTTGATTGAGTTCTTCAGCAAAAAACCTGGGAATTTTTGAAGTAACCGAGAACTGTCTTAAATATATAGTACATATTGAGAGTTTTAAAAATTAAGTGTATTAATCATTATGAGAATGATATTAGAATCTGCCTCGCATAAACTAAAAATATATTAAGTACTAAATACTCAACACTCTCACACTTTATTTAAAGATTTTATAGGATCATAACTCATACAAAATATCGCTGGCAGCAGTTAGCTCCAAAAACATTTAAAATTTGCACTATAATCAGTTGTTATTGTTACTCAGCTTGCCATTCGTGTTAGAAATGTATTGTCAATAATGGGTTCTCGCTATTCAAGGAGTAGTTCTGTTTTGTTTTTATTATTCAGTTGGTTCTAGAACGTTGAGCTAATAGCATAGCTAACTTGATACGATACTATTTTGCCACTGGTACTATTCGAGAAAATAGAACAATGAATAAAACTATGATAAGTACGAAAACTCTTCAGAAAAAAGAGAGAGGGTCATTTGATTTCAGCTTTGACCAAAAACATGAAGTAGTATTAGTTCGATGGAATGACAATTCTGTGGTGAATGTGGCTACTAATAACGCAAAAATCGAACCATTGGTTACAGCAAAACGTTACGATAGAAAACTAAAAAAAATGGTGAATGTGCCACAGCCCCAGGTTATAGCAGATTATAATAAAAATATGGGAGGCGTCGATCTGCATGATAATGGAATTGCCAATTATAGGATTCGTGTAAGAGGGAAAAAGTGGTGGTGGCCACTGTTCATTAATTTGATAGATAGTATTTTAGTAAACTCGTGAAAGATTTACAATCTGGCAAATGAGCAATCTATGACTCAATTAGAATTTAAATCTTACGTTGCTGTTAGTTTGATGAAAACCGAAGAAGCCCAACTTGCAGATAATTCTCACTTTTTGGGTAATTCCAAAACGCATTACCTTCCAATATTCGCTTCGATAATATTGGTCATGTCATAGAGGAGCACGAAAAAAAACGTCGAATGAGATGTAGACAGTGTAGAAGTACAACAATTTATATGTGTAAAAAATGTTAAATACATCTTCATGCTGATTGTTTTAAAATATTTCACTCACGCTAATCGCAATAGTATTAGCGTAAGTGAAATATTTTAAATGTATTTTTATGACTTGCTTGTATAATATAAGTTCAGTAATCCCAACGTTGCGTAGGCGCAACATTTCACGGAATGAAAAATAATGAATCAATATTTTTTTTTTTAATGATTTTCTCTTTTTTTATGTATTTTTAAACGTAATAAACAATAAAACCATAAAATATGCATTTATTTACCCTTGGGAATTAATGAGTTAACTTTTCCTCCTCAACTTCAAGCCAAAAAGATTTCTAAGCATCTAAGTATGATTTACTTCACAACACTCCAATTGCTGCCGTCAAAAGTAATGATTAGATAGATTAATATTATTGCTTCGCTAATGATGACAGCATTGATCTCCATTATAAAGCCATAAGTTATACTAATATTACATACATACACACATACACGTCAACAAACAGATTTACATGGAAGACAATGCGTAGGAATTCAACAACGAATCAACGAATCAACGAATGACAGACAAGACAAGTGCGCGCCCTCCCACCTCCTATTTGTCTCCCAAGACATTTGCCACTCTTCAAAGAGTGTGCCATTTGTAATGAACGTCTTCGCTGTCCGCCTTTCACTCCCTCCGCTTATGAGCACTCTCGGCAGGCGCACAGCGGAGACTGGAGCAGAACAAATTGTGATGATAGCGATTATGGTTGACTGATAAACGTGTTGCATAGTGTATGCTATTATTGTTGTTTTCTTTGTTGTGTTTGTTATTGTTATTGCTGTCATGCCTATTATTGTGTGTTCATTTTTAGCGTATTTTTCATATATTTTCTTTTTTGCTTCTCAAATACGATATATAAGTGACGAAGTGGCAATCAGCGGCATCGGCGTCATACCGCCAGGCATGTGTTCCAATACAAGCAGACAAACACACACGCACTTATTCATATATATGTATATCATCACACACTCGCTGGATGCTCAACTACCGTGATGAAGTGTAAATGGCGGAAAATGCCCGCGTTGACACTTGAATGCCACTGCGACATATGGAAAGGAGAGTGCGTGTGATGGGTCGTTCAGATTTTTCAATTCAAATGCAAATACAAAGCGAGGCGACAGCGAAAATGAAAATTTAATGCGCAATGAAATCTTGTATGCCTTTCATTTGTGTGTTTCTCTTTTTTGTGTGAGTGTAGGGGAGAGTTCTTTTATTTGCATCAGGTCCTCCTTATATCGGCTTATCACAGATCAAAGCGAACTCATCAATTATTTTCTGGTATTTGCATTGAAATGTGTTCAATTGAATTTGAAAAAAAAAGAAATAAAAAAATGAACTTTGGCTTACTTTCTTTAGTAAATTGAGTTGGATTGTTTGAATAATCCAAGATCTTCATAAATCCAATTGATAATTATAATTATCAAAAATGCCAAATAAATTTAAATTGCTGGAGCAAAGCATACACTTAATAGCGAGTATTTTTTTTGAACTTGTGATTTTCAATAAGACTAGACTATTTTCGGAGTGGGTCTATTTGACAGCTGTTACTAACGAAATCAATTCAATAAAAAAATCTCAAAATAGTTTTTGTGTTCCGAAATACAAAAATATTATATCTTCCCAAATGGATGTCGATAACTGATAACATCGCATAGTTGCAATTCGAGACCCTTTCACATACACCAACATTATTCCACTCCGAAAATTCGGCTCCATGCCACTACTAATGTAAAAATGTAATGTAATGTAAAAGTCACAACTGCTGCCTCTAACCTGCCACGAAAGATCTTCCTAACGTTATAACCAGCCTGTCATTTCGTTGAAACTAAACCTAACGTCCCGCCTCCACTTATCATTTTAATTTGGCAGTCGGTGTCAATTCGACACACACGTCGATTCGCGTGTTGCGCTGGCACAGCTGATATCTATCGCTAAAAATTGTCGCCAACGCAGACCCCCGCAGCCAAATATAAAGTGTCTATAGAGTATATATGGGAATACATGTGTATCAATGTCTGTCCGCGCGCACACACAGCAACCGTTGCCTTCGGAAGGTTAATGAGGTCTCGCCACTAATGGGACTCGGCTGTATGGCGACGCGCTGTCGACTTTGGAAAAATAACGGAATGTCAATGTCGCTGTCGCTGTCTGGTGCAAATGACAATTTTCAACTATTTATTCACAGCCGCGCAGTGTGCCTGAAGAGGAGAGCGTTGAAATGGGCATGGAAATGGCGGCGTCAAATGCGCAGCTTCGTTTGTGGCCAACTTTATCGTTTACCAATCTTGTAAATAGGCGAATGCTCTGTGTGTGCGTTTCATTTTGTGGGTGAGAAAAAATATATTTTTTTTTTTTATTTTTTTATTTCTTTTTTGCCTTTTTATGATTGTTGAAATTATTTGTTGTGTTGCTTTATCATAAAAAAATGTTAATATGTGCTTATTCCCAGTGGAAACTGGTAGTTTATGTTCTTTGTTGTTTGGAAATTTTACTCAACAGATGAGGTCAAGCAGTCGAGATGAGTAAAAAGAAAATAGGCCCCATGTAATGAATGTAAGTGAACTTAAAGCAAATTTGTTTAAAAAAGTTGAAGAGACTGACGAGTTTTTTACTAGATATCAAAAAAAAAAAATTGTTAACTAATTTCGACTTATGTTTATATCTAAAAAGAGAATGAAGAGTGCCTCTATTAATATATTAATATATGCACATATATTAAATATTTATTTTTTGTGCTTATATTTTATTCATTTTCTTTTTGTTTTTTTTTATATTTTTTATCGCAACGACAGTCTGTATCTTAAGGCTGTGATGCGCACTAATAAAATTCTATTTATATTTCTGTGTAGCAGTGCATACATTTGTATACAACACATATATATGAAGTGTCTCTTTGTTTTTCATCAAGTGATTATCTTTATTGTTATACTCTCGCAACCTGTTGCACAGAGTATAATAGTTTTGTTCACCTAACGGTTGTTTGTGTCACCAAGAAATATAAGAGTTAGATATGGGGTTATATATACATAAATGATCAGGATGACGAGTAGATTTGAAATCCGGATGTCTGTCCGTCCGTCTGTCCGTCCGTCCGTCTGTCCGTCTGTCCGTCTGTCCGTGCAAGCGATAACTTGAGTAAAAATTAAGATATCTTAATGAAACTTGGAACACATGTTCCTTGGCACCCTGAGGAGGTTGCTTTCGAAAATGGGCAAAATCGGTCCACTGCCACGCCCACAAAATGGTGGAAACCGAAAACCTATACAGTGTCATAACTAAGCCATAAATAAAGTTATGAAAATGAAACTTGGAACATAGGATCCCATTAGGGAGGGGCACATTTGGATGTAATTTTTATGAAAAAGTGGGCGTGACCCCGCCCCCAAATAGGTTTTTTGTATATAACTCGTAAACCAATAAAGTTATATAAGCCAAACTTTCTGCAGTCATTTCTTTTAGCCATTTCCTTATACAGTCCAAATCTGAAAGAAATCGGATAGTAACCACGCCCACCTCCCATACAAAGGTTAGGTTGAAAATTACTAAAAGTGAGTTAACTCATTAACGAAAAACGCCAGAAACACTAAATTTCACATAAGAAATGGCAGATAGAAGCTGCACTCAGATTTTTTTACAAAATGGAAAATAGGCGTGGCATCGCCCACTTATGGGTCAAAAACCATATCTCAGGAAATACTCGTCAGATTTCGATGAAACTTGGTTTGTAATAGTTTTCTTACATCCCAATGATATGTTGTGAAAATAGGCCAAATCGCTTCACAACCACGCCAACTTCCTATATACCAGAACTTTGTAGACGATCTGAATCGTTAACTTTACAATATATAAAGGAAGCACTAGTGAAGATATCGATGCAGAACTTTGTACAAATACTACCTTTATAGTGTGGCAGCCCCATTCTAAAAATCGCCGAAATCGGACCCTAGGTTTTCAAGGCCCCATGTATCGAACATGAGGACCTCGGTGCTTCTAACCTAATATTAGGGTTTCCAACTTTCAATGGACTTTATACAATATATATGATGAATATGTGGGTCAAATTGTGTATTATTAATATAAATAAAGTTAAATAAATAAATTGCGAGAGTATAAAATGTTCGGTTACACCCGAACTTAGCCTTTCCTTACTTGTTTTTTATTTTGTTTTCTTATATATGAAATTATAGAAGTTTTTTGAAAAATTTAATTGTTTTCTAGGAATCTGTTCTAATACTATATAAATTGCATATACTGTATAGATATATACTATACATATAGGTTTTTTAGAAATATTTCAGCATATCGAACGCTGGTAAGTATAGAAATATAAATTGTTCCTATGTATATACGATATAATAAATTAGCGGAAATTCCACTGTCACTGTTCCATTCTTTCGAATAAAATACATAAATTATTGATAAGTTTATATTATTCTAATAAAGCTAGTAACAACAATGGTTCTAGAACCTCTTTCATTCCACAAATTAATGAAGATGCATGCAGCGGAATGAAATACAGATTTTTTAACATTTTCGGAAAGAGATTTCAATTATGAAGCCGTCTAATGGAAAACTAATTTAATGTTAGAACCAAGAATTTAGCTTGATTATAAAGATAAGGGCTTGCCATTATCTTTTAAAATTGGTTTCCGGCAAGGGACCGCCGTAGCTGCCTCGAATAAAAATCAACCGCGAAGCCCAATTTTCGATCACTTTTTGCCGGAGTTAATCTGTTAAAACATTATGAAATGGCAAACCAAATTAAGCTTTAATCAAGTGACAGCTCCGAAAAAATGAATATTACTTATTTTGTATTTCTCCGGACGGACGAATGTTTTTTTTTTGAAAGACTCAGATCATTCATTTGCTATTCCAGTAAAATTGGAATGTCATATTTCATGTCGCTTATTTATGTATATAACGGTTCCAACGCCAATTACACACACATACTTATGTATATTCAAAATGTATGCATTAATGAAAAATCTAAAATTTGGCATTTTTTCTTCCTCCTCATTTGAAAGCTGAAATTGCATACTGAAGCAAATTTGAATTTTTAATACAAATACAAGGTTACTTAAATACACACACAAAGGCACTTTTGATGGCAAGCAAATCTTTCCAAATGAGTAATTTCTAAACAAGTTTTGGACATTTTCTATTTCTGCTGCCTGCATTCGGATGCTTTTACGCAGACTAAGTGCAGCAAAGTAACTGAAAAGATAGTTGCCTACACACACACACCCACCCATACATGAGTGATGCATATTTCAGACTGTGATTATGGATGGCTTACTTACTCATAGGCAAACAATTGCATGTGTGCGAGTGCACGTTGCAGAGTTATCGTCGCATTCATCGAATCACAATGCGAGCAACGGCATTTACGAACCATTTCGAACAGTCAACATTGACTGCCGGCGGTCCAGTGTGCAAGCACCCAGCCGAAGCCACAACAAAACACTAACAAAAGCAATATTTGGCACACACCAACAACAACAACAAGTGCAGACTTGCAGCAGAAAAGCAGTGAGTCAACAAGAGTGTTGAGATTTCGATAGCTCAGGCTTATCAAAAGGAAAGCAAATATTTTCTATGTTTTTTGTTCATGTTGTTGTTGTTTTTGTACACTTATTCACACAAAATAACCGCTGATCTGGACATTCTAGGCATTTATTTGCCAAATGTATACATACTCGTGCGCATCCGAGTTGTGTCTCTCTGCATGTTCATTATGCGTAGAATGTAGCCAAAGGGCTTCATTGTTGTTGTTGTCACTGCTGTAGGACCCGCTGGGCGGCACGTGTTCGGTGATTAGAAAATATTGAAGTTGATAAGAGATTTTTATGGCTTTGCGAAAACACGACTTTTTTATGCATATTCCCAGTTTAATGGCGTCCAAAGCAAAGAAGTGTGTGAAGCCCAGAAATGACAGTGGGTTGGTAAAATTAAAGAAATGGAGATCTAAAATGGCCCATTTGGTATTAAGTTTGTGAAATTATTTTGTATTTTTAGTCTAACTTCTTTTCTTCCAACATTTGTGGCGCGTGGCACACTCCTGCTCTGTTCAGTTGTTTAGCGCATGAAAGCACACTACATTAAAACACTATCGAGTTGCAACAAACGGTATTTGCCACAAAATGCCAGCATAAACCGCCTTTAGCAAATTCTGTTCGCTGACCCCCCTCCCCGTAGCGCGTTGCGGTTCACAACGCATGCAACCACACATCCCTCAGCCATTATTTGTGTCCTTGTGGTCACAACTAGCAACGACAGACGAGCAGTCGGCTTTATTCATACATATACACATATTTATGTATGTGTGTGTTTGCATTGTGCTCCTCTGTCTCTTCCCTTTAATGTAATACAGCGCAAGTCAACCGCAGCCTTGCTGCCTTGCACTCGCCACTCACGTGTGTGCGATCATCACAAAGTGTCCGTCAACCTTTTATTGTCTTTCTATGTCACTTCCGCAAGCTGCCTCGCACTCACTGGCCGCTCTCGTCTCCAGCGTGCGCTTTTGTTGCGCTTTTCTTTGCTTGCATTACTTACCTCAGTCCGAAATACATTCTGCTTTGTTTATGTTGCCATTTTGCTTCCATTTTACATAGTTTTGTTGGCCACACAGACATTCAGCAGCTCATATACCCACATATGCATGTCTGTATGTGTTTACATAACTCTGCTGCTGACTGCAGCGGCACTTTGCCTTTTGCTGCCACTCTTCTTCTTCTTCTTATATTTCGTTTATCTCATTTTCTAGCCTTATTCATGCATTCGCAAAGTAATACACACTTTGTTGTTGCTGTTGTCATGCTCGGTATTTTAGTCCTTCGAAAACACAATGGACATCGTTTATAAAATCAGACGTGTGCGACAATGGCTTTTTATTGCAAAGCGCACTTTTCGAGAGGGGAGCTTTTTTTTATACACAGGAATATTATATATACAGGAATATTGAAAAAAATATGTATATTTAAGATTTTCCACATTAGTTTAATTAGTATCAATCTTTTCGTTCATTCATTCATTAAATTTTCTCATATATTTAACTCGACGTTGTAGTTTTCAAGAGGGAATCATTTTATTTTGGCGGTTACTGTGGGCAAGTGTTATTCATGTTCACAAGGAGTACTCACCCTTCAGGTATTCAGCTATATCTCAGTTAGTTTAAGTAGACTTACTTCTTAATGCAGAGTTTACAAAAATTTGCGATTTCTATTGTTAAAGAAATAGTAAAAAAATTCATGAAAATGAACTTGCTTTGCACAGAGTAGTCGAGAAGCTGGTAAAAAATATTTCTTGTTTAAAATAAAAAGAAAATTAAGATTTATTAATTTTATAATAATAATACTAAAATTTTTAAAATTAACATAAAAAAATTTAATGAAAAAAATTATACAAAGACAAATATTTAAAAAAATCTAATTATTTAGATAATAAAAGATAATATTTTAATCAATTTTGCGTAAAGAAAAAAAAATTAATGTATATATAATAAATAAAATATAAAGACGCGTTCTACTTTTTTTTGGTTCGTAATTTTAAATTACTAAAAATTGATTTAGACTTTCCACTGCAATTAAAGCCCACAATTAGTACTACGCTTACGTCTTCTGCGTAATTAACGACACACAATTAAACGCCAATTGACGGCGATAGCTGTACGTAATTGAAGCCAATAAAGGTGTATTACGGAGCTTGCGAGCGAGTGGCAATAACAGTAACAACAACAAACAACTGCAGTAAAAGTGACGCAGCAATAACAATAATAGTTTGCACTTTTAAGTTTAAGTACAAGAAACAATCGCGCGACGCTTAAAACAAAAACAAAGAAAAAATCAAAGAAAACTACAACAAAAGTAAATCACAAGCGAAATTATTGTTTTCGAACTTTCTGTAAATATAAATGCGAAAAATCTGAATAAATCCCGCGGCTCAACGCTTCAGCTGCTGCAGCGGTAACAATGAAGCTCATTCGATCGCCTCCGTTTCAAATGTTGATTTCACTGAATATATATAGATACATATATGTATGTTGTTGTTGTTTGTACGTAAATTTAGATTCTTAGGTTGACACACGAGGACTCACACTGATATCCACCGCTTTAAATTATTTTCGCACATTTTATTATTTTTTTGGTTTTCATTGTATTTTCGCTGCGTTTTCTCGTAAATAATTTTCAAAGAATTTCAAGATTTTATTTTTGCACTGAAAATAATTTTAATTATACACTACATAAATAGAAGACAATACACTTTTTTATATGCTAATTTCGTTATGAAAAAATAAAAACGCTTTCGTCTTTGTACCTGTCGCTGATTTCACAAATTGGCTTTGGCAGTCCGCACCACATACGTTTCATGGCGACGAGCGCTCCAAAAATGCTACTTCACACAGCAAACAACTGCGAGCAGCCACGGCCACCGACTCGGACTCTGATGGCCAGTGGGTGGCGCTCATTCTGCCGTTGAACTATTTTGTGCTCCCGGTACACTGCTTGCGCTGTTGCACTGAGAGTTGCAGTGCTGCCATATTTCACTTAAATTTATTTAACATTTTATATACTGGAGACACATCTAAGCATATTGCTATTTTAGTTAATGCTTATAACATTCTGTAGCAATGACAGTATTCTGTATTTAAAACAGAAGCGATAACACAGAATGTTAATATAACTTGTGGAGAGCAAATGAGCAAAAAATAATCACATCTTCTGAGTACTACTGTTATTCGATACCAATTGCACTCTCTTATAAACAGCTGTGCTTCAACAGAATGTTAAGGTAGTGATGTTGATATTAACAGCGCTCTTTTAGTTCTAACAGTTTAAGCTACAATGTTAAAATGTTAAATTCACAAGAGAGAATGTGAACATTTTAAAATATTTTCTAATATTATTTGAATTAGGAATGCTTTCTATGTTAATCTTTTCATATTTTATAAATAATTTTATAATTCATGATCGAGTCATTTGTCCATCAGGGAGGATATAATAACGTTATATCAATGAAGTCCTTATTAAAATTCATTATAAATTCAGCAGAATTATTGTGAAGAATTTCTTGGCACATCTCCTTCTTAGTCTACCCATTGTATTGCCTCTATCCACACTTCTTATTTATGAACACAGCATTGCGACACAAATGTGATGTGCTTCCTCTCCATTTGTAACGCCTCATTTTAAAATATTGCTGCGGTAAATGTCAATTTCTTGTGCCTTGAAAGGTAGCCAATTGCCAAAAATGTATAGTAATATGAAAAAAGGAATAAAAATAGCGATGTCTTTTTCATAAAACATCCTATAGTTGTGGAGAGTGGAGTCATATGTGAGGAAAAAAAGTAAATTTTCCGCTAGAATTATTTTCGCTTGAAATATAGTCATAAATTTGAAATAGAAATTTATATGTGCCTGGTGTGATGGAGTGTCGAGGCATTTTTTTGTCACTGCTACTTAGAGTATTAATAAGTTTTATTAAATAGAGTTTAAATTGCTGAGTTAAGTTTTGTTAAGTTTGGTATAAGTGAATCTGTTCCAAGTTAACCTTAAGTTAAGTTGTGTTAAATGTAATCCGCTCTCATGTAAACCAACATTTCGGGGTATTTTTTTGAATATTTAACTAAGGGTCGCAACATTTTCTTATAATCAACACTCTCTTCCATTCTTCGCATATCTAACCTAGCTGCCTAAGTCAACAGAAAACCCAAAGTAATTCTTAAATTAGAAAGCTCTCGTTTTGAGCGTCGAGAGTACGAAGCATTTACTCAACAGATAAATTTGCCATATTTATCGTTGGTTAAGAACTGGGCTGTTGTCTAGATTGTTAACACTTTTGAACGGTTTCTTAAATTAGTTTTTATATATTCCTTCTGGCCTAATTTATTTGTTGCTTAATTTTAATGCAAAACATAAATAATCATAAAAACAACATAAACATTGACACCAATGTCCTACACAAACCAAGAAACAACAACAATGTCATGAACAAAATACTTGACCAAAGACAAATCTCAGATAGGACATAAGAGAATTAATGCAAGTAAACTTTTGGCTATTTCGCTGCGTATACCTTTGAGGTCACACAAATACAGAAACACATTCACATAACAACAACAACAAATTGGACACTGCTAATGTGTATGGTTGTGCACGATGGGGGACAGACCAACCGGCGACATTCAAACTAATAAATGACCGACGTTTGTGAAAGACGTAAGCGCCGTAGGCTAAATGAAATGTCACCCGGATATAGTATGATAGTGAGATTATGAATCCCGTGGGCACAGTTTGTGTGTGCATCATAAAAGAGAGATATCGCAGTTACTATGTGTGCGCTTCTGTTATATGGTCAAGTGGTCAAATTAATTCATAGATATACTATATAATAATAATATGTGATTTTGTATATATAAGTACATTTGGTATGCTCTTCTACTAAATTTCTATGTAATATGTACTTGCTGTGCTCATTACTCGGTTTTTGATAGAAGAATCATTTAAGGTTAGGTTAGGATAGGTTTTTTATAGGAGGTTTTCCAGTAATATAAGACGAATATATAATTTTAGAGAATATCTCAGGTTCTTCTAAACTGGTTTCTCTTTAAACATAAAATAATATTTCAGACTAAAGCTTGACTGAAAAGATGGCAACCCTGGTCCTAAAATCACATATTTTTGAATTAATTATACTCTTTCTTCAAGGTATCATTTTCAGAGGAAGTAAAATGCTTTAAATTTTTAGAAATCTTTAGAAAAAATTGCTACCATTTTAAATAAATAGTATAATAGATGCTACAAATGGAGGATGTGTTGAATTGCGTCGCAGCACAATGCGGATCACTCAGCGCAACTCCATAGAAAATCGCAGTGGAAAACGGGAAATTGTGTCAGCTGCAGTTGTGTTGCGGCAAACCGCTTTCGTAGCATACTTTTTTGCGCGCATTCGCTGTTCATGTTTGATATCAGCTGTTGCTGTTGGAGCTAGCATAAAGCTTCTCTCCGTCGACCGACCGGGTTGTGTGTTCCACAGTATTTATTTCTTTTGTAGTTCATACTTTTTTGTGAGAATATATTTTGGCATGCGCCGCTAAGTATGTCACATCCGCTTATAGTGGAGGTAAGGAGTATAAAAGCTTGTTTGTGGATTTTATTATTTGTTTGTCACATAAAAATATTTTTTCTGGTGATTTTGATGAGCAGAAGTAAGGAAATATATTGAACATATGTATGCAAGGAATATTCTTTTTAAATAATAAAGTTTTGGTAAGTGTCGTTGTAGTCGAATTTTCCTAAAAAGACGTGCTGAGGATCCGTTTTAGTTCATACGTGAGATATATTGAGCGATTTTATGACTTGATGGGTTAAAAATTCATTTATCAACACAATTTATTATTTTATCGAATTGATGAGATAACCACAGGGTGTAATCGATAGTTGAAGGTAAGAAATGCCGCAGACATAATTTCTGAAATACACATTCTAATCACCTTACAATTATTATCCATTTCCACCTTTCAGTTAATTAATGATTACAGCACAAAATGAGAAGAGTAAAAAAGACATCAGCATTATCTATTGAGAATCGCTTTTAATATTGAACCGGAATGCAATGCCGAAGAAGAAACAAATAACAGACTTTGCCCTTAGGCTCTCTGCTCATTTCCTATGAATATACATACAATTTAATGTAACTACTTGTGTTGTCTTCCGCTCTTCTCCGCTCACATGGTAACTTTCTTCGCGCTGCAGTGGTGCTCTAAACACTTCATAAAATGTATTACTATGTGTTACTTCATTCCTTTCATTGTCAGAATAAGTGCACGCTGGAGGTCACTGAATTTTCAAGTTCCCTGTTTACAACCGACAGCAGTCACGTAGTTTCCTGTTTTGATTGCCTGCCTACCGTTCACAGGCTGCACTATAGCTGCAGCCAGTAGACACGGCTACTGCCCTTGTGTCTTCTCCGCGTCGCCGACTGGCAAAGAGAGCATGTAAACACACAAATACAGAGCTTGTGAGGAGCACTTGGAGTGGCTAATAAAATATTTATAAATAATATGTGTGTAAATAACAAGTACAAGTAAACACTTCAAAGGATTATGAAGATATTTGCTAAATGGGGCTTCAATAATTTTAGCCTGAGCTCTTTGAGTTTTGTTTATTAGAAGGTAATTTGAAGTAAAATGTGTTCGATAGTAAATATTTGAAAAGAAGATTTGATAAAAGAATTTGCTTTCACATAGAAGAGGCAGAAAGTGCAGGCTTCCATATTTTATTGTTGCAGTCTTTAACTTTCAAACTCTTATTCACGCGTCCATCAATATTCATCGATATCGATTTATAAAGACTGTTTCATTTTCTCTGAAAAAAATGCCTCAATGAGAGTCCTGGAACAAATGTCGAACTGTAAACTGTTTCGGTCAGGCAATAGTCTTTCATTAATTCCAAAAGATACCGAGTGAACTTTTATAAAAAAGAGTTGAAGTTCTTCTGTTTATTAGATATTATAATATTAAGGCGCATAATTCTGGAACACTGACGTATTTTTTGTATTTTTTACCAAGTTGTCAAACCAGAGATTTGGACCAGTTATACATCAAAATTTCATTCTAAAGAACCAAAAATATAACTTAAGTTTCTCTAACTCAAAGCATGACGCGCTGAAAGCGCTATTGTTAAGACATACACAATTCGAATCTAGTTTTCAAGAAATAAAGAATGACAATGCAAAATTTTTAATATCAATTACCACAGATATTTAACTAACCCATAACTTCCATACGTTACAATGGCAGAAACGAAAACTTTATACATTTTCTTAATCATACCAACGGCAACGCGGGCTGAGAAGCAGCGGAAAAGAAAACGCGAGCGCTCAAAACTTTACTGAACTCAACAACAACAACAGCAAACAGCGAACAATTAGCTACCAATGGCGGAATTTCGCACGACGCGAACGCATTTCTGCACGCTTCTTAAACGACTGCGGGCACTGGAGCAATGGAACCTCTGAATCCTTCCTGACTCGTCGGGAAATCTGCAGCGGTGAAATGGATTGCCAATGATTAAGAGAAATCTCAATATCTCTGGGAGGATTTCGCGCAGCGTTGCAGTTAAATTATGCAAATGCGTCAGCAGTTGGGAAGATGGCGTCAATTCTCTACAAAATTTCCTGGGCAAGCGTGCCGTTTCGTGAGGTTATCAGCGTGAAGTTTAGCAAAAGTTTTAGACCAGCGCGGTTTGAAGGAGATACCACCACAAGCCGACGTTCTGTATGATTGGCGTAGCTTTGGATAATTCTTAAGCAAATAGTTTGCACTGGCTTTATTATTAAAGGCATTCATTGATTGTTTAACTAAGCGTGAGAGTTAAAGGGAATACGCTGATAAAGATGAAGATTTCTTAGAAAATAAGGAACTTAAAAACAAGATTTAAGATTATTTTTTATTCCAAATTATTCAAAATTAAATTCCACATTTTTTGCGTTTGTAATGCTCTAGAACAGCGTTAGCGCCTAAACACGCGCTATTCTTTTTCAAATACATACTTCTTATTCATTTGTATTTATTTAGAGTTACGAGTCCACTATAATCCGCAACACCAGTCTAGTTTTTCTTAACCACACTAGCTATTCGCAATCAAAAAATCAAGTGGCAAATAAAATAAATTATGTACTTCTAGGAGGAAACTGTTTGGTGTAGCATACTTTTCAGCGCGGAAGTGTTCACTGTTTACGCTCGTTTCAAGGCAATCGCATAGCACCACCGCTGATTCCACAAAAATTTTAGATATTTAACACTAGTTTGCTGCAGAGCTTTTAATTACGAAACTTTATGTGCATACAAATTAATTAAAATGAGCGCATTCCGGCGCTTCCACAGGCCCCCGTTGCATTAGTGTCTTAAATTTGTGAAAAGTTTGCTGTTTGCTGCCAATTTGTACGCCCAGCGACTCCAAATAAAAGGTGGGCAGGGCCTTTGCTCGTCTTTTAGCTGCGCACTTGCGACGACCGAGTGGATCTCCGTCACATGACGGTCGGACAGTTGTTTCTGCGCAATTTTAAAAACTTCTGCGAGTAGAAAATACTTGCAGAAAGTGAGGTGTGGAGTTTATTGGATATTAATTTATGAAAATGCTCTTCTCAACACTATTCAGCTTTTACAATGAATTTTCCAAAAAAATTGATTTGCCATAATTTTTACTGTGCGAAAAAGTTGTTTATGATAGTGGTGGTGGAGGGATGAAGTAAAGGATTAGAATTTTAATATACAACGGTTTATGAATGCACGCAGAAGAGAGAGACTTACGTGGGTACCAATATATGCATCGGAAAGGTATGTCCACTCCGCGTGTATGCTAAAGTTTGTCAAATTCAAGACTTGAATACTCTTGAAAAAAATTAAAATACTGAATCTTACTTTAACTTTAAATGATATTCTCACAGTTTAAGTTAAAAGAAATTCAATTGTCGTCCAACAAAGCAAATACCAGATGTGTACGTGTATTTGAATGGCCCGAGTCACCTTATCACCTGCGCACACTTTGTTTGCCATTCACACCTCCGCAAAAACAGTAACGGAAGTTTTTATTTGTATGGAAAATTTGCGTATATTGTTGCCTGGCTTTAAGTGAAAATAAGCAAAGCTAAAAATCCTAGCAGTCAGTGTACCGTTAGTTGGTAGTCAAAACAGGAAACTACGTGCGCCAGTCAAACACGAGCTGAAAGGTCTTATTGATAAACAGAAAACTTGAGAATGCAATGAACTCGTGACGGGGACGTGTGGGATCAACAAAGCTTCATGAAGAATTTTCACTCGAATCTCAACAGAGTACTCAATGGATTCAGTAATACTTTGAGTAGATAATTTGCGATTCATTTGATAAGTTGCCGTGGTAATGGCATTTAATTGAAAATCAGCTTAAAATCAAATGTTTAGCTTAATTAATTAAATTGATAATACTCAAGTGCTTATTCGCAACATGTTGCCACTGGCGCTTTATGTATTTATGATTTTAATTCTTAATGAGTTCGAGTTGGCTCCAAGTAAATTAATAATTCAATGTGCTTAAGGCTTTCAATTGTAGAGCACTTAAGGCAAAGGTGCATCCAGTAGGGCAAACATATTTAATAATATTAATTTAAGTGCAATACGTCCTGATAAATTTTCAGTCGAAATACATTTTATAATTTTATTGAGTTAAAACTTTACTTTTTTTAAATTTATTGAATTAAAATTTTGCGACAATTTTTAAGCCTACCTAAAAGTGTCTTCTACAGAAATCTTTTCTAAACCGATTCTTTTTTTCACACTTTAATTAAATAAAATAAAAAAGTGAAATATCAAAATTGAAACAGGTGGCAACTCTTTTCAAAATTATTTTTAAAATGTTTAAAACTTGATAAGAATTCAAATTATTCTAAACCTTTTAATTAAGTGTAAATTTTTCTATTAATTTAATATATTTTTTATTTAAAATTTTTTAACAGGTGAAGACCCCTTTTTTACTTAAAACATGCGAAGACTCTTTGAAATCCTAAAAACAACTTGTTTTTGAATCCGAGCTGGTGTAGCCTTCTCTACGGTAGTCTCTATATGTTATATGGTACACATAGATTCCCAAACAAACTTTGCTTAAGGTTTACGGTATAATCCCAAGAATTTGTTTAAATTTGTTGCTGTTCATTTTGAGCTCTCTGTTGAGGCAATTAGTGTCAACTCTGGCACACACGAGCCTGAAGGAAAATAACCCGAGAAATATTTTGGCTGCCAAAAACTAGTTGCTGGCATTTCAAATCTTCCATTTATGCTTAGACGAATGTTTTCACTTGCACAGAGCATAGCTGAAGTTTTACATATGAATTTCTCATGAAAGTGTAGCAAAAGTGTAGAGTAAAACCTTTAAATACATATGCGATGGATATGACACAATGAAAGCGATGATTATGAAAATCTAATTGCTTATTTTAGTGAAATTTTAAGATTGTGAACTTTTTCACATAGTTTTGGAACTAAAAATCATGAAAACCTAATTCTTCAATATCTTCAACTTCCCTTCATTTCGATCAAATAGTTAGAGTTTGCTGTAAACAGCACAGTGCAAAATCTTTCTCATTAAGACACTGTAGGTTTCTTCAATCATAACACGAGGTGTTTTAGTTCTATACTTTGTTTTTGGTGTTACAACATAAACGAAAGAAGAATAAAGCTCAAAAAACCGATTGACAGCAGCCGAAAGCTATAATAAAATAAAAATATTTCGCATTCTCACTCTCTTTCATATTCGCGATATATTTAACTTGTAAATAATATTTGGTTTGTTTTTTCTTCTTCTTATGACACCCAACACCGTCGCCACTCACTTTTGGGCTCACCTTTTTTACTTGATTTTACCGCATAATACCGTTATATCTATATATTGTGCAATAACTTGCAACGAACTGCGATTTCACTAGACTCGGAAGTGAGCAGTGAAGGTCATTGAAGCGAAAGCGTGAGGAAAGCAGTGAAGTGCACTCGGTTGAGTTCCTTTATGAGGTCCGAGTCCGCAGGAACCAGCTGCCAGCAGGTGTAAGATGTAAGATGCACTCAACCGGTAGTGGTATGTGGCAGCGGCAACTCCTCCACCGACTTGTGTTTGGGTAATAAAATGGTGTAGAGTAGAGAAAAATATGGACAGCAAGGGGATTAAGCTACCTCAACTGCTGTGCTATCCACCGCAGTACAGACTTCATTGCTTTATTTGCAAGCACCGAAGAGCTTGTTAACTTTTCTGGTGATGTATCGGATATAGGTTTATATGACTTTATAGACCAAAAATTTATTATTGTAAACAAGTTACTATTATTCTTAGACAATTTGTGTTCCAATGACTTTCTAAAAGCACATAGTGAGTGGAATAAATTAAGAAAAAACTTGAACAAGTGAACTCCCTTTGCTTTGGTCTCATCTTGCCCTTATTGTCACTGAAATATCGTTTGCTTACTCGTCATTAATAGGAATTTGTCTGGATGACAAAGAAAGATAAATCCAAATAACAGCACAAGTAATCTAATAAAGAACTCTGAATTTGTAATATATTCCACTTGAGAGCATCCTCACAGTACATCAACGAACAATAAATAGCTTACACCAATAATTTATACCCCCGTATGTTCACTTCACTAAGATAGTACAAAGAAATTGACTTAATTCGATTTTACTATTTAACATAATTGCTCTCTGGGGTTTTACTTCGACTACTACGATCTTCGATATATTCTTTTCCACCGTGCAATCTTTGAGAACAGGATAGTCTCTCTGGTTACAATCTTAAACGATCTCAGTCTAGGTAATTTACATCCGAGTACTTTGATTGTCTATCTGGGCTTTTTCATGAGATTATCTAATATATTTATATATTTATATTTGTAGACCCGAACTGTTATAACTACTTGGAAACTCTCATATTTTCATTCCAACGTTGGTCAAATTTATATAATTTCGGGACGCAACCTTTGAAGACCTTTAGTATTCTGCTCCAACATGTGATTATATGTGTGTGTCAGTAATTTATAACGAAATGCGTGCGACGCAAAAAATCTGCTGCTCTAGGAAAATGACAATGTAGCTCCAATTTATTCGTTTTTATTCCAAAAAAAAAACAGAAGAAACGCTTACAAAAATGTATTGAAAAGCTGGTGAAGTAATGAAATGAGAATATTAGTTGGGCAAAAGCAAAAAACGGAAAAAATTGATGCCCAATTTGTTATGAGCTTAAAAAATGGAAACAAAAGTAATCGTAAATGCGAAGAATATAAAACGCTTCATTTAATAGCAAACAGCAGGACATAAAAGGCAAATATGCGAACTCCGAGATACTCACACACACATAAAGAGTCACACATATAAATAAGAAAACAGAAGTACGAACAGTTTGCTACCCTCTCCTTTAATATCCTGCCACTTCCTTTTTTAGCAGTTATATACGAAAATATGAACGTTTTTTATTAAATAATGGATAGGTTGCAAGAAGGCGGGGCACATAAGACAGAAGTGATGATAGCGAAAGTAATGTGGATAATAGCACGTAAAGTAGTTCTTCCCTCCTTCTTCAATACTTTGTTATTAAAAAATAAAATTTGTCCTTTGCGTCTATATTTATATCCCAAAACGGGCCTCACAAGCATACTAATTTTTAGTAGCGAATTCTTCGGCACAGATTTGTATGAAAATAAACCGATATGTGACAATTTTTTTGTACTTTTATCTGTAATAGCAGCAGTTCCTTGACGACTTTCATCAAATTTCTATACACATATACTATTTAAGAACGTAGTCAATACAAAAATTTGAATCTGATGCTTCCACAGTATGTAAATTTATGTTCTTCATGTGTACTGTGCTGTTATTCTGCCTTTCTCTTACATTCTGCAGCTGCCCATCCTGCAGAGCATGACAATTGCCACAGTTAATGTCACACGCCCTCAATTTTAGTTTGAAATGTGAGCAAAATATTTTAATTTTATTGGCATAACTACCATTAAGATACAACGTGGAACAACAACATGCAAACTCTTGAAAACAGGTGCATTCATCAACAGTCGTTACACCTGTGCGGCAAGAACTGGTTGGTTTTAAAATTCCGAAATATTTTGGATTTTTAATGGAAGAGAAATAAATTTAATTTAATTTGATGCAAACATTTTGTTAAGTTGGGATAATTATAAATTATTCTTTACCATCTATAATGTTTTTATAAAGTCTACATGAGACAAAAATCTTGGAGTATAACTATTGCTATGTTTTGATCTTGTGACCTCGATTTCGAACATAATTATTATGTCTAATATACTCTCACAACATGTTGGAGAGGCTGTAATAGTTTTATTCATCTAGCGGTTGTTCTAGCATCGTATTTACGCGACCCCTAATTTTACCTCGTTTAATGATTTAGCTTGGTATCTTCTAGATTTCATGATCCCAATCTTCACTTCGCGAGGCCCAACAGTTACGTCACAAGCATCCTAGTGAGATTACTTGGTCTCTACTTGGACCTCTTGCGCTTAAGTTTTTAATTATTACCTAAAGAATACCTTCAGATGTCATTGCTTTCTACAACAACAATTAAGCTGACTTTGAATTCACACAGTAGAAACTTAACATTAAATCGGCTTGTGGCTTTACCCTCAACTTATAATTAATTAAATTTGTCCTAAGTTTATTTCCGATGTTGTTTCTAGAGAGAAAAATGGTCGCTCAAGACAATCGCATTAGTGGCGCTGCGCTATTTCCGATGTGTCCTTCGTGCGTTTATTGTCCTTTTTGGCGTCATTTTCATTACGCTGTAACGGGCTGCCATGACTTTAGCCGCAAACGGCTGAAGCAGCGGCAACGAATGCACATCTTGCCTGCATTACGGCCCATAATAATTTCGATGCACACGTTTTATGCTCTCTCATACAGACAGTCACATCTAAACCAGACCACACATTCGGCTTACCAGTCGACTGCTTTAGCTTCCGTTCGTCACCACCGTCGACATTATTCCGCGCTGTTGCTTAGCCAAATTCGTTTAATGGCCGTGTCCTTCGCCGGCACATTTTGGCATCTTCCATGGCTTCGGCACATTCTCCGCTAGAACAAAGATGGCAAAACTAGCAGTTTTTGTTGTTATTATGGTAAAACATAATATTTTGTCCTTTGCAGTAAATGTCTACATTCTTTGCATTGACCTCATTAGAAGACAACTTGCAGTGGTGGAATTCAGAGTGTAGAAAACAAGGCAATTCCCTTATTTGTTAATAAACATGTATGATTGTGCAGTTCGCTGTCCTTGACTCGATGCTTATGTATGTATATAGCGAAGAACATATGATGTTTGTGGACACGGGAGAATCAATCTGTCTTGATGGATTGTTTAGTTACACAGTACACTAATTTGACTTTTGGTGTGTTCGCATATTGTTTATTGAAATATTAAAAAAAAAAATATAAATTATATTCAAAATATATTTTTGTGACATAAGCAAGGGCAACTTTAACGATGCATAGTCCTCTGATGATGATGGAACTGCCTATCATCTTACCTTTCAATAATTTCCATGAGCCCTGTTGAGCTCAGTTGTGGATCATAACTTCGCAGATGTGAGAAGAGTTGTACTCCACAATCGCCAAGCTATCAAAACAGTTACTTCAAACATCTGTATTATATCGATATAACATCTTATTCACCAGGATAGCAACTACCAATATTTAGTTCTCCACAAAATTTTTATGTAAAATCATGTTAGGAGGTGATAAGTTTTGGTGTAACCGAAATTTCAATCTATTGACCTGAGTTTGAATAACAGATTAGCACGGGTCACCAACTCCCGTTAAGCTGAGGGAAATATTCTCATATAATTATATTTATATGTATGTATGCTTCACTGAGCGATGGATACGTACCATATTCATGTGCTATAAAGGGTGCTAGAAAAGATATAGAACAATGTCATCTAGTTTAAGGATATATGTAAGAGGCTCTACTATGTTGTACTAAACCGGTATAGGGGATATGGCCTTGATTACTTCCCAAAAACTATCAATTTGACACTTTATTATGATACAGTACAGGGCGATGTCCTTACCGATTTTGGTTGATAAAGCTTTGTTAGCTTTTGGAAAAGACAATAAGGGCGAGGCCAAGCCATTTACCCTAACTAACAAGAAGTTTTTAAGTGAGATTTCTTTCAGCACGGTAGTCAAGTTTTGGGGTTTTCACATCAATAACTCGCAATATAACACATCTAACATCTTCTGCTTTAATGAGTAACTTATATTTTGCGCCGATACACCGAATGCTGAAGTGCACTCCAATCCCGTGGTCATCTCAAATGCTTCATTAAAATTCTGCACAACATTTTTGCGGTTTCAAATTACTATTTTATAAATGTATCACAAGATATTTAATTAAAATAATTCGATTTTAATTATGTGCTGCAGCTTAGTTTAAGCCACAACTAAACAAGTATTAAAAACGCCCTATAGCAAGAGTCCATAGAAAAGGCCACCTGAAGCAGCAATAAAAAATTTGAAAAATTAAAATTCAAAAATTTATTGCAACAACAAATACACAGAATATATCATTTTTATTGCCAAACATAAAAAATTACAAACACACAATAACAGTAAAAGCAAGTGTCTATATATGTGAATTTCCACAATATGCTTGACAAATGGCAGTAAAACAGCAAACGCCCAACAAGCGGAAGTGAAAGTTGACGTATGACAAGCGAGGGCGATGGCAAAAAATATGACTGCATGCATGTAACTGTAAATGAGAGGCAGAAGACTTGCAGTAGCTTATTTATGGCAGAGTACGAGGTTTTCAAGCCCAGCAGATGCAAAGGTGGTTATAGGTAATATGGCAGCTACTTCTGGCTGGTCACTTAAGACCCATTGACAATTTTCAAAAATTTTTCAGCATTTTCTTTTTATTGTTGTAAGTGTTTTTGGTTAAGATTTTCGTAGACGTTATGTGTGCGCCGTTTTGTCTACCTATTCGGACGACTCTGTAGTTTTTGGCCGACACTCTGCCACTTGTCTACCCACACGAAAATTGCAAGACAAAATATATGGCTTGTGCAGGAAAGTCTGGGAATATGGCGTATGGAAATGCCGTCATAAATTTGGGCTCACTTCCTTTTTTCGTTGTTAATATTCTGTTATTTTCTTCGTAAGCAGTACTGGCCTCCTGACAGTATGAAAAATACGAAAAACTGCTTCACCGGCTGTGGAGCTTTATTTACCTTAAATCATTCTTAATTTTAGTTCGGTGAGTTGGAGTTTTTCAGTTGCCGTAAAAATGAATGAAATTATTGTTAGAGACAATAATGTTAAGGTAACCGCTGACGAATCGAACGTACAGACTCGTTTAGCGAGTTGACTTAAAGCTGAGTAAAGCTTTTAGCATTCTTTTTCATTGAAACTTACACCAGAATAGATCTTTGAGCAAAATTGAATCCCATGTCATTACACATTTCAACTTCTAAATCCCCTCCCACGCTCTCTGATTTGCGTCCCTTTATTTAGCCGAAAATGCATTTGTGAGTAATTCATTGCCGCTTGGTAGCTTTCATAATGGCTGTGTCAACATTGTTGGTCGGGAAATCTCATTGTGGACTTTTATGTGCACTGCAGTTGGCAATTAGTCGCTGAGTTCAGTTGTAATCCTTTGTGCGCTCATTACAATTCGCTCGCTGTTAATGATGGCGCTTGTAAAGCTGCGCCTTAAAAGCTACAAACGCACTAATCATCATGGAAATGCGAAACTGTCCGCCATTTATCAAATGTCGCTGTGACCCACAAAAAGGCCGGCGCGCAGCCCCAAAAGTGTGGTCGGTTGTGTTGGCGGTGTCGGTGGTGTATGATTGCAATGGATTTTATTTCATTCCACAAAAACTAAATAAATATTGGCGAATGCATTAATCAACTTGCGCCGCGAAGTATGCAATAATGTGGCCTTTTATTTGAAAAAAAAAAATTAAGAAAAAACACACAACTGAACAATATTTTACGTATTAATTATCACAAATAAATAATAACAAATGCGGCATTTCTGAAGAGGGAAGTTTTGAAAAAATATGAATAAATACATAAATAAAATGAAGTGTATTATATTAATCTTTCAAAAAAACAAATAATTTTCCTTTATTTCGCTTGTCTTGATTACTAATTAATATTAATATTGATTAATTAGTTCAGAGCTTTTGAGATATTGGACTATTTTTCCTCTGAAAATTGTACAACCTTCTCGCATTACTATTGTGCTTTGAGACCAAAGCCAAAATATACACTTACACGTGATTCTACAATACAAATTTTCCAATCTTTGAGATTTTAACAAAAAAACTCTTTCGGAGATAATTTGGAAGATTTCAATGTGTATACGATCGATTACTGCCAGTACTGATAAAACATGGAAAGTATTGTTATGTTAAACCGCGAAAAGCCAAAAAAAAACAATTGCGAAAAATATTCCAAATCATTCATAATACCACAAGAGATAAACACGCCTTGTTACTGTCGCTAACTTGATAATTAATTGTTTGTAAGAATTTCCAAACTAAGTTTTTTCTTGGGAAAACCACTCAGCTCTCTGCCGAACAAAAAAAGTGGAATTGCGGCTTTTCACGCCCCCGGTCATGGTCAATAAAGAGTAGGAATTGCCTACCTGTCTCTAAGTCACCTGAAAATTCAAAGGTAAAAAAAGGAACTTGTTCGACATTTCTACCTGAACAACAGGAGAAAAGCACTTTCACAATTTGGGAAAAAAGGGTATTATCGCTTACTGCACTCTATGTGAAGAATCCATAGTTGAATCCATAGTTGAAACGTCGTCGCGAATTCGAAGGTACTTTGAATGTCGCCAAGAAGCAGCGCACCGAAGCGCCCATCGATTTACTTATGATCCAACTATTCGTATACCATGCGCTAAGACAGCAGTTTGAAGCAGCAGCAAGAGCACAACAGCTAGGGACTGTAGTTAAAAAGGAACCGGAAGAAAACCCAACCCCTGCTGACAATATTGTAACACCAATAACAGTGAAGATCGGACCGAATGGCACTACTGTGTCCAGAGTTGACTTTGAGAAGCTGCATGAGTGCAGTGTTTCGCTAACCACACGCAATCTGCTCGCTTTGATCTTTGATCGCCAGACACTGGCCACCCAGCAAACCCTCACCCGCATTCCGTTATGAAGAGCGCATGATAAAGCGGCAGTTGGATGCCAAGAAAGTCTCCGACATAATTCATTTCATTCGAAATAGCTTCAATTACTCCGAGTAGGAGATTCGCTCGACGATCACCATGAAATGTGCCGACGTGGCCAGAGCATTCAAGGGCAAAGAAAACAAAAATAAAGAGAACTGAGAACTGGTTTAGAAATTGAATTGTTAGATGTTTAGAATTTGAATAATGTACGAGTTAATATGTAATGTAATAAAATTTGAAGCTTATAAATCATTGTGTTGTTTATTTTCATGTTGAGGTTTATAGTCATCAGGGTAAATTACTTGGGAATTGATTGCTTTAAACGATGTTAGAGAAATACAATGCTAAGTGGGTCGCAGCAATGGCAAATACTCTTCTGTATCTAGAGCTCTATATTTGATCTAGAAAAAAATATTTTGAAAGTCTTGAGTTATGTACTTTTGCACTTACCTTAAATTAAAGGAGAATTTCATTCTACAAACTTTTTCTAATAATTATGTACTTAAAGTCTCATTCTGATGTTTGGAAATGAGCATATCTCGCTCAGCATAGCTTAAACTCAGTGCAATACCTGCTCAACTCTAACGTATCGTAATCTTATAATGAGCATACGTTTCAATAAAAACCCTAAAATCACTTAGGATGAACTACTTGCCACACAGCAGACACACTAATCACTGTTGCCTTGAAATTGGCATTTGCTAAACTACGCGTAGGCGTTACCTCTCTCACACGTTCAGCGCCACCTAAGAGTTGTGATAATTTGTTCACTGCATGACCCTCACATGACAGCACACGCAAACAGAAGAACACACCGATGTGTGGACTTGCCTATCCAATCTCTAATGCTACTGTGGCACAATGTCAGACAGAAGTCGAAAAGCCAGCAGCGATTACCATAAATATACGAATAAAAGTCGAAAAGTGAACCAATTACTGGACGACGTTGGTGTGACCCAGAAGACAGCAAAGCCACAAGCACACACAACGTCAGTTGGCAGTGAAGCGCGGAGGAGCCTGTTACCAACCCATATCCTGACACACAAATACAAGAACACAGTGGTACTTGTACAGCCGCACAATCATTCACCGAGTGCACAAAGCAAAAAGGAAATCACTGGAAATGGACTGCAAAGAGCTGTGCGCCCGGACTAGTGTGCGAGTGGCCGATTGGTTGCCATGTGAATGGTCGGTTGACCGCTTGGATTGTCGGTTAATTCGCAGAGTGTCAGTTCGAGTTCATCAAGCGGCGGCGAGGGCAGCAGCAGTCGGGCATCGAGCGATGCGGAAATGATTTCGTGATGTACTAGTCCACTAGTCGACTTCATCACATTGACTTTTCCGCATTGAGCCGGCGATCGGAGGCCCGGCAGCAGTCGCTCAGCTCATTTTGACACAAATGCATTGCGATTGCGATAAGTTGCCGCTGATTGCAATTTGTGTTGCTTAAACTCGAGTTTATTGTGGTCAGCATTGCATGAGCGTAAAGGCAATGTAGCCGACAAGTGGATGCCGAATGCGGATGAACGAGTGCATATGTGGGGTCACAAATTATTCCCTAGGTAGTGCAGCAGTAATGTGTATTGATTTAAGGAAATTGTGTTTTGTACTGTAAAGAGCAAAAACAAATTTCCGCTGAAATTATTGTCCTTTCTGCACTGCAGTTCAATACTGACAGCATATTTTAGCGACGATAATTTTGTAAAAGTCGAAAATTTACGCATTTAATCCTCAAATGAAATTCGAAGACATTTTTCTCCAATGCAAGCCATACTCTTTTCATAAATTAATATTAAGGTCATTGCACTTTACACCATCGCTTTGTTTCGTTTTTGTTTGAAAAGTCTGTATGCAGTTATCAATTGAAATCTGTTCAATCTTTATATTAAAAATTATATAATTATATACCCTCCTTCATTCTCTTGTTTAATGTAAACACATTTCGAACACAAGTTTATACCTTCACCTGTCTATTACTAAAAGCTCTCTGTGTCACATATAATAGCTTCAAACTGTCTGGCGAACGTATAGACTACGAGCAGCTAAGCACTTTAACTTACCTACTTACTTACTCACATTTGTCCTTATGAAACCACAATTCACATGATTTGAGTGCTCTTTTGGAATTCGACGACTATTTTTCTTGTGTTGCCACCGCTTCAAGTGGCTTATTTATTTGCCAACACCGGTCACGTAGTGGCATGCATTTACACTCTGCCATTACCTGTATTTATTAGCTGCCTGAGTCAATGGCTATGCGATTTGGTGTGATTGTGCAAGTACGAAGTGAGCGTGAGTTTATCGGGAGTTCAAGAGCTTTGTGCGACTGCAAATATGTTTATACAACTTTCTTGGTTTATTTTGGACGATTGGAGGCATGCGGTGTACAAAAATGTATTCGAAATGGAAAATAAAGTAAAAGAATTATAATGTCTCTCTTAATATAAATTTAGTTAAGACAATTGCATGTGTACCACTACATTATTATTTGTCCAAAAATTATATACCCAATAAATATATTTCTTAATTAGGATTATTTGAATGCAGATAAAGGTATATTCAGTATTTCTCTTGAATATATGTCTGTGAAAATGCCTAAAGGTGTTTATAAATACGTGTGTAAATATATAAGCTCATATGTATGTAAGCTTGAAGCATGAGAGCTTGTGTGGTGTGAAATTTGATACACACTAAGTGGCACTAAGTTTCGGTATCAGTGAGAAACCAGAATACTTGAGTAGTGAAATTTATAAGCTCAGGTGGGTAGTCAGGGTGTATGAGTAACAAATGTTGACATGGAATACTTATGCTATATGAGGGTATGAAATATATATCTAAATTAGTATTATAATAGTAAAAGATATTTAGATGTGTTGATTAAAGTGTGAATTGTAAATAAGTATTATAACTCGTTGAATTATTTTTCTTTCTCAATGGATATTAGCATGAGAGAGATTTGCTATAATTAAGTTAGAACATATTCATTTTTCACTAAACAGCATTAGTGTTGATGACTAAATGACTACCCCAACAGCTGCAATGCTTGCCACATACTATATAAAAACTAAAATAACTATATAAAAACGGTTGCACGCCTGTCTGGCTGCTGAAAATGTCGATTTGGTAAAATATTTATCATATATTTCAGTAATTGAAGAAAAACTGCATAAAGTAAAAATTAAAGTGGAAGGAAAGTTAGATGTATGCATTCACATTAAATGGTATTTAATTATGTGGGAGATTCGTATTTAAAGGTATTACATTAACTTAAATACTATTATTTCATTGAAATGATTTTAAGGGAACAAAAGTTGAAGATTTGTTTATAAAAATATATAGAAATACAACTCTGGATATTAGTCAGTTTGGTTTGGTCGAAAGACAATTCAATTCATCTTACATATATGGTCTGTGATCGGTATACTTGAAAAACTGTACAAATATTGGTATAGATATTATTTTTAGAAACTATTGGACCATTATACAGACCATTACCAGACAATACTTAAATTCTAAAACTGCGATCTACTAAAAGAACAGGACCCCTAATTTCTTTGATATAGACACTTAAGACTTTAATAAGCTATAAATTACCTTATTAAACAAATCTTACAATTTCCTATCCATCTTCGCTCCATAAAAAAAAACTAATGGTTTTCCTTTTCACTTTCTTCTTTGCCCAGCATGTTTTATGCCGTTATTGCAGTCCGTGCACAATGAGTGTGGAGTTGGTCGCTGATTGTTCAAACTTATTTATTTCACAATTATTTACTTGTAAACGTTGCTGTTGTTGTTGCTTTTGGGCCAATGCGTTTTTGCTATTCTGTATCCAGGCTTCTCCTTCTACACTGCGCTGGCATTTCTTTCGCATCTTTTGTTATTTTTTCATAGCCGCTGCTTTTACTAATGTTAGTTTAATGGAAGTTTCCGTTGCATTATCAAATTAGTTTGGGAATTTTTTGCTTTGATTTCTGATTCGTTTTTACACAGCAACTGCTTTTTGGTGATTTAAGAGGATTATTTTTAATCCTTGATATAGAAGAACACAAAATGAGTTAAGCAGTGTTCTATTTGTACTAATAAAATATCAAAATTAAATTAATGTTATATAGTATATCGCAGTATCGAATGAGAACGTTCTCGTACTATTTCTAGATCGCCGAAGATTTTGCATCACTCCAACACATTGCGAGTAAACTTGACGTAATCTGCATTTCATAAGCCATTACTTAAAGTGAAAACAAATAGAGAGCTGAGCAGATTTAAAAGTGATATGATTTATCAGAGCTTTTGACGAAAGTAAATAACAAAAAAATTTAAGCACATAATAAATGAGAAAAATAGAAGTGATTTGGTCTTTCATAGGAAGGCAAATAGTTTAAAAATATGCCTCAAAATAAACACATCGCATATATACAGTAACGTGCAAAAATATTTTTGGTTTGACTTATTAAAAGTCTCGGAAGAATTGTTTTAATTTGAAGGGTAAAAAAAGTCAAAACTCTTGGAAACTATTAGAGATTTTCTTGTATAACTGTATTCAATATTCCGAAACCGCTTGAGATGGTTAAAACACTAAGTTGGACTTGGTACTGATCACTCTCCCTACTATGCATTGGACTAAGTGCAATAAAATGCAAAAATGTGAATATTTAATAAAAATGTATATTTCACAGTTGAAATAAATGCACCGATAAATGAACCGAACTTAATTTGCTTGACAAGCATGTCGTTTTTATTGAACGAAGCCCATTTAATCCTTAAATTATTTCAATATCCAACAAAGGTTTTAGGTACTTTCATATAAAAATATAAAAATTATTTTTTACTGACACACTTCACAATTATATGCCATTATTATGCCATTTCACACAGCCACTATCACTGCTAATTGGCCAAAAGTTCTCTGCCACCCTACTCACTCAAATGAAAGCAATTATAAATTTCAAAAGAGTAATTCCAAGGTGCGGTGACACGCTCGACCAGAAGACTAAGCCAGACAAATGTTGAATTTTGCATATCCAGAAATATACAACAAATACTCTGCTTCTTCAATATTTCTAGCTGCTCCGCTGTTGGAGTTCCCGTGTGCGAATACCAACCATGCCAAGTGACACTGAAAAGGAGCAAATAAGCTTAATTATTTCGAGCGTTTTTTCCCATACAAGAACAACAAATGAGATTAAGCTATTACCGCGACTAAGCAGCGCCGTCGCACTGCTGACATTGCAGAACAGCACGGCAGCGGCGAGTTGTGGAAGTCGGCGTTGATCTCATTATAAATGTAATTTATTGTGTGCAGGTGAAATGCAATTAAGCACCGTGAAATTAAAATTCAACGCGCTGCAAAAGAGCAAACGCCGCAGAGCGCAAGGAAGACACAAAGAGACGAAGTGCAAGCGTATGCAAATAAGATGATTGAGATTTATTTTTCATTACAAAAATAAGCTTATTGTGTGCAACAATAAAGGAGAGTCTCCGGTTGGTGTGCTGACACGGCGTATGAGTAACCAAATACGCTGTTAATTAAAATGTGCGGTGTGTATGACACATAGCATGAAATTGAAAATGAAAATAGCAAATGTAAAATGGTGAAAATGTTTGCAGATGACGTAAGGAGTATAAAGAAGATATTTTGATTTACAAAAACTTAGAAACGAGCTTAAAATAATGTTCGAGCAAAGCAGATTGGCTTCCTTCAAAGCTCGTGAATGACAGCTAAAAAGTGTTCAGATTATTAAGAGGATTAATTAAAACATCTCAAAATTTGAAAACTGCTCTGCAACACCGTTGCAAATTTGCAAATTTCTTACTGCTTGACGCTTCTTCTCTGTGCTAGCGTTGAAAGCTGCAGCTGTAACTTCCCCAGCAACTATGAGTATGCAATTGCTTGAGTGATGATAAATAGCAGAACCGAATTGCAGAATCAGTAAAAACGGATTGCGAAGCCAAGCGAATTTGGGTTGCATTTGCTTCAAATAATTGCATAAGTAAACGCATTAGGGTGGTGCTTAAATTAAAATCAATTTTATTACATAAAAGTAGTTAGAGGTCAGGCCGATAATATTAAAGCAATGAAGATATGATATGCAAGATTTCTTTTAGTAAACAAGTGTTTTAAATTTTGTAATTGTCAAACTTTTTTTATTTATTATGTTGATAAACATTCACCTGAAGTACGATAGTACGATTCTGTTGTAATAATAGCTTACTTTGCTTACATAGCTTTGTTAAAAAAAAAATTCAAAAAATTCCCGTGGGTTTTTGAACACACCTCGCAAATAAAATAAGGACGACGGGATTATTACTAATTTTTCTGAATAATTTTGGAATCACCTTAATATACATATCAGTATCTAAATAATTCTGTTACAATTTCATTCTCTTAGGAGTCAGCCCTCAATATATATGTATTTACATTTATTTCCGACGCTTTTGTGAATTTGAATAAATAAAATGTTTTTGCATATAAATACACACATTCACACATTCGCACTTGCAGCCAGTTGTACAAATTGCGAACTACAAATGCATCTCCATCACTGATATCATTTGCGAAATTTGTTGAGATTTATGCATCATTATGTAGTCACATGGCTTCTGTTGCTTTTTGTCACGAAAAATCGCTTGTTGCTTCAGCTCGCAAAGATTCTTTGACTGATTTGATGGCGCCATGGCGCATTTGTATGTGTCTACACTTGTGTGTGTATGCATGTGAGCACGAGCACTTTAATTAATGTTTCGCTGCCTGCCTTTGACAGACAACGTGATTTTTCACTGCTGCCAATGCGATGAAGATAAATAAAGACACGAAGGGAAGATCCTCTACTCGGTAGTTACGTCTTGTTTCACAGTGTTGTAGTGGAGAAGATTGCGATTTGTAAGAAGCCTTATCTCTTACATTTCATGATGACTTTGTTAATATATTTTCAACTTTTGAAAATAAATGGAAATAAAACGAGTAAATTCGGGGCAGCCGCTCATTATATACTATCCCAATTTGTAAGAATCAAATAGCAAGTAAATTTAAAATCTGTTGTTCAAGGCCCCATAACAATAACCAGTAATTTGATCGAACGGGAAGAAGAGATGCCTACTTCCCTGTTTCCGAAGCACAGATCGCATGGGCATATGCCTTGTGAACTTCATATTTTTCAGTTCCCTTCTTTTTAAAAGCCTTTTGGTTTCTTTGTATAACTTGAATTTGTAATCTTAGAAGAACACTGTTCCTCCATAATTTTCAATATTTAGAGATAGATTTTAGGATTCAAAAACCATAGTTGTTAGGAACCCTCTCCAACAGAACAAAAAAAAAAACTTCATCGAAATCATTTTTTTTTAAATGCAGAAATCTGAAAAGCTTAATATTTTGATAATTTTGAATATATAATTATGATTTTATGGACAATTTCGACAATTAATTAATCTGGATAGTTGTAACTTGGATTTCTTCCTACAATTAAGAACATCGATTATGTGGTATTCTGGTATTCTGGTATTCTGATTATATTTCAACATTTTCGAATGCAAACCTTTCTTCGTGTGTATATCGACCGACTTACATATTTATATTCAACATTGCCGCATAAATGTGCGTTGTTGCATACCAAACCAGATGCTCTTTGAATGCGAGAGGAATGAATGAGAATTAATTGACAGTGCCAAGTGCCACATGCACTTAATAAATAACAGTAGAATTTACTACAGTTAATTGTAGTGTATATTACGAATATATGGTTAATAATACAAACATACATAATTTAGCACTTTCAAGATGAAATATTTTTGATTTCGCATTAATTGGAATTCTAATATGTTTGAGACAAGTGTAGACAAGATATTTCTCTGTTGTTTTTGTAGAACTAAATGTCTGTATGCAGAACTCAACTGTCACAAAGATAATTATAGGGAGGTTAGAGGTGTCTACAACAGATATATATTTCTTGAATATTTGTATATAATAAATGCAGAAAATTGCTTTTAAACTATTTACTAATGAGATTAATTAAACAAGATAAAATTAATTTAATATATTAAATATGTATGTACAGAGTCATCAATAAACGTTCAACAACAGTCATTCAAAATATGCGCTTAATTTTATTCAAACTTCTCCCACACGACATACACTCCATCGAGTAAATTTGTCGCTTAACACACAAAAGCGTGAAGTTTAATTTTCAAGTGGCAAAGACAATGAAGCTGAAGCGGAAGCCAGAACTTGCAGAAAAAGCGCGCGACCAACTGCGACTTGAGACAAAGAAAACTTTCAGCTGCACAGCCACTACTATGTGGCAGAAGAGCAGATGAGCAGAAGGAGCTGACATGCAAAGGACCTTTAAGGCGCTAAGTAAGTAAGTTCAAAATAATTTAATGACAGCACAAATAAATTATTTAGCAATTTGCTGAGACATTGCGAAACTTTAAAATGCATGTTAGCAGTTACTAAACACTAACTAAGTTTCACGGACTAACATGACTACAGAGAAAGTTCGTTGAAGGGTTTAAATAATTTAAATTTATGAAATTGAAGCAAGTTAGTTCAAGGCTTTAGTTTCTGCGCATAACACTGAAGCACCAAATTCAACTCAATTAAATTGCCATTGAAACCGCAAACAAGCGGCTATTAATTCATCTATATATATCATTTGTCTGAATGAACTGCATGTGAGTGTATACCCTCCGTTCCGCACAATAGTAATTATGTAAATGCATGCGTGCCTTTAATTGTACTCGGGCAATTAACATCAGCAATCAATGTCAAATTCACACTCCGTAGCGTTTAGCTTCTATTCTATACTACGGTGCTACTTGGTATGAATCATACGTGCTCTGGTACAACATGACGTATGAGTGACGGGCAAATTACACAAACGAATTGCCTCAAACATAATCACCATCTGGTTCGTATAATATTTCGAAGCAACAGGTTAAGTAATTTAACTTATTTAATATTGAAATAGATTCAATTTAGTTTGAAACTCTTTTATTAGAAAATAACTTAATAACAAGTAAGGAAGGGCTAAGTTCGGGTGTAACCGAACATTTTATACTCTCGCAATTTATTTATTTAACTTTATTTATCTATACTAATATTATAAAGAGGAAATGTTTGTTTTTTTGTTTGTTTGTGTCGAATAGGCTCCGAAACTACTGAACCGATTTGAAAAATTCTTTCACCGTTGGAAAGCTATACTATCCCTGAGTGACATAGGCTATATTTAGTTTTAAAAAAAATAGGGTTCCTTACCAGAAATCCGATAATGTAATAAAAAAATACCAAAAAACTTTCTTTAATCGCGATTGCTGCGAAAATGATTGAAGATATAACAAAGTGATGTACTACAATTTTGTAGAACTTATCATTATCTACAAAAAACGTCGCGACATCATACCTCTAACTATTATAGTTTTGTCACAATAAGCGATTTTATATAAAAAATTAATTAAAATACCACTACTTGAAAAGGCTCTTTATTTATACCTTAGTATTAATCCTTATCGAAATAAATGATTTATTATCGCTTCAAAACCTTTATATGACTTTTTGAATTATTAGATTCTGACATTCCATTCAAAAGATATCACGAGTTAAAAATTTTGAAATTTTTCGACGGCTAATTATGCGTTGTAGAGTTGTAGGCGCCACTCAGGCACGGAGGTACGGGAGGGGGGTTAAGATCACTCGCGCGGTCCATTCCCTACTGAATGGTCCTGTGTCGCTTGATAATAATATAATATAAAAATGAATTGCTGTTCGTTTGTGCCGCAAAAAAACGAGAACGGCCAAACCGATCTGGCTAATTTTAGTCTTGAAATATTCGTGGAAGGCCAGAAAAAGATTAGAAAGTGAGTAAATATGGAAAAATTGCGAGGAATATAATAATAAGAGAATTTTATTCGAGTTGACAAGAAAAATATAAAAAGAGAAAACAAAAAAAAATATTTTGAAGGTTATCATTGTTGCTTTGTTAAAATATTTTTGTTATTGTTCAATTGTATAAGGTTGTGTCGATAGCCCAAAACAATTTGTAACAAATAAGGAAAGGCTAAGTTCGGGTCCAACCGAACATTTTATACTCTCACAATTTATTGATGTAATTTTATTAAGATAACACACAATTTTACCTATATATTCGAATATATATAAAGTCCAATAGAAAATCATCATATATAGTATATGAGGGCTGATGTAATTCCAGAACCAATTTCACTCATTTTCACCACCGAGGTTAACGGGAATATGGACATACGGCAATTGCAAATGAACGAAACACCAGTAGGCAAATTCGTCAAAAATAGCGCTATAACGAACTTTAAAAGATCTAGATTGTCGATGAACGTTTTTGGTGGAGCCAGGATTCTGTTAGTAGGTGATTTACGCCAGACTCTTCCAATTATTCCTGGATCAACTGTTACTGACGGGCTAATCGCATGCCTAAAATCATTTCATTTGTGGCGACACATAAAGAATCGCCAATTAACAACTAACATATGAGTGTTTTTGCAACAATATCAAATTGCGATTGTAGAAGTAGTTGGCAGTTGACACCTCGATGGATTAATAGCATTTCGAACAGATTTCTGTCACTTCATTGACTCGAAAGAGAAGTTTTCCTGACATGAAACCTCAATATGATAACCATAAAGGACTGATTGAATGACCTATATTGGTGGTAAAAAAAAATATCGATGATCTTAATGCGACAATTTCGAATTTCGGTCCAAGAGAGTTGACACAGCTACAATCCTGGTTTGTAGCGTAGCCAATTATCGCCAAACTATTTCTAATTACCTGTACTTTGCAATTAAAAGTAGTGTGAGTTGTAATCATTCTGCGTAACATAAATCAACCTCGAGTAATCAATATCGTCGCCGAAGCCAAGATTGGACCAACTTAATTTAATGTATACCTTAGCCACAAAAACGTGTGGCCGGGTCTGCTAGTATTATATAATACACAATTTGACCCACATATTCGTCATATATATTGTATAAAGTCCATTGAAAGTTGGAAACCATAATATTATGTTAGTAGCACTGAGATCCTCATGTTCGATATATGAGGCCTTGAAAACCTATGGTCCGACCTTTGCGATTTGTAGAATGGGGCTTCCACACTATAAAGGTAGTATTTGTGCAAAGTTCTGCATCGATATCTTCACTAGTGCTTACTTTATATATTGTAAAGTAAACGATTCAGATTGTCTTCAAAGTTCTGGTATATAGGAAGTAGGCGTGGTTGTGAAGCGATTTGGCCTATTTTCCCAATATATCATTGGGATGTAAGGAAACTACTACAAACCAAGTTTCATTGAAATCGGTCGAGTAGTTCCTGAGATATGGTTTTTGACCCATAAGTGGGCGACGCCACGCCCATTTTCCATTTTGTAAAAAAATCCGAGTGCAGCTTCCTTCTGCCATTTCTTATGTGAAATTTAGTGTTTCTGACGTTTTTCCTTAGCGAGTTAACCCTCTTTTAGTAATTTTCAACCTAACTTTTGTATGGGAGGTGGGCGTGGTTATGATCCAATTTCTTTCATTTTTGGACTGTATAAGGAAGTGACTTAAAAAAACGACTGCAGAAAGTTTGGTTTATATAGCTCTATTGGTTTGCGAGATATGTGCAAAAGACTTAGTAGGGGGCGGGGCCACACCCACTTCCCCAAAAGAATTACATCCAAATATGCCCCTTCAAAGTGCGATCCTTCATACCAAATTTTATTTCCATAGCTTTATTTATGGCTTAGTTATGGCACTTTATGTGTTTTCGGTTTTCATTTTGTGGGCGTGGAAGTGGTCCGATTTTGCTCATTTTCGAAAGCAACCTTCCTATGGTGCCAAGAAATGAGTGTGCCAAGTTTCATCAAGATATTTTAATTTTTACTCAAGTTACAGCTTGCACAGACGGACGGACGGACGGACAGACAGACATTCGGATTTGAACTCCACTCTTCACCCTGATCACTTTGGTATATATAACCCTATATCTAGCTCGTTTAGTTTTGGGTGTTACAAACAACCGTTATGTGAACAAAACTATAATACTCTCTTTAGCAACATTTGTTGCGAGAGTATAAAAATATGTAAATGCCATTCGGAGCCTGCAAGGAATCTAGAATCTGAAAAAAATTACTTAGAAACAGAAGTGTATTATGTATAGGAGAGAGTTACACCGCTTATTCAATAAATTAGGCAAACAAATTTTAATGACATCATCAAATTTAGCAATTACAATATCACGTAACACATAAAAATAATATCGTTGTTGTTGCTACATTTAAATATAAACCTGAATTTGTCAAAAGGCTTTCAAAAGCATAAAAGAATTTAAAATTATATAAGTGTCAAAATTTTCTAAGAAATATGATCAAATAGGCAGCGAGAACTCAACCGCATATTTTTAGCATACTTCAGGGCGCATTTGCTCATATTTCCATATTCAAAGGGATCATTATACTCTCTACTTTTGAGCCTGAGATAAATCGAGTGGAACTTATTAATCATCAAACAGACAGTGAATACATTTTGCTAACTTTATTTGTCAGCTGCAGTTGCTTAATTTGACGAGGGTTGTTGCTGGCTATCAGACATCAAATGACACCTAACCATTTCCGTCGTAAAATGATACAATTTCGAGCTTCTTTCTGCTTATTTATAAAAATGTAGACATAAAAGTATTTTATTACAATTTTTTTGATCTATTTATAGCTGTTTTTTCTTTAATGAGAATATTTATGTCATCGTTCCTCGCCTTTCCTCACTGTGGATTATAAGATTCCAATAAGGAGGGAATATACACGCTCTTGCCCACTTGTAAATACTTCGTTGATAAATATGTCATAGATTTAGCTGAGTCACGGTGGAAATAATCGCTGATTTGGTCAACAAGTATAAGAATCACAACGGACTCGGAACTTGCATACAAGTACATAGTAAAAATTAATGAATTGATTAACTTTATCAAGGCCACCGAATAGCTCAGAGACAAATGGTAGTCTGAGGGGATATTTTAATAACTCTGAACTCTGTACAGTAGGGTGTATGTGTAAGGTCCTAATCCTTGCCACTTACACATTATTATTTCCAACAATTGCGGCAAATTGATCACTGTATGCTACTATTACTATTTACCGGTTTTACTTATTTCAGTTCGATTTTATCGCAAAGAGGATTAAAATAGTTTAATTAAAATATCGAATAGAAGACACAAATTTCCAATTTCCCAACCAAAATACATCGCATTATCCATACACCACATGCCTATCTCAGCAAAACACAGGCCAAACCGCAACATGCGTTGCACAAATTCAATGAAAAACATTCTAAACCCACAAAAAAAATCGAAAACTGACAAACAAATAAACTAATTTTCGCGCACAATGCATAAAGTTGGCAAGCCAGCCAACCGCTACGCCCACAATTGGCAACTTGATCAAATTTCCGCAAATACATTGCTTTTTTTTTGTTGTTGCTGTTTTTTCCACGAGCTGCGTCGAAAAGCAGCCATAAATTAACTAAATTTACATGAAAAACAGACAAAGCTGCGTAAAATAACCGCGTAAGCTTGTTTGTCCGCAGTCCGCAGATCTCCGCGCTAACAAGCGACTGTGCGCCCAAAATAGACTAACACAAGCGATTGAAGCGCTGCGTGTACGCTGTCCGTCGTTGAACAGCTGCCAAATTGTGTAATGAATAAAAGTACATTTCGTTGTTGAACATTGAGTAATAATCAGCGGTGGCAGGCGCTGAGCCGCTGCCGAGCGCATCACTAAGCTGTGCACACTCACAAGCGCTGACTAGCCTACCACGCTGCCTCATTCAATGGTGCTTTGCCTATTTACTGTTGTTGTTATTGTTGGCTATTTGAGTGAATTCTGCTTGTATTTATGTTGAAGACACTGTGGAGGAAGGGACGGGGTGTCATGAGGGCTAGCGTTAAATTGAAATTGCCGAAATTTGAATTTTCAGTTGAAAGGCGCTCAATCGAATGAATGCAAATTGATGAAATTTTGTGGCGACAACAGCAACACACACACACATACACTCAAATGGGCACTTGCAGACAAACGCGCATTCATAAATTCTATGCGATTATGTTGTTAGCGCGAAATAATTAAACTTTTTGCTCTTGCCAATTTGCAAGCAATACACAGTCCGTGAATGTATAATTTTAACGGATTAAAATAATTTTTAAATTAAAGTTACATTTATAAGTGAACCGCTGTTTCTATTACAATTTATAGTAGGATAATGCCGTAAAGTTTCCTTTGCAAATTAATGCTGATATAATACTTTTTCATTTTGTGCATCTGACCTAGAAATTTTTGAAAGGGACCAACTACAATAAGGTTGGATTAATCCCATTTTCCATTTTTTATACCAATCTGACTGCTTTTTCTACCATATTTTGTATTAAACTTCGTGCTTCAGGCGTCTAGTTGCTCAAAATTCTAAGATGTAAACGTAAACCATATTTATTTTAAGAATATTTAATTTCGATCATTTTCCTTTGGATTCTTGCGTTTTCATCACCTTTTGCTTTTCAATACACATCATAGAGATGATATGCATTTACCATACGATTTGTGCAACAGCGTTAGAGTAACTTATGACATGCTAACCCGCAACAGACTGTAGCTTCCAAGCTGCAAGCTCCTTCAGCGCCGGAAAAACACTTTCACACACACCAACCGAGAGACGCGCGTTACTTAAAGTTGCATGCAACATTCACATACCAACTGCGTGCCGCCGCAGACAGTCACGATGCGCCGCAAAGAAAATGCCAACAAAACGCCTTGGCTCTACTCACATGCATAGGAAATAATATAATACAGAACATAAGTTAGTTGCATTTGTGTGTGTATGTGTTGGGAGCTACATTGAAAGGAGTATAGAAGAAATTGTGCGAGCAACAGTTGAGTATGTCGCTGCAGCTACTTTGTTTGGATGTGTTGCATGTGTGCTTTATTTAACTGTTTCGCTTGCGGTTGCATGACACAACCAAATAAATTATGGCGCAGATGCCAGCCAACGAAATGAGATGGCGATTAAAATAAATTAGTGCCACAATTTATAATGAAAGAGCGAGGAAAAGAGAGTAAATTCAGAGCGAAAACAAGTTTTCAAACTTTTACTAAATAAAGATGTTGCTTGAAACCAAAAATGCACGATTAATGTTTAGAGGCAGGAGACTACTGCGAGGGATAGAGGAAAAGCAACTAATCACAGTGAGAGCACATATTTTACCAATTCACACATGAAAAAGAAATTGCAATGATACAAACACAAACTACAAGCTCTCTGGTGTCACATAAAGAAAATATAAATATCCCAGGCAGTGAGCACTTTCCTCGAAAATCCTTTGTATGCACCTCCCTGGACGTATTATAAAAGGAGCTGCAAAAACAAGGCAAATTAATCCCACAGACACGAAATTAGATAAACAACTTCCTTGCCAGTTCCAAGTTGCAAGATGGCGTCTCCACTCATTAGGCTCATGTTTGCATTCAACCTGCCAAAATTGCTGATTGCTGCAATCTGATACGGAAGTTGTAGGCAAATTGTCGGAATATGTAGATGAAGTAATCAGCCAGCGACAACTTCCATGTGAGGAGTGGGGCAGCATATGTAGAAGTGTGTATGTGTGTTGGATTGCGTGTTGATTTCGTTGCCAAAATATTGCATTTGGGATAGTCATTATCTGGCTCTGTAACTATTCTTAACGAAAAGCAACGGTAATTTACAAACAAAAGATGGCACAAACTTTGTTTGACGGAGTCAAAGAGGTGGATAAATTATTGCTTGTGTTTTGTAAGGCAGCTGCATATGTGAGAAAAATAAAAAAATAGAAATTCAAGTATTTTTTTTGTTTTTTTTTTTTCAATTTTTAGGTTGCAATTTCATAATGAACAGACTTACACCTGAACGACGTTTACTACTGGCTACGGAGCCAATTGCTGTAAAATGTGGTCGTAAATAGGGCATATTATTCGATCTAGCCGCGGCCGTCACTTGTCCGAAATCTTTTTTAAAACATAATAAGCTTCTTTATAAATAAGCTAAATTCTTTACCATAATATTAAACTCTATGCGTTTTATTTCTTCTTTATTTATTTATGTAATATATAAGTGCCTTCATACTTTAACGAAATTCCTTATTCATTATAGATCATTAGAAAACTGAAATATTTGGCATGATGTTTTATTAACTCTCTTCTCCACGCCCCTAGGGAAAACTTTGAAGTAATTGCACTCAACTATCTGCGCAAACTTCGCTAAAATAATAACTGAAATATGTTAGTAATAAATTCTCGCCCACTTGCGCCTGCGCCTTTGAGATGCTATCTGCCGCTAACCAATTGACTGTGTCCACACAAACAGTTAAGAAGGCAGCCGACAATGACAGAGGGTACAGCAAAAAGTTGAATTTGACGACACTGACAAAGAAAGCAGTTGCCGGATGGCAAACTGAAAGTAAACGACTCCGCCGACATTTTGCGAGTATATAAATTCCGCGAAAACCGAAAACTGAACTTTGACTGCAGTATAGGACAGCTGGCTGAGAAAGCGTGAACTAACTTTATTCCATTCAATGCCGTGGCAGCCGCGACAAATCCGCTAAGATATCTGACATGCAGCGATACGGCATAGTTGCAGAGTTCGCCTATTTTCGCGGCAAAAGTCTTTGACGGAAAATCTCGCTGCAGTTGGAATTACTTTAAAGTGTTTGAATATCATTTGAATGGCGTGTGGTGAAATGGGGGGCTATGTGTGGTGTATAGAGTAGGACGCGGACGACTTTGTTACCACTTGAATCACTGGCTTTCTTTGTAAATTGCGGAAATGGCAGCAGAAATCTGAATATCCGTTGAGGTTTAGTGAGCTAAGCGTGAATTTAATGGCATTTAAATGATTTCTAGTTGTGTGTATAATGCGTAAGGAAACTATTTACGAACATAACCTCAAGAGAGGAGTGGTGTGGTATGTTCTAAATGTCGTACAAACTGCAGAATTTATTTCTATAACAGCAATATTTGTCAGATTTAATTTTTTTTAGAGATATTACTTCTTCAAAATTGTCTTTGTCACAATTGAAATTATTTTTAAATTCCCGTTATTTTTTGAAAACACCCCTAAATCGGTTACGCATTTGAATGAGAGTTAAATATCTTATCGTTGACCCCATTCACGCAACAGGAAGTCCAATGATATTGCAACGTGATTTCCAAAAACAACAAATTTTTATTTGTCATTTGTGCGCTTATAAGCGCCATTTCCTCAGCGTTGTCACAAAAGAAGAAGAAGAAAATCCAGTTGGGCAAACGAGTTGATGAGCAAACTTTTCGCGGTGCTTCTTTCCTTTCGGGAACGTGGCGGTGCAAATTATGATTGCGCGCCATTTCTATGCAAATGTCTGACTCCCTGAAGTTTCAATGACTTGACACATTTTTTACAGTAGACCAACAGCAAGAGGCAGAAGAGTGAAGCATCAAATAGCATAATTTTTTGCATAAACAAATAGAATTTGGATGCAGTAAGCTCTTAAAAAAATTTAAAAATATATTTTTAGCAAATAAGCTTCATACAGCGCTGAAAAAAACCCGAAAATCATCATTTTCTCTACAGCCATTTGCTTATTATCCCATTTTGTCACCATAAACCCATAAATCCACCAACACAAAAGCGCAGGCAGCGCACTGCAGACGCCGCTTCAAGCGGTTTCATTGCCAACATATTTCAACTGATCCGAGCACACATTAAACGCAACAAATTACAACTGCAATAAATCGTCTGCACTTGGCGTGAGTGGGTGGCATATAAACTTACTTCCCACTTGCTCTTAGTACTTGCCACATTCCACTCCCCACTTGCCGAGCTCTTGTCACTTGCTGAACTCGAAGCTTGCGGTGTCAAGCGTAGCCAAAATGCGGCGCACCCACACAGACACTGTATAATCGAATATATAATATATATGTCTTCATGCGTGTGTGTAATGTTTGCTTACAGCTAGTATTAACATAATGGCTGGCAGAGATACTTACACACATGTAACCATGCAAAAATTACGCTCTTAACGTTTAAGTATTCTGTAGGAGTCTTTATCTTTAGTAAATGTTTTTTGGTTTGTTTTGAGATTACAAGTGCCTCATATATTTGTTACAGAGCTTAGCTTTAGTTAGAGATGCCAACAAGTCAAGTGCGATAAAGTAGTCACTGGATAAAATTAACTAGAAAAATATCATCTTTTCGTTCATCATTCTAGAAATATTATCTGTTACTAGTTTTTGAGAAAAATGAAGTCGATAATTCTGAATTTGGTTTGCAAATTATAAATTTCTCTCTCAAATTTAGCAATGTTAATTGGTAAGCTTGACCTCTGTATAATTAATGTGAGATTAAAGTCCTTTGAATGTGCCTTCTACTCCTTTCATCTTAAACTTCTACAAAAATTCATTTATTAGAAGAAAAAAACTATATTATAAAACTTTGAAAAAATATTCCATATTTTCCAACATTTTTAAATCGAAATCTGAAAATATTTCGAACCAAAGCTTTAATTTCATACACCATGATATGAATACAAGTATAGTTCCCACCATGTGCTCGCATGCAAATGAGTTGTAAAATGTTTTAAAAATACGAGCATATTCTTTTACAATATGTTGAGTGAATTCCCAAAATAAATTTTCAAGAACACTTCGTTGCATTGACTTACGTATGCCCAGCGTACATGCATGTACTGTGCAACACAACTACTTCCGCCCACACCCACTCGCTCTCTCTCTCTCTCTCTCGCATACACTTTTTGGCTGTTGAATAAATAAATATCATTTTATTGTTAAGCGCCTTCGCTTTTACTCTTCGACAACAGCATGAAAAATGTACTACATTATTGGGCTCATAAATCATTTAAAGCCACCATTGTGTGCAGCTAAGCACTACAAAGTTGCACGTCTTGTTGATGTTTTTCTTTTTTCCTACATCCTACTACTTTGGTATTTCCTTGTAACGTAGTTGGAGTGCAACATTTTCTTGTGCATGCGAGTGTAAAATACATGCTTGGTATACCATTATAAACATATAAGGTCTATAATATATGGGTTGTTGTGGTTTGATCGACGCCTGCAATATGCGCTGCATGTGGGAGGTGCCAAGGAGTTGAGTTCGATAATATTAATGGAGACATTAAGGCTGTAGTTTATAATACTTTGTTTTTGCATAATAAAGTTGCTCCTGGTGTTGAAAATTTACTAGTTTAACTCAAATTATTCCGAAGTATTTGCACAAGTCAAAAATAGTTACGTATACGCCGTGTTGTCAAATTTAATAAAGACTAAATGGTCATATTTGTAACTTTCTTTGAAGTGAGAGTATAATATACCTAACATTTCTCCACAAACCTAGTTTAATGAGACACTAATCAATTCATAAATTATATACTGCTTATAACCACTGATAGCCCATAATAAATGCGTCGATTGCTTTGTGTTGCAGACTTTACAGGCCATTAAATTTCATATTTATTCCACCTTCACAACTCATACCACGCATTCATGTATCTGCAATTTACTTTTTGCACCGAACGGCAGTTTTTAATTGAAAAAATTCACCCTGGCAATTGTCAAATGGTCGCCGGCGAAAACGGTTGGTCACTCCTATCCGCCATCTATTTGCCGGTTCGCCAACTATTAAAATCGTATAAATTTTTAAAACATATGCGATTATTGACCTTTGCCACAGCCGAGTATGTGTGTATAGCCACAGCCACTGCGGCAGTCACGCTATTTATTGCTACTGTACTGTTATAATATATTTATGAATGTGTGCCTGCTAAATAGGCCATAAACGCCTGTGGCCGTGTGGCGCTGCAAATAAATTAAATTTTTGTTTATTTAAAAAATAAGTCCACCACTCTATTTCCTTTTATACTTTTTTATTATTTCATGATACTGTTATTCTTTAGTGTTGAGTTGCTACTGTTTGTGGGTAGAAATGTGTATACATAGAGAGATTCTGATAGTCACTAGGATATTACTACAGGAATGAAAATTTGTTTCTGTCAAAATACCAAAAATTATCTTTTTTTAATAATATCTTTTGACTATCTAGTTTCATCCAATGGAGAGAAGTATTATTTTCACAATTAATTCACATTTAAATTGAATAAAAATTAAGATATATTTCGAAAAATTTAAAGGAAATTAAATTAAATTACTAATGATCGCACTTTGTGCTCTACAAAACAAATCAGTATGCTTTACTATGCATCAGCTTACAACGCTAAATTTACTAACCTATATTTCCATCTAATATTGGAGCAATAAATTAGGACTTCAATTACAAAAAAATATGAATTTTACTCCAAAATCTCAGACAAATATGTATTCAGTGAATACTCTCATCATGCTTTAGTATTAAGCCTCCTTTGGTTTGCGTACTGAATAACTGCATTTGTTTTAAGAAATCAGAGCGTGAGTAATAAACGCTTCTAATTAAATTCCCGCGTGCTTTGTGTTTTAGTATTAGTTTGCTATTAAGACACTTAACGAATTTGAAGCCTTAGCAAAGCAATTTTGAGCTGTTTAATTAGAAGTTAGGATAATAGTAATTTACTAAATTTAATTTTATACCAAAGTCACCAGAAATGTATATCAGCCTGCGTATCAGAGAAAAAAATTCGTTCAAAAGCTTAAGTCATAAAATAACACAAATTGTACAATATTTTGATTTTTGGTATGCTGATAAATTTTTGATTTTTCGGAAAATCTAAACAATATAAAAATTTGATCGAAAAAAATCATTTAATTTAATTAAAATATCAGCGGCTTACAATAAAATTAGGTATAAAAATTCAAAATATTCATTAAGGATTTTTCAATTGATTCATATCGTCATTACTAGTTGAAAAATATTTTTCAATTTACATATACAATAATATCAAACAGGTGACAAACATTTACACAGCTTGTTCGATTGCTAGTCGGTTACCAGATAACCTGCCGTTACATTAAATTTTGAGTTTCTTTTCTCAGCATTAAAATCTTTATTTTCCAAGTCTGCTTGCCAAGATTAAAAAAAAACTCCACTACAAACCCACTTAAACTCGCATTGTGCACCGCACTTTATCTCATCTATTCGTGCCATGCTAAATTAACACTTTTTCTCAATTTGCACAAATACCAATTTTGTGCACTCAACACGCCTTATTTGTGTTTCGCTCCATTCGCTTTGCCGATTTTGTCTTTCGCACTTCTTTACCAAGCAACCAAATCTCGGCTCATTTATTTCGCAAGCTTGTGGACTTGTTACGAATGAAATTGGCTGACCAGTTGGCTTATCAAACGATTAATTATGCCGTTGTATGTGTGTTGGTGTGGGTGTGTGCTTTCGCTCGAAAGGCTGTACATCAAGTTCTTATCCGTTTTATCTTTCACTTGCGGGCGTCGCTCGCCCCTCGCGTTGTGTCTCGTGGACGCGCCTCTGTGTGTGTGTGGATTGCCGACAGTTTAATTTGCCAGAAGCTCATCGGACGCTAAACAAATGGCTGGCATTGCTATAACAAATTAAGCACTCTCCACTTACCTCAGTGCCAAACTTCGCACCAACCGACCGTCGTACGAACATTCAGCGTTGAATGGAAAACCAGCAAGCGGCAACAAACAAGTAAATTCGGAGTCTATTTCAACAACTAAGCGCTCACCGGCGCACTTAAGTGATACAAATTAGAAGGCGTGTGCGCTGAGAAGCGATTATTCCGGTTGTTGATTCTTCATTGCTACTAATTCGCAGCGCAGTAGCGCGATATAAGAGAAGGGCAAATTTAAGACTCTGCTGATACAAACGGTAATTATTTGGGGAGTGGAACACAATGTGAGGAGTGGAGATCCAAAACCTAAAAATAATAAAAATAATGTTGTTCGGTTTTATCTATAATTATTTGAAGATGCTTAATAATCTTTAAATTATTTTTGGATCAATGAAATACTATTGTGTGTATTTCATAAACAGTTTGGATCCTCCACACATCCCTTTAAAGTACGCCCTTACTTTTACCGCTATAGACATTTATATACATCCATAGTTTTAATAATTCGTGGTTTATATTTAGCCAACACCAAACCAAGTTTGCCTAAGGCTATAAATGGAGACTACACCCCTTGCTAAAATACGACAGGCACCCCAAGCAGGTCACATGCCGAATTCACCAAATGCGATTAGCATTGCGGCCACTAACAACAGCTCCATGTAAGCCATATGTAAATCTGCAAACATAACCAAAATTACATAAAATTGTAAATGAGTGAGGGCAAATGGCAAAGTGAATCCACTTGAGGTCGAGAAATAGCTTTTGCTGAAAATGAAATGGAAAAGCGAAGTTGCATCACCATTTTAGAATGCAAATGTGAGACAATTCCTAAATTAAAAAGAAATGTTGGTAATTTTTATATGAAATCATTCAATTGATCTTTTCACAACAAAATTGGGTATAAAGGCAAGCAATATTCATTAAGGATTTTTGAATTGAATTGTAATATAAATGTCATTGAAAGAAAAATTAAAGAAGTTGCAACCCTTCCACACAATTAATAAATGATTTCAAATAGATTGCAACCTTAAAAAACAGTCTAAATACATATATCATAGATGTTATAAAACAACAAAAAAATCAATATATAACTAGAAGTAAATATTCAAAAAGATGGCAACCCTACATGAAATTTTTTTCAAGTACTTGCGTGAGGAATATTATAATTATTTTTTCTTGCATATTTACTTTTGCAAAAGCTATCAAACAAGTGGCAACTCTCTCTATATATAATAATTTTGTAACACTCACGCTTGCTTGCTGCATTATTAACGGGAAGCTCATAAAAAATTTACATATAATTACGCATTAATCGGCCAAAATTCAAACCGTTATTTATCACATACATACCGTTATCTACATGCAAATGCGTGTAAGTGACACGTTCGCTTCTCATGCGGAGGTAAAGCGAAAATATTTGTTTAATACTCATTAACTGGCCTTTTGTGCAGAGATATAACCGCAGGCGGCCGCTAATTAAACGGCAGCGCGGCATTAAATTTAATGAATTTTAATTGTTTCGCATTTATTTATGCGAGCTTCACTGGAAAAATTGTAATTTCCAATGAAAGATATTGCATTTGTTGGCGTTCGCTGTGAAGAAAATGCAAACAGTTGGTCAGTGCATTTTTGTTAAAATTATGAATTTACAAAATAAAAAGAATTTAAATAAAAATCATTAAAAAACACATTTAAAAATTCAAATATTAAAAATAAGTTAAAGAAAAATTAAAAACAATAATAATATTTATTAAAATTTACTTTTCAATTAATTGACGGTAAAATTAAATTCAGTAAAGTATAACTAACAAGCGCTTGTCCAAGCAGCTTCATTGGGAATAAATGAATAATCAATGAACCACTGAATTTGAATAATTAACACGTTTCAATCTCCGTTGCTGCAACACTTCTTCATTCATTTCATTCAATTTATTTTCTATCACAAAAATCAAAAAAAAAGTTGAAACAAGTAAAAAGCATTGCAAATAATTGAATAGTGATGTAATCTGCGATCAAACAATCAATTATGGAAATTCATTCGCAAAAAGGAAACGTACAAGGACATGATTAAGCAGATGAGTTGAGGACTTTCATTGAAGAAAAATCAAATTCACGGTTACATTTTATGATTTTTCAGATTTTCCAACAATTATAAGCTAAATGATTCAATTAGAATTGCTATAAACACCGACATGTTCAATTAAGATATTTCTTAGAAACAGAAACAGGAACACCAACAGAGAATAATAATTCAAGCATATATAGACCAATACCATTTGTTGATGTAAGAACTTGGCTTCGAAAAAAATAGAAAAACAGTTTTTATTATTAAAAGATTTTCAGCTGTCATAGCAATACTCCAATTAATTAGCTAAATTAGAAACAGAAACAGGAACAGAGAATATTATTTCAAAATAATAGAAAAAACTCATAAACATTTTATAGTTTAAATATTTTCAAAGTATCTTTCTTCTGCCTTAATAATACCATAATTAACTAGCTAACCACCTGAATCATTCAGACTGCTGAGTTCGGTGACCTCGCCAACGCCTACTCTTATATTTATTTATTACAATTTTAACTCCTTTTTCAACTTAGAGCCCTCTCACACTAAAATCAAAGTTTTCTCTAGCAAGCCAACTAAAAGCTGGCCACTCGTCCGGCTAATATCCGCTCGGCGAACTTTTCACCCTTGCCGTGACACCAACTTTGCAGTCCTTACTCTAGCATATAGCAACAGCTTTCCAAGCACAAAATGTTACAAAAACTTCTTCTTCTTGAAGGTGAAATAAATCAGTGGACAGTCAGTCTATGAGAGTGGCATATTGAGGCTTTCAATACGGTGCTACACTGCGTATGAGTAACATTAAAAGGTTGATGTTAATGAATAAATATTATGTACTCTTAGCTACACATTTAATATGTATTTCACTACGAAACAGTAAATAACGGTTATTCATATGATGTATTATAATTAAAATTGCCCATTTTATTAGAAATTCTCGAAATTCTCAACAAAATTTCATTTGACTTCACTGCAATATCGATTGGTAAGCATCGAGTGCAAGTGCATAAATTCAAGTTTATTTCGTTGCATATGTGAAATGAAATGTGTGTATTTGTGTTATGACCACAATTAAACTTTAATTTCGCTTGAGTTTGATTTTGTTGCTACAATTTACTCTGTTGGCTAATAACGCACGACAACTGAGGTTTGACTCAAAGGCAAACAGCCAAAGTAAATATGAATATGTGCACATGTACGAGTATGTTTACGCTTTTATGTTCGCCTGCAGCGCTGCTGGTGTTCGAAAGCTGATGATTGCAGTTTCGATTACATTTGGCTAAAAGTCAATCAAAATCATTCGGTCTGCTCTAATTGCTCTCCTGCGATGCGGTCAAATGTAAATAGTGAGAGAGCGAGCGAGGGGTGCGCTGTGATGGGAAATTGGTAACTTGGTCAGGTACATTTGGTGGCACAAATCGTTGCAGTTAACTATTTGTTATTTCGATGTTATTGGAATAGCTACAAGCTTTGTTATTTTAAGTACGAAAAGCTAGAAATTGTATTTATAATAACTATTCCAATTACTTTTAATATCATGTTTCATATTTTGTAAGGAAATGAGCAAATAAGCAAACAAATATGAACTGTTAAACAATTTACAGCTTTAGTATATTCAAGTCAATATTTGTAAATAAACTAGCCTCACAAAAATTAACTCTTAATACAATCCATGCAGTAAATAAAACGTCAAGTGGGACTTGCACTTTGCGAACGTTAATTTACCGAAAATCTGTTTTTTTTATTTACAAATACATACAAAAGTGGGTAAATAAGCGAAAAATATTTAGAAATGCTACCAAAGCGTACAAACCACAAAAGACAAGTGGAAACATCTCGTTTCAAAGTCGATGGTGGAAAAGCCTATGGCTGCGTGGTCAGCCGACAGCAGTTGTGAGACACAGTAATTGCGTGTGCATTGGTCTATATGAACTCATTTCAATTCATTCAGCGCACCCAGTAGGAAATTCAGCATAATTTTGTTTTTCTTAAAAAAAGTAGTATATCTTTTCTTAATGTGCTCCTCTCTCCTCTCTCTCAAAAATCTTTGCCTTCACCACAGTCCCCAAGTCTGGTATGTACGCATGTAACGGGTGATTTTTTTGAGGTTAGGATTTTCATGCATTAGTATTTGACAGATCACGTGGGATTTCAGACATGGTGTCAAAGAGAAAGATGCTCAGTATGCTTTGACATTTCATCATGAATAGACTTACTAACGAGCAACGCTTCCAAATCATTGAATTTTATTACCAAAATCAGTGTTCGGTTCGAAATGTGTTTCGCGCTTTACGTCCGATTTATGGTCTACATAATCGACCAAGTGAGCAAACAATTAATGCGATTGTGACCAAGTTTCGCACTCAGTTTACTTTATTGGACATTAAACCAACCACACGAATGCGTACAGTGCGTACAGAAGAGAATATTGCGTCTGTTTCTGAGAGTGTGGCTGAAGACCGTGAAATGTCGATTCGTCGCCGTTCGCAGCAATTGGGTTTGTGTTATTCGACCACATGGAAGATTTTACGCAAAGATCTTGGTGTAAAACCGTATAAAATACAGCTCGTGCAAGAACTGAAGCCGAACGATCTGCCACAACGTCGAATTTTCAGTGAATGGGCCCTAGAAAAGTTGGCAGAAAATCCGCTTTTTTATCGACAAATTTTGTTCAGCGATGAGGCTCATTTCTGGTTGAATGGCTACGTAAATAAGCAAAATTGCCGCATTTGGGGTGAAGAGCAACCAGAAGCCGTTCAAGAACTGCCCATGCATCCCGAAAAAATGCACTGTTTGGTGTGGTTTGTACGCTGGTGGAATCATTGGACCGTATTTTTCAAAGATGCTGTTGGACGCAACGTTACGGTGAATGGCGATCGCTATCGTTCGATGCTAACAAACTTTTTGTTGCCAAAAATGGAAGAACTGAACTTGGTTGACATGTGGTTTCAACAAGATGGCGCTACATGCCACACAGCTCGCGATTCTATGGCCATTTTGAGGGAAAACTTCGGAGAACAATTCATCTCAAGAAATGGACCCGTAAGTTGGCCACCAAGATCATGCGATTTAACGCCTTTAGACTATTTTTTGTGGGGCTACGTCAAGTCTAAAGTCTACAGAAATAAGCCAGCAACTATTCCAGCTTTGGAAGACAACATTTCCGAAGAAATTCGGGCTATTCCGGCCGAAATGCTCGAAAAAGTTGCCCAAAATTGGACTTTCCGAATGGACCACCTAAGACGCAGCCGCGGTCAACATTTAAATGAAATTATCTTCAAAAAGTAAATGTCATGAACCAATCTAACGTTTCAAATAAAGAACCGATGAGATTTTGCAAATTTTATGCGTTTTTTTTTTAAAAAAAGTTATCAAGCTCTTAAAAAATCACCCTTTATTTCAAGGGACTTTTGAAGTATCGTGGGGGTTGAAGTTTCGTGAAGTATCATAAGTGCAAGAAAGTTGAAAGAACAATCCAGGGTTGCCGTATTATTATATTATTTTCAATAAGCTACTATTTTCCAGTTTAGACCATCTGCATCCAATACGTTTCCACAAAATGTAAACCAAACTATCTGTTGGGTACTCCGCACATGTGTTTTAGTAGACACAATGCCGAGCAATTTACTCTAGTACTTCACTGCACTCAACTGAAAGTCGGAAAAAGTTGACTTGTTTTTTGCAAATTGGCAAAATTGCGGCATGAATTTTCCGCATTTCTAAGCGCTTTTTGTATTCTGCCGCACTGACAGCGTCAGTTGGGCGCTGCTGTTACAAATCGGTTATTACACACAGACATATACACTTACATATACACACGAGTATGTATGTGACTATCAAACGCCTACAGTAACAGAATTCTGCTACCATCCACCAGCGTGGGATTCTCGATGTCTCCTCTTCCAAGTTGGCAGAAGAGTTGGTTATTAACTCTATTTGTGCGAAAACAGCAACAGTTTCAATAAAATTGGCAACATTTCTCAGTGATTTGCCTTTTGCCTGAGTGTCTCTTTCGACATTCGAGTTGGGAAAAAGGCTACTGCAGCAGAAATGCTTCAGTCAACAACTGATTGATGTAGATTTGAACGGATGTATGTATATATGAGTATGTATGCTTTTGACTGCGTTCTACTTTGAAAGATTTCCACACAGGAAAACATTAAAAATTGATGATCCATCAAGATATAGATTGGACCATATACTCCCTTATGTGTGTTGAAATATTCATAATTTACCCAAGATTATCTGACATAAAATAAAAAAAAAATATATATATATAACAAATCATTAAAAAAAATTCCTTACTAGCTATTGAAACCAGCTTTTGTAGAACGCCCCTCCTATGACTATTGTAAACACCTGAAACTTTATTAAACACACAACCACAAATTGGACATTTACCACTCCGTTAGCAAAGTGAGTTTTCTTCTAAATTAAGTAACACGAATTAACAGCCACTTCAACATGTTTTCCTTTATTTTCATTTCCATTTTTATGCCAAAAATAAAGAAATAAAGAGTAATGCAATAAAGGAAATGGTGTAAGCAAGCAACAGCAAAGGTGAAGTCATCAAACGCAACTGAGCGTGTAATTCGCAGTCTCAACAAAAACAATAGACCCTAGCTAGCAACGTGAGAGTCAGAGCAGCATTGGGGAGTGGCAGTGTTGAAGTGAGTAAATCGATGAAATGTTTGCGTGCAGACCAACAGTAATGATAAGCGTTAATTAAATACTCATTCCATACAAATACAGTGGTTAATGCACTAGTGAAGAAACGGCAGTGGTAGATATCGTGTTAAGAAAAGCCTGTTGAAACTTTTATTCTAGAAATTAATATGAAATGCACACTGAAAATTGAGATGATAATGACTAAATTTTAATTAAATTTCTAGAAACTCATAAACATTAATTAACAGTAATGATAAAGTAAATTACATACCAAGTGTTTATATATTTGAAGTCACTTCCGCGTGCTGATTACTGTGACACAGTTTTTCCAGCATAATATTCCAAGGCTAGACTGCTCGTTAAAATCACCACAGGCAGGTTAACGCTTCATTGCCCCAAAACAAATCAGCAAACAGAGAAACAAAAATTGCAATACAAACAACACTTCAGTATACAGCAATATTCGTAATGTTTGAGTTTTCATTCTCATATGACACCGACCTTTGTTCTTCTTTTTTCTTAGCCTTTTTGTTTCACCTGACATTGGACCGCCTTGTCCCAAATACTACAGACTGCAAAAGCACATTCATTCCTTACAACACTGAACTGCCACACCGTTGTACACATGTGTTGTGAGCTTTCGTATGACAGTACACATAAGTAAACACAAACAACAACCAAAGTGCCAGTGTTGCACAACAAAAGCAACTGCAAAGGCCGATGTAAATGAGGCTATGACAATATCCACAAATAAATGGCACCGCAAACAAACAGACGTCAGCAAATATCTACCTACAAACACACTCACACATACAAAGCGCAAGAAACAACGAAATACACACGAAGGCTCTTGCGACCCGCTACACTTTTGCATTATCCTTGAACCACCGAAATGAACTTTACTTCTACTTTGCTTTTAAATTATACCTTTGTGCTTGTCCTTTTGTTTGTAGGCTTTAATTACACGTGAACTAGTATACTAGTTGGGGCACATGAGTACTTCATACATTGAAACATATACTTACACTAGTGTAAAATTTTCATGTGGAGCGTTAGGAAACATGTAGAGAATAAGCATGTTAAGTGGAATGTCTTCATATAATTGCTGCAAACGACATAGTTTCGAGTTCTTTTGCGTATAAGCAAACATAATTTAATTTCTTCTCTGTATTTTCGGGTGGTATTTACAAAAAAGCATACTGATTCGATGAATTATAATAAAAATAGTTAAAGGTTATTTAAAGAAATCCATCCAAGGTACATTTCAAAAATAGATGTCGGTTAAGTAAAAAAACTGTTGATACATATGTATATACTCTTTTAATGAATTTAATAACACTTCGTCTCAAAATATTGCTAAGGTGATCGAAAAAAGTTCCAAAAATATATTTTAAGCTCTGCCAACATAAAAATGTGGATAATTATCCGACCATCCTTCAATCAGAAACATTCGCAGACTAGGTGCTACTGTTGCCAAAATACTGCACATGACCGTCAAAGGGTTAAGAAATTTGAAAGCAATTCTCACTGACAACATTATGGGTGAAATTGTATTGATAAATATTTTTAATTTTTTTCCTTCTGGTCGGTGCTAATGAATTTTGTATGATTTAAAAGCTATATTATAATTTCACTAAGATATCGTTAGAAAGACACTTTAAGTGCACTAAAGTGGCTCACTTCACACCTTAGAGTGCTCAGCGATTTTCTATTTGGGTTGAAGCGGCGCAGCGCCGTTAATCTAAGTCATTTGATGATAGCAAAAAAAAGTGAAACATGACATCGCCATGGCAGAGTTGACAAATGCAATGGCATTAGCGAACTGCAGTTGGCACCTGTGCGCTGTCACTCCTTCGAATTCGTTGTAAACAACCAAACATCCGCTGAAGCGTCAGAAATCGCCCGCACATCAACACGTCGAACATTCACGCTCAATCAGCATTAACCGTAAAATGCTGGCGGCAACAACATGTGGGCACATACATATGTGACGGCAACAAACACACACACCCACATACACTCATACATAGACTATCGAATAGTAAATAGCGCGTTTCCTCATCTAAGCGGCTGCCAGCGCGGCAGATACAGCAGCAGTTCCTCAGCCAACAGCTCAAGAAAAATCGCTTACAGCATAGAGGAGTAAAGCGCACAAAGCAAAGAGCAAAAGTTGCACAGCGACAGACACACACGAAGGTACTCGGCTGCCAGGAAGCTAGCGCATGTTGTCAGCCGAAGGGACGCGGCGCACGTCAGACATACAGCAAATGTCGGAATCCATTTGAAAAATTAAAAATTGAATGACATTAAGTGGGAGGGAAGTAGCACACACACACAGCTGCAAGGGTGTAAGCGATTTCTACAACTGTAGCGGCTAACGGCGAAATATGTTGCTCACATCCGGCGGCAGCCAGCGGCAGAAGAAACTCGGCAGTAAATCACATTTCTTACAAGACACTACTGCAACCGCCTTCGGCCTCCGCTCTCTCACAGCACAGTCTCGCCTCGCCTACACACGGACGACTATTGCTATGTTTTTGTTGCTGTTGTTGTTCGCGGCGTTTCTTACGTACTGTTTACGCCATCGAATACGTTTTGTAGAAATAAGAAGGAATCCTTTTGCGATCTCTCATTTCTTTTCTTTTGCCTGCAATGAATGACAATACATTATAACAATAACAAAATGCAACAACAACAACTACAATTGTAAGAAAAGCATTTGCAAAACTGTTAAGAGATACACCAACTTCGAGGTAGGAGTGAGGGAGCGTTTGCTGGAAGCCTCTTATGATATTGCGTTCGCTTATGGATTCAGCAAATTAAAATGAATACTTATCCTTTGTACACAAGCAAACGAGCGGGCGGAGGGGGGAGTCTTCGGATTTTTATTGATTGATTTCCTACGTTGGAAGGAATTGATGGTATTGAGTGCTGGAGAAAGCGAAGACACATTCGACACACGTGTACATATGCTCATACATTTTTCTGTTAGTTCTTCAAATTAAAAGAGCTTCCCGCTCCCTCAGCTCTTAATGCATTACAAAGTTATAAGTGATCGAAAACTGAATTGCTTTTCGATAAGATGCATTTACCCACATTTCTGGGTCTATGATACAATTTGCACCTGAAAGAGTTTGATAGGATGTTAAGGGGTAATATGTTATAATCGTACTAAAATGTTCCATAATCCAGAATAAAATATTATTTTTAATAGATCAATGAGAACATGCAGATACTTACTCCTTCTTATTGACCAACCTAAAAATTGCTTTCCTTAAAAAGTAAAAATAGACCCTTGAATATGACCTTAATTGTTTCACTGTAGCATCAAGAGTTCCAACCAAATAAATATTCAGAGAAATTCTGCAATGTATATATTCTATATTTAATTGTACTTAATAGTCCCTCATATCGTACTACTCCCTTTTCTCTTAATAAGTTACTACTCTTCGAGTTTCTCTCGACGTACTAAAACCAAATCTCTACAAGTTGCTTACTATTCCCATTCTGCTTTATGGGACAAGTTCGCAAGCATGAACGGTGTCGACATCCGATGAAACGACACTAGGAGTTTTCGATAGAAACGTTTTGTTAAAGGTTTGCTTTGAACATTGGCAACAGCGAATACCACAGAATATGGAACGATGAGCTGTACGTTTAATAAGAGGACATTGACATAGCTCAGCGATTAAAAAGACAGCGGCTGCGCTGGTCATCTATACTATATTGAGTTTTGAACCAGTATTTTTATTAAAACCTACGCTGTAGATTCGTCTGGAGCGACTACTAACTTTTCCCAATCTATCCACATTCAAGTATAGAATAGACAATGACTATGATTTCGATAATAAGAGTAAGATTTAATTCTATAAGAGAGAAGAAGAGGAGCTGAGCGAATTAAATTTGATATATGATTAAAATAAATAATTAAGAGAAAGATAATATATAAAAGATAAGAAGAAGAACTAACAAAAAATAGCAACACTCCAAGAATTTGTATTCTTTAAACATTGTAAATATAAATTTGAAAATGAGAAAGAAACAATTCTAAACAGTTCCTTGTCAAATCAAAGTTTCATGCATTATTACATTGCTACAACTTTGTAAATATCGCCTAACGCTATAAAGTGCACACTACCAATGATGCATTCAGATATCACTTACCACTCACTTACATACATATGAGTACATCGGTGAACCAGAAGTTTAACATACACAATAATAAACAGCTTCTTGGTATTTTCAAACTAATTTGCATTTGAAATATAAACGCATCCATATACCTGCGTATACAACAGCGTATGGGCACAACAGATGAAATCAGCTAGCAATGCCGAAAACTTCATGCCTTGTGTCGACCACGCTTAAGCCAGTCTTCCCTCAATTGTCGTGCGCTCCACACTCTGAGCGCCAACTTATAGCGCATGTAATTCGGTTTGCCAACGCATTCTGATTGCATTTCCACTGCCACTCGTATTCGCCGCACTCGTATGACATTGCAATAACTATACTTAGTTGCCTAACTATCGTCGAAGTTCGTTGTGCGCCAGAAGGCATATATGGAAACTTTCTTGCAATCCACTCGAGTTTTATTTGCAGACATTTTAATAAAATTTGCATGCGAGCATTTCCGCCAGCGCATGAAAACTTACGGAAATCTGTATTAAAACTATCTCGAATACGTTGCAGCACCACTTCGACTATAACAATAAAAAGAATGTGCTTTGTGAAAAAGTTGAGATTACTTGGCAAGCGACAAGTTTAAGGGCAACAATGTAGTCGATTTCGAATTGCTTCGTGTAACATTGTGGCAGCAAATGGAAGGTAGAACTATAAAGTACAATTAAGTGAAGGATTATGAAAAAATGTTAAACAAACTTACCGGTTACTCTATTGGTTTTGCTGTGAGCGCTAATTTCTTTTGATGCACTTGCAATGTGATAAGTTCTTTATTGTTTTCTACGAATCCAATTTTATTCCATCTGGCCATTTTCGATCTCATTAAATAGTAAGTATTCAATTCAATACTCGCCTTAATATATGCTATACATAAGTTGAGTTGCCTACATTTAGGCGCTTCATATGCCCAATTCGTTCTATTGGACAACAAGTTATAATTTTATAGTTCTGAAAAATCGCTTTCAATTATTTTTCCTTAATTCTTGAATATTTTCCTTTATTCATTCATTGTTAATTCCCTTAATTGATATTTCTTGTGCACTCCACTTGGCTTATATGCTTCTCTGCATAAGTGTAGACTCTGCTAATTCTATTTAGCAATGGATTTGCATGCACTATAATTGCCTTAGTCCCACACACACGGACACTGTGAGCGAATGTTGCTGGTATTTATTTGTGTTTCACCAGCAGCTTTGCTTTGCGATGCTCTCCATTTGTACTTGGCGCATATTAAATGCCATATAGTGAAGCGCTCAAGCTCAGGCTCAGGCTCTGGCTAAGGCTCAGCCTCGGTGCAACACACATTGGACTCGATCTGATTTCAGCTGATAACTATTCATGGCATATACTGAGTGTATGACCACAAAGTGACAGAACAATGAATGTAATTAATTGGCATTGTTAGTGACATTCGCACGATAGCAGTGACATTGCCAGCAGATGGTGCGATTCGCACGAACAATATGAAATGCAATCTCTTGAAGCGAGTATGTTTCTGACAGCAAATAATGAACTCTCGAGCAGCAAGAAAGGCGTGTCTATGTGTGTGTTAACAGAAAAGGAAGAACCTTTGTATGAGGATCAAATTAATTTTGAAATTTTGAAGTGTGTATGTGTGTGCCTATTCTGTTCACAAACAATGTTTATTAAGTCATAAATTCCAATTTAAATGCAAAACTCAAATGCGTTTGTGTTTATTTAAAACACTTTTAATAACAGCAAAAATAATCTATTATATTATTTAAAAAAATAATTGCTTCAAATCGCTTCCGCATAACCCACTTTGTGCAGAGCTAATACTTGGCTTCACCCCAAACACTTAAAAAGTTTGGATCGCAACCAAGAATTGTTATTTTAAAAAGGAAATCCCAATGGCGAAAAACGTCAGAGATATGCGATTTGATTTATACGCTATGTGTTTCACTTTTTCGCCGCATTATTATCGGCATATTTGGCGTTGCCCAACTGCGCCACTTTCACAAAAGCCAAAAACGCTTTTACTTGCAACTAAATTGACCTAATGGCGAATGGTGTTCGTTTCGTTTGCCAGGCAGTCACACAATAAAGTTGGACTCTCACTTTCGGTGTAAATGTTTGTTATCATAAAACGGAGCAATTAAATTTTTTTAATTTCATTTGACACAGTACTTTTTATTGCCTTCCTACTGTTTAATATTTTTAAAGGATTATCTGAAATTTGTTTTGGTCAGCAATTGCTGCTTATTTTTGAATATCTATATATCCTAATTAATCAATTGTTGAGTATGTAAAAAGTATACTTTCACCACCACAAATAATAATATTAAAGCAATTTGAGTGAAGTTTTTCTATATCATCTTTTCTATTAAAATTAGCGCTTCTGACGTTTGCCTTTAGTGAAGTAACACACTTTCAGTTATTTTCAACATACATTTTCTCCCGTTTCATGTTGTGTGATGTGGATCCCGAAGGGAAATGTAAAATAGTATGCAGAGAGGAGTAAGAGGCTTGAAGAAAGCTACCTCAGTTGCCCAATAGGAGCATTAATCGGATGATCAGATGAGAGTCCCATTGGTCAGTTAAATCGCATGACATACATACAAACGTTTGTGAAAAAGCTATAATTCCAATTTAAAAGGTTATTTATTATTTTTATTATTTACACCACATTTTAGTCAAATCTACATTTTTCTACTAATTCATAATCTAAAGTCAGTACTTTATTAACTTTTCTACTCTTTCGCATTACTATATAAACCACGCGCTCGAAAAATGGCAACTCTAAAGAAATCAACGAACGTGGCACATATGGCATGTGATATTTCACTTGTGTTGCCATTTTGACATAGCAGCAGCAAGAAAAGGCAACTGCCGGCAAAAACGAAAGGAAAATTGCATTAGACGTACAACGAGCAGCGGATGTGAAAGTCAAGCGAGGACGACGACGAGCACAAGGACAAAGCGATCACGATAAGCGAGTGTTTTCTTTTTGTTTCTTGTGCAGTGGCCATAAAAAATTATACATACAAGTTAATGGTTCTCGCCGTTTAAATAATAACGCACTACTTTAGAATGGTAAAGTTGAACTCAACTACTTTATTGATTACATTTCTTTTTATACAATATTTCTCTTATTTACTATAAACTTACATATGTACGAATTTTTACTTACTAGTACTTATTTCTATATATTCAATAATGCTAACCTAAGCAATAATCATAGCAAACCTCAAGAAACAGCCTACATTGCGGCGGCACGGCTTCCGCTCTGGTTTAGTGCCGACGGAATGTGTTGTTGTTGTTATTTTTGGAAATGAACTTTATTGAGCAACAAATGATATTGTTTATTTGCAGAATATTGCTGAATTGAATTTCTGATTAAAGTTCAACGTTCTTGTTTATATATTTTGAAAGCAACGACAACTTTGTTGTTGTTATATTTTGATAGCTACTCTAGCTGTGATAACTCCCCCCTTCTTAAGCATCAGCGTCTCGCTGATTAAGAATTATTGGTTACTGAAAGCTGTGGATAATCTATTATTGGTGGGATAAAGAATGAGTTTCTGTTTTTTGGTTTAAGTATGATATACAAAGCTAATGATAGTGTTACTGTTTTCAGTCAGTTCATGTGTTCTGGAAAGTATTCGTAGGTGTCCACTGTAGCAGTTGTCCAGTACGGTAAGAGTCTAAAGAGTAAATGTCAGTTATTTTTTAAATGCGATTTATGAATTTTCCTATTGTCTTTAGTAGTTATTGTGACGGTATTGTCTTTAGCGACAGTTTCTTTCTTAAAAATTGGTTTGGTTTTGCCTTTAATTTGTTTATTCTTTTTAAATATAGTGTCACCTGCTTCGTAATACTTTATTTTTGACCTATTTTTGTTGTGGTAATTTAACGTATTTTTTTGGTTTCTAGCTATTTCATTTCGAAGGTCACAATTAACAATTTCCTTAAAGTTTGTTAAATTCTGATAATTAATTCTTTGTGTTCTTCCAAAGAAAATGTCGGCTGGTTTCCGTTTTGTAACTGAATGTATCGTGTTATTATATCTGTCAACTGCAATGTTGACGATTTCTTTAATAGAAGAATCAGGATACTCTACTTGGAGACATCTGATTATTTCAATAATAGTGGAATGCACACGTTCTATCGCACCATTGACTTCACTTTTCTGAGGTGGTGCTAGATAGATTTCAATTCCTAACCCCTCTAAATAGTTTAGAGTTATTGGGCTTATAAAGCTGCCCTCATTGTCCATGACTAAAGTCTTTGGTACAGTGAAATAGTGTAGAAGCTTTATCAATTTATCCCTGATATGCAATACTGATTTATTTTTTATTCTGAAAAATTTTACAAATTTAGAGAATTTGTCAACGCACGAAATATATTTTTCGCCGGACATTTCTATAATGTCGATATGCAATATTTCTGTTGGGTACGAAGGTATAGGTGTTGCCTGTAACTTGGGTTTTTGTGGATGTCGATCGTACTTATTACATCCGCAAATTTCACATGACTTAGTGTATTTTTTAATCAGTTTACTCATTTGTGGAAAATAGTATTTTTCCAATATCTGGTCTTTATTTTCTTTACTATTGCGATGGGCTCTTTTATGCTCTTGTTCTATTATTTTAAATTTAACATCTTCATCTGCGATATCAGTAACTACTTTTTGTGTTATCCTGATACGAAATTGTGAGAAATTTTCTTGATATACTTGCTGTAGCAATGAAATGTATTTCTCTTGAATTTTAATTCCATTTATTATGTTTGGGTTTAAAACTCTTTTCAATATTTTATTTAGGTTTTCTGAATCGTAAACTACACATTTAATGCGGTATCTGTGGAAGCTTGGATGAGGTTCTTCATGTATAATTTCCTCCTTTCCTTCTGTAAATATAACTTGATTTTTGAAAACGTTTAGTGGAGCTTCACAGTGAGGAATGAGCTTTGAGCTATCCTCTTCTGCGCTATGTTGTGAATTTTCGTCTGTGGATGTTAGTGTATTAATTTCTATTGGCAGCCGTGATAACGCATCGGCGACAACGTTTGTTTTTCCTGGTTTGTAAATGAGTTTATAATTATACTCTTCTATTCTTGCTTTCCACCTTTTCAACTTAGCATTGTTATTACTATTACTTAATGCAAAAGTCAGTGGCTGGTGATCAGTAAGTATTTTTATTTCTTTAGCTCCATACAGGTAAGTCCTTAGTTTGTCAAGAGACCATACTATGGCGAGCATTTCTTTTTCTATTGTCGAATAATTCTCTTCGGTTGTATTTAGTGATCTAGATATGTAAGTTATGGGTCTGTCTTGCCCGATTGTTCCTTGTGAAAGGACTGCTCCAATTGCAGTATTGGAAGCATCTGTTGTCAGAATAAATGGTTTATTGAAGTCTGGGAATACCAGAATTTCAGAAGACGTAAGTAGATATTTTATATCATTAAATGATTTTAAACCTTCTTCTGTTAGTGAAATTTGTATCCGTTTTGATTGACTTGCTTTTATTTGAGCATTTTCACCTCTAGTTAAATTGGTAAGTGGCTTGACAATTTTTGCAAAGTCTTTTATAAATCTCCTATAATACGATGCTAAACCTAGGAAACCTTTTAATTCCTTAAGGTTAGCAGGTGCAGGAATTTTTTTAATAGCGGATATTTTTCAGGATCTGGCAAAATACCTTTGCCCGTAACGATGTGACCTAGAAAATTCACTTCTGTTCTAAAAATTTAGATTTTTCCAGATTGACTTTTAAATTTGCTTTATACAAAAGCATGAACACATCTTCAATATTTTGTAAGTGTTCTTCTTTAGTTTTTCCCATTATTATAATGTCATCGATATAAACGTAGCAGGATTTTCCTATAAGTGTTTTGAGAACATCATTGATCATTCTCTGAAAAATGGAAGGGGCATTTTTAAGACCGAATGGCAACCTAGTAAATTCATATTTACCATTGGCTGTAGAAAAGGCTGTCTTTTTCTATGTCCCTTTCCTTCATCCTGATTTGGTGGAATCCGGATGTAAGGTCGAGTGTAGTAAAATACTTACATTCGCCTAAGCTAGCGAGAGTGTTGTTTATATCAGGTATTGGATAGGAATCAGGTATTGTTATTGCGTTTAGTCGTTTAAAATCAACAACTACTCTATACTTTTTTCTCCTGATGGGCCTGGTTTTTTGGAACAATCCACAATGGGGAGTTGTACGGACTCTTTGAAGGCCTTATTACACCATTATTTAGAAGTTCTGTTATTTGTTTTCTACTTCGCCCCGTAGGTTGGTTGGGTAAGGATATGATTTTGTATAGATCGGTTCTTCGCTTGTTGTTCGAATTTCTGCTAATACAGTTGTGTCGATTGTCCCACTGTCGGAGACTGGTCCGAAAAAGTTCCGCATATTTATTTATCATTTTCCTTAACATCATGTTCATAGGGGTTATCTTCAATATTATTTATTTGTTTAGAGATATTTTGTTTTAGTGGCAGTACCACATCCTTGAGAGTTATCGTGTCATTTTTTCTATTTATGACTGCTCCCAATTCTTTGAGGGTATCATCGCCAATGATGCCATCAAAGGTTTTAAATTAGGTAATATAAAAAAATCAAAATTATTTGTAATACCTATACTTCCGAAGAATGGTCCACATAGTTTATGGGTTATATTTACTTGACCTGCTGCTGAGTGAACTTTAAAAGGACACTCAAGTTTCTTTGAATTTTTTGAAAGTTTTTCAGAGACAAAGTTTTTATTAGCTCCCGTATCTATAAGGAACTTAACGATATCCCCGTTTTTTAAAGTTAGTTCTAAATAGGGAAGGCTAGACAGGCGTCTGTCATAAAATTTATTTCCTCGTCTTCTGTTTGGACGTTAAATAATTTTTGGGTTTTCCTAGGAATATTTGAGGAATAATTGGATGGCCTTACTATAGGCGTATTGTTCGGTCGATTCATATAGTTTATTCGTCGTGAATGTATTGAAGGGTCCACCTCCATCGGGACTGGTGGCTTAGGATTGGTTGGTCTTGGTGGTGGCGGAGCTTGATTTTGGAAATTTTTATTATAGATTAAATTTTTTTCGACAGGGTTTAATACCCTTGGTACAAATATTGGTTTTTGATTCATTTGGTGTTTTTGAATTTGATTGGAGTAACCTCCATTCTTTGCGTAGATTGAATAATTCCTTAAGTTAATGTTTTGAATTTCCAGGCAGGAAGCGTATGCTTCGGGTAGGTTCCTGGGCCGTTGAATGACTAGCATTCTGGACAATTCGCCGTTTAGGCCTCTGATAAATATATCAAGGGCTCGGTTCCTATAGGTTTCCAGTAGAACACTATTTGTTTCTTTGGAATGATCCTGACTCTTTATTTTGTTTATTATTAGTGATAATTGATGATTGACTCTTGCGTAGAATTGTTCTATGCTGAAGTGTTTTTGGGATAAGGTTCCTAGTTCGTGTTCTAGAGTCCTAAGGTCGCGTTTGTCTGCATAGTGAAGTGATAAACAGTTTTTTATTGTTCCCCAATCATCATTAAATATATTATATGAGATTAAGGCCGTATCCGCAGGGCCTTTAATTTTTTGTCTAATATGCCGTAAGATGGCTCTATACAATGGCTTTGTTCTGACTACTTCGTAGTCTTGCAATACAGATTCGACGTTGTGGATCCAGGATATGAATTGAATCGGATCTCCTTCGAATGTTGGGAGGTTCTTCACGCTGTCAGGTAATCTGCTAATTTCTATTAGGTCTGACTCAGTTAAGTGAATATAGTTATTTGAAATAGAACTTTCGTTGTGGGGATTTATTCTGCTTTCTAATTGATTTATCCTATTGCTCAATATTTTGGACTGTTCGATCTGTGCATTAACAGCACCTGTTAGGTGTGTAATGGCTTCCTGAATTTGTTCCATTTCTGAGGTTTACTATATTTTTACAACAATTTTTATTTGACTAATTATTTTTATTGCTTTAGCAATTTTTAACAAAATTTTTATATGTCAGATAGTTATAAGTTTTACATATACTTAAAAGTTTATTTTTCTGACTATATTTATTGCTATTAACAATTTTTTAAACAATTTTATATATCGGGTATTTCTAAATTTTATATAAGCTTAAAATTAACTTACAGGAGTATCAGCTTCTGCATTCTCTTCGGACGGTCCACGTGATCCTTTTTGAAGCGTTAGTCCTCTACTGGGGGGTGGATGATGTCACTTTAGGCGTTGATTTGGCGGCGTTTTCGTTTTGGTTGCCCACTTTAGTAGTGTGATTTGATTTGTCACACACTTAATAGTTTGCTTTTACTGTTAAAACGATTTTTCACTTTATGTCTATAAGCAATAATTTTTTGCACAGAATTTAATACACCATCGAAAAAGTACAATCACTTGCATTTGATTTGTAAAAAATTCGCACTATTCAACAACAATTTATATGTTTTTATAAAGTTTATATTCTTTAGTGAATTTTCTTCGCTTTTTTAACTTGCAAAACGTACAGTAGGCAATTCCAAGTTTTAAAGTTCTCGGGCGCCAGTTAATGGTTCTCGCCGTTTAAATAATAACGCACTACTTTAGAATGGTAAAGTTGAACTCAACTACTTTATTGATTACATTTCTTTTTATACAATATTTCTCTTATTTACTATAAACTTACATATGTACGAATTTTTACTTACTAGTACTTATTTCTATATATTCAATAATGCTAACCTAAGCAATAATCATAGCAAACCTCAAGAAACAGCCTACATTGCGGCGGCACGGCTTCCGCTCTGGTTTAGTGCCGACGGAATGTGTTGTTGTTGTTATTTTTGGAAATGAACTTTATTGAGCAACAAATGATATTGTTTATTTGCAGAATATTGCTGAATTGAATTTCTGATTAAAGTTCAACGTTCTTGTTTATATATTTTGAAAGCAACGACAACTTTGTTGTTGTTATATTTTGATAGCTACTCTAGCTGTGATAACTTACATGCATACAGTATATATGTGAAGGCGCATGAGTTTATGACAAAGTAACGACATTTTATACGCCACAACTGCTGCTCGAAAGTTCTGCGAAAAATGCAGGCACCTATTTCTTGGATCACTCTCTCGCTGGACAGCTTATGGTTGCGCTTTTCGTCATTGCTTCTTTACTCTGCAGGCGAAGATTAGAAAAGCTATTTGATTTTTCTACCTTTTTCGCTGTTTGCTGCATTACTTTTCATTGTTCCGAAATGTCAATTTGATGGCGGAAATATTTGACACTCCACAAAAAGCCCGCAAAGTGCTAATGTGTGATAAAATGGCGGAAATAGAAAAACATGCTGGGTCTGAAAGATTTTATAGTTAAGAGAGTTTCAATGTTAATAACTCTTCTTTTGTTTTAAATTGTTTCATGGTGATTTGATACTCTTATACTTTTCTGAAAAAAATTCAAAAAATCTATCGAGCTTCGAAAAAAGCGTTTTTAAGGGCTTGACTTACTAATTTCTTCCCTTATTGACATTTCATTTCAGATTTGAATAGTTGTGAGAGCATTTTACTTCATAACCCTATCTGGTCGTTATATAATAAGTCTTGGAAAGTTCCTTGAAAGCTCAACATCAAAAAATTTTTCACAAAGATTTGTTTTTAATAAACTCAGACCTTAGGCCTTTTTAATCATCGCTCTCTAAGAGATGTCTCTTTCTTATCTCCTTCCCAACTTATCAATATACCACAATAACCTCACAACAATCTAATGCCAAGCTTTTCTGGCCCTTCGGAGCTCCTTGTTCCACTTCCCATTTTTTGCTTCCATTTATTTATATTTCTTTCATTCCTCTGGGACATTCGGTCGCCCGTAATTTCCATATCGGCCAAAGGACTTTAACGACCAGACAAACAATGAAAGTAAGTGCAAACGAAGATAACGGCACCACAAATACAAACACACACACAGTGTATAGGAGCAACAACAGACTTTCTCGCTGCTCTAATTTCCTAAAGCGTAGGCAAATATTTCCTCACTGTCACCTGCGCGGGCCATTCTTTTGTTCGCCGTTTCTACTATTACGATTTGCCTAAACAATAATTACAAAGAGATAACTATGTGGGCCAAGAAGGTGAAAGGTGCATGGCGCAAATGCAAAGGAATGCGAGTGACAAAAGGTGCACAGAAAGTGTTAATTTTATTGCTGCATTGTTTGCGCTCGAACGCTTTAAATTCTCGGTGAGTTTATGATTAAAATATAAGGACGAATGTTGCCAAATTTGAAGTCTTGATAATTAAAAAAGCTTAAGAAAAAATACTAACTAAAAACTTCAAAACGCGTTTATGGAGAGTTGCCACCGGTTACATTTTTTAAATTTATTTATATGTTACTAAAACTATTTCTTCATATTGGATTCATTTGGATTAAGAAAACCTATTGTATGTTATATCTTTTAAAGTGTTGCCAGATGTTTCAGTTTTTTTAAATTATACAGATGAATTGTGTTTTAAAAAATTATGAAATTTTGAAAGAGATCAGTATTTTAGAGAAAGAGTGACAGCACAAGCTAATAAAATAAATTCAATAGCTAAAATTATGTATATACTTTGGTTAAATAGTTTAATTTATCGTAATTTTAATTAAACGTAACGTTTTTTTTTGTATTTTTGAAATGCATATCGTATAAACAAACCAGCCTCACGTAATATAACACCTCGCTCTGCCTATCATGTCAGTCACATATTAATTGTTCTTTTCACGCTTTCACTGTCCGTATTTTTACCATTCCATTATAATTCTCAACCATTTTTCGATAGCTCATAGCATCGGTATATATGTACATAAAGTATATGTAAATTGTGTGTACAATTCGTTAGTAATACTACTCTTTGTATGATATTGCACTACAACCTCTTCTGTGCCAGCATCACCGCCGTTCCTCGCCACATTTCGCCGTCGCCATTTGACATCCACGTTAACTATTTTCTGCCGCAAGAGTTGTTTCGCGTTTTTGGTTGATTTTGATTTTGCCAACGGAGCGGCGTTTTTTTCTCCACGCGCCACTCTAAACATTATTCTCTCGGCTGTCGCATTGCTGGGATCATTTAATGGCTTTGTCCTTCGCCAGGACATGCTGGCGTTTTTCCTTGTTAGACCAACGAGACTACAACCCGGCAGCTATGTAAGTATCTCTGTTGTTTGGAATATGTTTATGTTGAGTACGCTGTGAAAGAATTTGAGAAATTCATGTTTTATTTCTTATTTTTTCTATCTATAAGAGTATTTAGAGAGGTAGAATACATTAGAGTTAGTTAAGTCCTTAAGAACATTTCACATTTGCAAGCTATTAATTTTTATTTTTTTCATTAAACTTAAGAATAAAAAATTCAGCAGATCTTCTGAATCAAAATTCTTTCGAGGGCAGTTCTTATGGAGAAAATAACTATTATTTAAAATAATTTACTTCACTTTCATTTTAGGATCACCCGTATCTTGTTTTCACTCACTCCCATTAAGATACCTTCTGCCTCCCAGTAAAAGCCACGTTCCTTGCATCGTCTTCATTAAGTCCGCCTCCTTCGTACTGGGTTACCTTTTTTTTTGGGATGACAACGCACAGCTGCTCGCTTCCAACTGCTCTACTTATACATACCGACATATTTGTTAGGCATGTCGCACCTACTGCTGCATTTTTTCGCCATTCTTCTCCAGCGGCATGTTTTTTATAAGCATTTGTATATATGTATCCATATATCATATATCTCCGCAAGTATGATGATGTAAAACCGCATATTTTAAGGCACACATACTATACTATATCTGAATGCACTAGAGTGTGTTCCCTTTTCTTTGCTCTGCCTCAGCATGTTTGCGCTAAATTATACTGTAATTAACTTGTTTCGCTGTGAGTTACGTAGCTTCCTTCAGTAAGTTGCAGAGTTCATTTTTGACAGCTCATTTTTGAGAATGAATACAGAGTACTACACTGAGTGGTAGGATTAAAATACGATGTGCTATAATTACAATAAATGACCATCTCAATAGTTGTTTTGCTAATAATAATTTTTATGTTAGAAATTTTCGTTTATTACTTTATTTTTCCCTACTTAGACAATTATGTTGTCATAAAAATCTCATGAAAAAAATCATATCAATCACGCAACAGATTTGCTCCACGGCTCATTATTTAGTCTCACAACACATTTGGATTAACACTATCGCACTTTGAACTCTGATGAAATGTTGTTATTGCTAACGCTCCTGTCACTTATTTGTCACTACACTTCTCTGACAGTTTTTCATTGCTCCACATAACAACATAGAAATCAGATTATCAAATCAAATTATCCGCTGATACTCTTATTGTTGTTAAACAGTTGAAAACAAAAGCAAATTGCCGGTAAAGTGCGAAATAGGCAAAGAGAGAACAGTAGAAATGATAGAGAGGAGAAAAATAAAAACAGCAATCATGAGCCAAAGGTGTAAGCGTGATTTAACCGCATTCTCACTTTCGAGTTTTCTCATAACACCGCCTACAACGTGGGATCAGTGGTACCTCCTGCTGCACACGAAATAAAGAAAAGTTATAAAAATATAAAAAATACAAATTTGTTCCTCCGTCATAAAAATGCTGCATCACAACGCTGCGTTGTCTTCCACCCAGCATTTATTGTCTTTAACCTGTATCAGTAAGTATAATGTGCACTTTACGGGTAAAGGGTCATACCAATAAACGGTAAGTCTGGCAAATCTAATAAGCTTCTGTATTGAGCTCACTCATGTTTACTTCCTCTTAGCTGCATTGCATTATTGTTGCTTTTATTTACGGTTTATTTTTTTCAAATTGAGTGGAAAATGCAATGAAAGAAGTGACAGTAAATCACCTTGCGTGGATGACATTTCAGAAAGCAACTCATAGACAGAGAGAGAGATTACTAATCAAAGGTGGAATGAATGACAAAAACAAAACAAAAACGAAGGAGATAGAAGAAGAGAGGAAAGGCAATTGCATTTGGCGAAAGTGTGACTTGGGAAGTATCATTATCCTGTTGCTTTCATAAGTAAATCGAGGAAATGAAAGAATGTAGATCATCAAAATCAAAACACATTAAGTGCGTGAAAAAGAAAAAAGTGCTGGAAAATATCCTGTTCTTGTGCTTACTTTAAGATTATTGAAAGCAAATTTTAATATACATATTTCACGGAAACGCCTTCAGTAGTAACAGCAAATGTGAGTTTATCTTTACATAAGCATAAATAAAATTCAAAATCTGCACATTTACATGTTTTTCTCATTTTCATATTGTTCTCCTTCCTCTGTCAAATGCGGCTTATAACATTCTCCTAACCAACACATATATGTATATTTCATACAATTGACTTTTGTTTTTCTACTTTGCAGTTTGAATGACCTATTGCTCTGGTGGGCACTAGAGGGATTATGACTTTCGGAAGTGTCATAAATACATATTATTGACTTATTTATGTATTTGAATTTGATTTTTATTTTTGTGTCGCCAGAAGGATGTGGGTGGCCAATAAATAAGCGCTGACAAGTTGCTGTGTGGCATAGTTTAGAAATTGATTTTATATTTATTTCTTGTAATTTTAGAAGACATTTTGAACTAGTGAATTTGGGATTTGTTAACAATAAAGAGCTCAAAGTTTCATTGGAGTTAATCATTGAGGCAACACTGCGTGTGAGTAACCTATTTATGGATAGTATGGTAGTATACAGTGGTAGTCAAAATTATTTACACAACGGACGTTTTTTTCCATGTTTCACACAAAAAGCTTTCGCTTGTTGTTGTTGTTGTCGCAGGGTAACAAAATGCTATGTTGTTGTAAACCTTGATATATTCCCGAGAGAATGAAGTCGGTTTGGCTATAATAGCTAGAAATATGGCGGAGAAATAAGCAAATGAACTGAAGACTCGGGTAGTCAAAAGTATTTACACACATTTTTTACGTCAAAAGTATTTACACACAACATGAAATGGATTATCCTGTTAGTTTTTGATGATAATTTTTTTAATTTTAATGTTTAGTCTAAGTTACTATTCTAAGGCGATAAATTCATAATTGCTTACATTACCATTGGCATCAATACCAGCCTGCTTTATGGTCCGAATTGATTCAACACAATTGTGCGCTAAGTTAACGGTTAATTTAGACCAAATGTCGCTAATTTCGGCGTTTTCGGTTATTATATCAATTGTCCTCTGATATTTAACGAAAGACCAATCATTTTGACTAAAGTTTTGGTCAGGGCTGTGCGGAGGTCAACTTGATTTGCTTCATTTAAAACTTTTGAAGGTAAAGATCCTTCATGAAATGGAGCATTATCCTGTTGTAAAATGTAGTCAATAGTTGGAAAAGGCCGACGGACCACTACAATGGCATGGTCATGTGAATTCTGATATATCCGGATGATTTAGGGTCACTAAATTAGTACCAAATCTCCAAAACAGAAGTAAGGAAAATTTATCAAAGAATACAAAAAAATCAAAAATCATCACTCCCGACTCTATTTAGCGTCTAAGCTGCATTATTCTTCTTCTCACGTGGTAAATGCATAAAGCGTTTACTAAAGAAGCCCTGGAACAAAAAATCAGCCTTATCTGTCCACGACAGGCTTTAGGATGCATTTTAAGGCAAATGAAAGGCATATCGCTTTTTTGGTTTCGGAAATAAAGCTTTTTTGATTTCGGAAGTGGTCAACTTTATGCACAACGTATGTATTTATGTTAATATTTTTAAATGTCCTTAGCAGTGTAGCATCATTGGCTGTTCATGCAATATGCTCATTCGATGATGCTGCAATATTAAGAGGACTAATTGTGGGATTTGGTATGACAGTTCCTACTAATCTTATATATTATCTTTGAGTTATCACAGGTTTCTGACCAGTTCTCTTTAAATTGTCCTTGCAATACTTCGTTTCCTTCTTTTTAATAACATTATAAACAGTATTCCATCAAATTCTATAAATTTTAACTAACTCCGAAGCCTAAACCCGAGTCTTAAACTTAGTAACAGTCTCCAATCTAGTTATAATCGATAATTCCTTTGTTTTCGATATTTTATTTAACAATTTTTATATTTTAAGGCTGAGTTAGGTTGTTAAGAATGCAATAGAATCAAATTACTACTTTTGCTTAAACCAAATCCAAGGATAAAGGCTAAATCGCCGTGTGTAAATACTTTTGACGTAAAAAAAATGTGTGTAAATACTTTGACTACTCCGAGTCTTCAGTTCATTTGCTTATTTCTCCGCCATATTTCTAGCTATTCTTGCCAAGCCGACTTCATTCTCTCGGGAATAGATCAAGGTTTACAACAACATAGCATTTTGTTACCCTGCGACAACAACAACAACAAGCGAAAGCTTTTTGTGTGAAACATGTAAAAAAACGTCCGATGTGTAAATAATTTTGACTCTGACCTCTGTATATTATATATTCAAATAGAAGTTTATATTGCTGAAAAATTTCTGTAATTTATGTATGTGTTCTATATAATTTTAAAACTAACCACTACTTTCCCCACTAAGAACAACCACTTGACAAATACTTGAAGTTATAAATAAATTATTGCATGTAAGAGCGCCGATGTTAATTACAGTTACGTAACTTAAGCCAAACATTTATGAATTGCACTTAAAAGTATTTGCCGCTTTTTGTTTTTGTTTTTTGCTCCGAGCCAACCTAAAATGACCGAAAAGTTGGTAAACCGCCGCATTGACGAGCCGAAAGTTAATTGCCCGCCAACAGAGCATCAGGCACTTTCAAGGAATTTCTGCATACTTTTGGTAATGAGTGTTTCCAGTTGCACAAGTGTAATTCATTAACGGCGGTTAAGTAAAATGTCGAAAGCTTTTGAAGACGAGGCTAAAAGAAGTTGCGAGCTCTAAAATCCTAATTAAATGCCAATTTAAAATAAATTGTTATATAGTAAATTTTAATACAAAAGGAAAAGGAAGGAATTTTATTAAATAAATATAATTTATAGATATATATTTTTTCTTAAGTTCACGTATATTTTTCTCCGTCTCTATTTTTAGCGCAAAATATCCTCAATTCCTACTTCTGCTGAAAATCAAGTGCGCTGAAGACCAAAGGAATCGGGTTAATAACATCATTGTCATCGTTTACGCGTGCCAAGATACAACAACAACAACAATGGCTAGATGCCGCAAAATGTGTGCAACGATAAACTGATAAAAGAGAAACAACAGCAAAGCATGAAAGAATGAATGACGAAGCAGGCAAACCAGAAGAAGTTCGCATGCATGCACATGTGTGTGTGTATGGGGTTTGTGGCAAGCGGCGATAAGAGTGATGAGGATGACCTCAAAGCTGTCAGTGTACCGTTGAAAGCCGCTGTCAGTTGTTGCTGTTACAACAACTTACAAATAACTTCGTGAGCTAAGGAGAAGTCGCTGCTTTACACAGAACAGTGAGTGTGTTTGTGTCTCTTTTGTATGTATGTGGTTGTGTATGTACTCGCGTGCAGAAAATCAAAATACTGTCAGTGGCATAAAATTATTCAATATTCGTTGCCATAGTCACGCGCCGCTATTACATTAAGCAATTTTATCACTTGTGCCAATCAAATTAGCACAAAGCGAACAAGTACTACAGAGGAATGACAGCCAAAGAGAGAAGAGAAATGAAAAGGAATTGCGCACAAATTAAACCGAAGTGTCTAGATGAAATCATAGTACAAAACAATTAAGTATGGAATATATGAAGCACCTCAAATTGTAAAAAATATGAAAATCTGTACCACAGCAGCATCTAGGATTAGATTATGATACAAAATAAGGAAGGAAAATATTTAGTTCCCCAAACAAAGGTAAGGTAAGAATTGTGAAATATTCGTTTAATAAAACAGAACTAAAGGTAAGGGAAGTTAGTATGTTGAATACAAAGAGATTTCACTTCGTTGCCATTTATTAATAAGCAAAGGCAAAATAGACTTCAAAACGATCGTTATGTATAAAAGACTAATATGGAATAACTGTTTTATTTTTATAATATTTTGTTTGCTTTTTTATTTGCGAAATATATATATTTTTACATAAACCATATTGAAATTAAATCTCAATTCATCCTTTCATTTATGGTTTTTGAATTGCTTACTGCAAAATGTCCTTTCTTCTTTCAAGATGCTTCGCACAGATTTCGGTACAAAATTGCATGTCAAAGCCGCCTAACCTCTGCTTGCTAAATTGAACTTCATCTGATTCGCATGACCCCAACAAACGCTCAGTATCTCCCGCATCTGCATCTATCACGAATCTAAGCGATTCCATGGAGTTTGTGCGCCAATCACTCAAGCGCTTAGGCCATATTGAAAACTGCTTACCCACGCAGACAGAGACACATACACAGGGACACAAGGCGACCCCCTTCGATTACATTATTCATGGCTTCTATTCAAGCTGCTGCTTGTTCGTAATCAAAGTCAAGTACTCGAACACACAGAGCGAGAGAGACACATGTGTGTGTATATGTAAGGGAGTAGGCTATTTGTGAAGGAGGCGCTGCCAAAGAATTTGTTACGCAAATTTTCTAAGGATTTTCTACACTTTTTTGCCCAACCGTCTTCGCTCTATCTTCCCTGAACATGGCTTAGTCATGGCTTAGGCAATCTACACAACTACAACAGCAGGTTAAGCCATCTTTAGTGGAGTGTTTGGCTTAAAGCAGCCTAAAAATACTCACATTGTTGTTGTTGTTGCGCCGTTAAAGGCACTTGATTGCATGCAATCGTTGTATTGACTTAGTCCAGGAGCCAAGAAACTCCTGTTGTGTTTGCTAGCCAGTTAAAGTGTTGCTGTTGTTGTTGTTGCTCCTAACTATTGCTATTGTAAGCGGTTTAGAAGAATGCGTATGCGAAAGAGGGAGAAACACTTCGGTGTTGTCAAATGTTGTACAAATAATCCTTAGAAATTGCATTCCACAAGCTATTCCGGCAGCTTGAACATATTTATGTCTGTGCTTGTGTGGACCAATGTGTGCATAAGTGGCAATACGAACGGAAATGAATATTGTTATTTAAAAGAGGAAGTTTGTGACTGCCATTTGTTCGATTTCTATTTATATTTTATTGATACGAAAGACTTTATTTGTTTGCAAACAAATTTTCAATTCATTTTATTCGTATTTATGTAAGAGGTCAGTCTCTATAAAAATTTGCATTGAAATAATAATTAGTATCAGTTCAGTGTGACCCAGCGTCATTTTGGCGAGAGAAGAAAGGCGCGTTCTGGCAATTCTACCTGACTCTACTCTGCTTATTCCTATGAGTTCTCATCTTTCCATATTAGCAGGTTTAATAACTTTATTATTCTGATTTTTATAGTACAGCATCCTAAATGTAGGCACCACTTTATGTTTTAACGAAAAACCTCCCTTTGATACTTAATTTAAATCAATTAGAAACCAGAATTTTATAACGGTACCGGTGAAAAGAAGAGAAATTTAAAAATTTTATAAATCGAAATTAAAATCGCGCTTCACACAATCCACTTTCAATCAACTCACTTTACCGAGCACACGAAAATTGCATTCAAGTTTCCGGCATGCCTTCATACATGCCAACAATCCATCGCATATATAGATATACGACTATAACGCTGGTAAATAAATACTTTCATGGCATGCGGCGAGTATGACTTCAAGCGACATTGGCGGCCAGTGACCTGCGGATATTGTTGCCACCTCCATTGGCCCTTGTGTATTGCCATGCCTTTGTGCTGCCGCTACAGCGCCTGCAAGTATGCAGTGCACACAAATTATTATGGAAATTACAGAATACGCTCATGTCACGACGTCTGTCTTGTTGACGCCTGTCCGAATGCCCGACTGAGACGGCAGCGGACTAGCTGCGTCCCGACCACTAGCACTTTACAGTCGAGTGCAAAGCAAATATTTGCAATTGCATTAATCAACTTAATGTCACGAGTGAAGGCGCTGCGGTGCGGTGAGCGTTGAGATAAAAGCAAAGGCAAAGGAAAATGTTTTTGTCATGTGAGGATGGGAGGGAAATTGCGTGGTGTAAACTGCAGTTTATTTAAATGAAGACAATGGATTAAAGTATAACGAAATAGTTGAAAAGTAATCATTGTAGCAGTTAGATGGACTTGGCGCCGAAATGTAGGCAACATGTTTTCGCTAAACTGTTCATGATTTATTCCAGGGCTTAATTTACATTTTGGTGTATTCCATTGTCGTTATTATTAAAAATCTGTCGCCATATTTTGATCGTTTTAAATTGACAAAGACTTTAAAATATAATCTCTCCCTCTGTTTTTACTCCTTTTGCGACACAGCCTAGGTCAACCATTTGCAAGCCGTCCATCCCATTAACCCGCCTGACCGTGGCACACCTAATTGGTCGGCACCGCAGACAACTCAAAAGTTCGGGCAATTAAAACTTTGCACGCCGCATTTGTACAATTTCACTGGAGTCAAAATGCAACGGATTCGGACAAACGCGCTGAAGCCTAGCGGAGTTTTTGGACCTACTTGAATACATACATATATATCCGTTAGTGAATGGCGAGTTGCTGCGCTTCTGCCTGTTTCACTCCTCTTTTTAATCTAAACCGGGAAAAACTCCATTGAAGCTAGTCTACGTTATTCCCGAAATAAAGTGTGATTTTCCACGTCACCGAACGGGATTTAGCGGAGTCATAATTGTATTTGTTGTTGTTACCGTCTGGCAGTAATAACAATAGAAATTCAGTGTATTTAGAGCGAGATTAATTGAGGGTTAAAAAAGCTAATGCAATGTTTATAAACCTCTAAGCCTTCATTTTTAATTAATGTCAATATTCTTCAACCCACTTGAAAATGGTTAATTATACATATAGACACGTTTTTCGACAATTGGAACTACCGTTTTTTTTTTTGGCGCCAAATCAATTCCGACTTTTGACACAACTGAAGCCAAAGCCTATCTAAAGCAATCGCCATTGTCATACTCAAATGAAGGCATGACAGCGATATAAAAGCAATCAAAAATAATAGAGAGCCAAAGTAGTGTGTCGAAGAGTGTCGGCGACGCCAACACAACAGTCGTTTAGTGCCAGCGCCACAGTTGTTGAAAGGCGTTACTCGACAAGGGTTTTAGTGACGCCTATAAGCGGTTAACACAATACAGAATCTCCCACTTTTCCGGTTTGCTTATTTGCCTCTCAACTTCGGCGATGACTAAACAATTTGCTTCCTCTCTAGTGTTTTCCATTGCCTTACATATACATATATTTACTATAAAAGCCTTACTTCATGTTTATCACATAAATTATTTTATCACTCGCTGAGTGAATTAATGAATGTCAACAGGAAAGAAAAGCAGAGCAAGCGAAGGAAGGCAGAGCAAAAATATTGTAAATAAAAGAAACCATGTTATTTAAGAGGAATTTCACTTGTATCCTTTAATATTTTAATTGGGAATTTATTGCGATATAAAAGTGTCAAAATAAATCTTTGCTGTCATTCTGAGTCACAATATTCGGTGAGTTGAACCAAATAAACATGTTGCACATTATCCATTAATGCTGAGTAATAACAGAAGTGATGACGTTGCTACAAGAACATTGAACTTATTGCTGAATTAAGGGTTTGATATAAAATATATGACGAAAGCAATTCACAACAAAATAAATAAATAAACAAGTAAGGAAGGGCTAAGTTCGGGTGTAACCGAACATTTTATACTCTCGCAATTTATTGATGTAATTTTATAAAGATAACACAAGTCGACCCATATATTTGGTATAAAGTTCAATAGAATCACGAAAATCATCATAAATAGTATATGGGGACTGAGCTAATTCCTAAACCGATTTCACTCGTTTTCACCACCAAGATACAATGTATCGAAGACTATACGCTCACTTAATTTAATATTACTTATAATTAGGCTATAATCGCTTATAGCGGTTCCTACGCCAACTATATATATATATATATGGGATCTGGGGGAAGTTATGACCCGATTTTTACCATTTCAGGTACAGAGAGAAACTGTTATAAGAAAAAAATTCAGAGGGAATGAATTACATTAAAATATCTGAGGGATTTACCTATATTTTCGGTGAAAAATTAACCTTAGGCACTGAGTTCTTCATGTTCGATATCAGGGGCCTTGAAAAGTCATGGTCCGATTTTGACAATTTTTCCACAAGTGATGTCACAGCTCAAATACAGTATTTGTGTAAAGTTTTATTCCGCTAGCTTCATTGATTCCTTATGAATACATTATAAAGTGAACGAATCAGATGGAATTCAAAATTGAGTTATATGGGAAGTAGACGTAGTTGTGAACCGATTTCGCCCATATTCCACCCGTGTCATCAGGGTGTCAAGAAAGTGTTATATACCGAATTTCATTGAAATCGGTCGAATAGTTCTTGAGATATGGTTTTTGACCCATAAGTGGGCGACGCCACGCCCTTTTTCCATTTTGTAAAAAAATCTCAGTGCAGCTTCCTTCTGCCATTTCTCATGTAAAATTTGGTGTTTCTGACGTTTTTCGTTAGTGAGTTAACCCACTTTTAGTAATTTTCAACCTAACCTTTGTATTGGAGGTGGGCGTGGTTATTATCCGATTTCTTTCATTTTTGAACTGTATAAGGAAATGGCTAAAAAAAACGACTGCAGAAAGTTTGGCTTATATTGCTTTATTGGTTTGCGTGTTATATACAAAAAACCTATTTGGGGGCGGGGTCACGCCCACTTTTCAAATGAGCCCTCCCTAATGAGATCCTATGTTCCAAATTTCATTTTCATAACTTTATTTATGGCTTAGTTATGACACTGTATAGGTTTTCGGTTTTCGCCATTTTGTGGGCGTGGCAGTGGACCGATTTTGCCCATTTTTGAAAGCAACCTCCTCAGGGTGCCAAGGAATGTGTGTTCCAAGTTTCATTAAGATATCTTAATTTTTACTCAAGTTATCGCTTGCACGGACAGACGGACAGACGGACGGACGGACGGACGGACAGACAGACATCTGGATTTCAAATCCACTCGTCATCCTGATCATTTATATATATATAACCCCATATCTAACTCTTTTATTTCTTGGTGACACAAACAACCGTTAGGTGAACAAAACTATTATACTCTGTGCAACAGGTTGCGAGAGTATAAAAATATCAAAAATGCACTCTAAAATATAAAAATATGGAGAGTATACACTGAGAATAGAGTAATTCAAATTTTCTGTCTAAAATTAAATATTACATTTATTACCCCCGCTTACGCTCCCTTTGCCATTCTTAGCCTCGAACGAAATATAGAAATAAATTTGCATAAAAAGATCAAAGGTGAAGCCGCAAACGTGAAATGAAAAACGCAATTTAACGAATTTTATGCAAACACACAATCACACACGCATACAATCGCATAGTTTAAAACACCATACTCACAACTGAGCAAATAGAACCGGCATTTAAACGCCATCAGCGCCCCACTGTGCCCTTGGGACTGTGGTAATGGTGTTCAAATAAATGGCGCTCAGCCGATTGTTGGCATTTAAATGCTTTTAACACACTGTAAACTGCTTTAATCTGCAAATGCAACAACAATAACAATGTCAAACAATCCCACAAAAGCAAACAATGAGATATCAACAACAAAGAGGGTGGACAAACACACAAGCACGGTGTTGTATATACAGATGTACGTTGAGGTTGGCTTGAATTCTGTGGCATGTATTATGAAACTTTTGCCTTTTGCTATCTACTTAAAATGTAACGTTTATCTGCATATTTATGTCAAAATTATTATAAAAAGAGGGACACACAAAAGTCACTTGACACGTTCAAAGATTACAGGTGAAACCTGTTTGATATTTCATAAATAGAGGTAATGCTATATTTAATACATCATCAAATAATCGGAATAAAAATTAAACAAGGATCGAAAACGGCTTTTTACTAGCCGTACATATTCAACGCATAAATTACTAGGACCAAATATCTGATAGATATTGAAAAAATCTCGCATTCAATCTTAATGACGCAAGAATGGCAAATTTATACAGTGACAAATGAGAAATAGTATTCTGCTGAGATTCGACACCAATTCTATGGAAAATATTTGTCCGAGAAATTTACGGAAATACTATTCTAATGAGATCAATGGTTTGACTACAATCTTCATAAAATTTGACATAGGCAAAATAGCTTTTGAGAAAAGTATTTCTCAATGAAAAATAGTATCTCTAAACGCAACTGCACCCTTTACAATTTTAAATATATCATTGTTCGGAACTGCCCTAAACTGAAGAGATGAATTATATATCTGATCAGAAGAAGTTTGGTTATTCATACAGATTCAACACAGAATAATGTAGCCACTCATCAGCCTCACTTCTAACTGAAGGCAAAATTGCCTACACAATTTGGGCCATTCACAACTGAACTTATGCGGCACTTCGCCCGGAGCGCATTGCATACTTTTGTGGTTCTTTTATTTGCCTTTCTTCTCTTCACCCGAGTTATTTACATGTGTTTATGCTCAAACTTCTATAAATGTAAGCTATAAACTTCCATAATCGATATTTATCTTCACTCACTCACTTCACTCTCATAAGCTCAGTGTCCAATAAGGGCTCCTACGACTTTGGCGCGTTGAACTTTGCTAAGAGCAAATAATACAGTAGATCACCTGCGAACCACACTAGACAAAAATGTTCACACACTCACCCTTAAGTGTACCCAGACCTTTAGCCAACTCTTGCCGCGTTTAGCTGGAACCCAAAGTAGTACTATTAATAGTGAGATCATTCACTCCTTGACTAGCTTTCAGCGTACAGACAGATTGCCAATGACCAGAATTGCTGCTCTGCTATCGAAGTGAATGCTCATCGTCTTGAAAGAAGTGGTACTACGGAGCTGTCTATCAACTGATATCTTCATGGCTGCCACTTCCGCTTGACAAACGCTGCAGAGATCTGGTCCTTGTCGCTAAACTCCTGGAAGAAGGCTACTCCTCCAGTTTTCACTCTAAAGTTAAAAGCATCCGTGAAAAAATCAGCCACTTCTCTAGCCTCTTAGCCCCGCCCAGATCTCCAATGTAGGACAAACTCAGTGCGGACACTACGAAACGGACTAGCGCCATATGGGGAGACTTTCTAATTCATATTCTCATAACTATACAAAACTCGAATTTTAAATTTTCCGGCAGTATTCACTAGCCTATTGCTTTCAATATACCCTTACAATCCCAGTGCCATCTAGGACTGGACGACTTCCTTCGTACAAAAACTTTCAACATTTTAGCTTTGTCTAGGTTTGAACTCGCCAAAAACCATAAATTTTTGAAGCTTCAATGAGGTAAACACATCCAAAAGCGATGTTCATTAATAAACCATTGTAAACAAAGTCCCGCTCTCGGCGCACACACTCTCGCTCTTTCTGAAAAAAAAAACAGAAACCATTCTAAAATTTGGCGCTGCCACCCGCAAGGCTACAACAATATTTTCTCTGTCGGAAGCTGGGCTTCGAGAATTTGTTGCTTCTTCGTCCTTTCTGCCATGGCCGTCAGCTGGTCGAAGTGAGTTTTTAGTTGCCGTTGCCACAGCATCCTGTTTACAGTGGCATTTTGCAACATTTGCTCCATTTACCACTTGTTTCGGAAACTTCTTCGGTTTCGGCGAAGAAAAATGCACAAATTGCAATGTTAGTCTTACTTTTGTTTTTGCTGTTGTTGTTGTGCTACGGCTTTCGTGTTGTGTGGCGTAGTAAGTAAGGTTCAATTTATTTTGGTGTTTTTTGTATTTTTTGTCAATTTGTATTATGTGTGAGTAAGCAATATTTCAGCTGGAAGAGAGGCGAGGCGAAATGCAACAACTTCACCACAAACACAAAAACAACAAACAACGATAGCAATTGTATTGGATTTTGGTAAATAGTCTGTGTGTTGCATTTGTTTTTGGCAATCACATTAGCTCTTAACGGGAAAGCTTTAGTGCCCCTCGTCTGTGTGAAATATGCGTTTGTGCGCGGGAGAATTTCAATACTCGCAAGGACGAATTACAAATTAAGCATTTATTTAATATACCAATGCAACGCTGCAAGGAAGCAGTGATTCTTTCAAAGCAGCGTTGCACTTCTTTCTTTCGTTCACTGTGGCTTGATCTGTGTGTGTGTGGTTTGCGTGCGCACTTGTCACAGACAAGGCAGTACATCTTCTTGTCACGCTCACAACCACAGTAATTTAACTTAGCTGCATGAAGACACGGAAGAAGAGGTGGTGGCAGATACGTGGAGCTCGCTGGGTGCATTATGAATGACGTGTCAGGCCACAATTTGCCAAAACGAGTGCAGCCGAAAGCGCGACTGCGACACCGCAAAAATTTTCTTGCAAACGCCAGGAAATCGTTGGCCTCCCTGACTTGCAAAACTATGCAAAGTTCCGAACGCTCTTCCACTGTTCCATGGAGAACCTTCGCTATTATTTTCTCACCTCGTGTGCTGCGCTTCGATTTTGATTGCGTGCTGCTGCGCCCATCCGCGTACAATAACGACTTGGCAAAGAACTCGAGTGATTACGTCACCCGGGAGCGGCGGCGATAATGTGCGCCGGGAAGGGCGTTGGTGCGCATGCAAAGCCGCGCTGAATTTTCGGTGCCGCTGTTTGCGTGTGTTGACGTTTATTTATCTGCCTTATTCGCACGTGCAAATTGAATTTATTTCCCTTGATCATAGTTGCATACAAAGTTTGGTGGTTCCTTGTGGGAATGCGTGTAGAATTTAAGAAGAAGAAGATGAGAGCAAATTCTTTTGTAACACAGGCGTTTATGAAATGACAAATCTAATATATTTTAAATGTCGCAAGAGTTCATATTGCAAATTGGGAAGGCTTTTAATACACACACCATCAAATTGGTTATAACTATGAGAGGATGCCAAATAAAATTGACTAAAGAACTAACCCTGAAGCTTGAGGGAACATTATTGCGTGTCATAAATCCATGATAATTCATTAGTTAAACCTGGATTTACCTCCTCATCAAACGTACTCTTAGACCTCCAGAATGTTTCTACAGTTCCTGAACCATAAAGCAAAGTTTCATGATTTGTAAAAAGAAATTATGGAGGTGTGGGCACAAAATGGAATCATAAACCTACCACCATACTACGAAAATGGCATCGACAAAGTTTGAAGATCGTTATAATCAGTACATCGCCTTGAAGGCTTGAATAGAAACATCTTTTCTTTTTTTTTAACGAAAACAAAATTCGATGTAATTGATCTCATTAACAAGTTACACCAAATGAGGTCTTCTTAAACCCGAAAAATAAATATTTTTTATTTATTTATATTTCTACACCCCATTCTCCTCTCAAAAGACTATCTAATATCACTCAGTTATTACGAAGAAAACAACCTCGAAAGAACTCTGCAGGATTTGAAAAGGCACATAAAGAAGCCAATAAAAACTTAATGGCCTCATTTAGCAGCACATAAATATTAAGAGCACATGTTTATAACTTTGAATTTAAACACAGAGAGTGCACGTGAGAGCACATAAACTTGCATGTGGGACAAGGCAAGAAAATACAACACGCAAAGGATTTCCTAACAAAACATTCCACAGCCATGGAAGCGACACAAACTATGAAACCCATCTGTTTCAAGTCAAAGGAAATCAATTACAAATTCAAAATGCGACCATTCGACTCAGCCGCGTTACTCACCAAAAACAGAACGCACCGTTATTGTAGTCATTTCTGCGAACATATGTTCCAAAATGCAGGAGTACGCAACTGCGCTCAATTTTGTAATCCCCAGCGTTAGCCCACTTCTAGGTGTATCAGCAAGTCAATAGCGAGCAAAACATCGACACTCTGTGTTCCAAACCGTTCGCTTCGTTTGTGGCGCAGCCTCGATTGTTTTTCATGCAAATTCATTTAATTTAGAGCTGCGCTCGCCGCTTGTGTGCTACCGTTATGGTGGTTGCGAAAATAGAAAATCATGAAAATGATAAAATTGCCAATGGTGTTTAATTGAAATTTTTCTCATTCACAGCCACTTGTTAGTGAAGTTGTTGTTGCTGTGGAGCTGTGACTGCACTTTAGCATGCAATCATCGTTATTTGAAACACTACTATGCAGCCGATATTGATCAATTTATTTTGGCGACACGGCACTCAATGCGAGTTAGACATGGCATGCGATGCAAATGCGATTATTGATTTTTAATGGAATATCACTTAAACCCAAGTGAGTTTTAATATTATAATATTTGAATATTGACATTTATGAAAAAGTGCTTTAAAATCTTATTTTTGTGTTTTTTTTTTGTAAAAAAAAATGTTTTTCCTTCTTCTTCTTCTTAACTGGCGTAGAAACCGCTTACGCGGTTATAGCCGAGTCCACAACAGTGCGCCACGCATCTCTCCTTTTGGCGTTTTGGCGCCAATTGGTAATACCAAGTGAAGACAGGTCCTTCTCCACCTGGTCCTTCCACCGGAGTGGAGGTCTCCCTCTTCCTCGGCTTCCACCAGCGGGTACTGCATCGAAAACTTTCAGAGCTGGGGCACTTTCATCCATTCGAACAACATGACCCAGCCAGCGTAGCCGCTGTCTTTTTATTCGCTGGACTATGTCTATGTCGTCGAACAACACATACAGCTCATCATTCCATCTTCTGCGGTATTCGCCGTTGCCAATGTTTAAGGGACCGTAAATCTTCCGCAAAACCTTTCTCTCGAAAACTCCTAGTGCCGTCTCATCGGATGTTGACATCGTCCACGCTTCTGCACCATAAAGTAGGACGGGAATGATGAGGGACTTGTAGAGTTTAGTTTTTGTTCGTCGAGAGAGGACTTTTCTTTTCAATTGCCTACTCAGTCCATAGTAGCACCTGTTGGCAAGAGTGATTCTGCGTTGGATTTCAAGGCTGACATTATTATCGGTGTTAATGTTGGTTCCTAGGTATACGAAATTATCTACAACTTCAAAGTTATGACTGTCAACAGTGACGTGGGAGCCAAGACGCGAATGCGCTGACTGTTTGTTTGATGACAGGAGATATTTCGTCTTGTCCTCGTTCACCACCAGACCCATTCGCTTCGCTTCCTTATCCAGGCGGGAAAAAGCAGAACTAACGGCGCGGGTGTTGTTTCCAATGATATCGATATCATCGGCGTACGCCAGGAGCTGTACACTCTTGTAAAGATGGTACCCTCTCTGTTTAGCTCTGCAGCTCTTATAATTTTTTCCAGCATCAGGTTAAAGAAGTCGCACGATAGTGAGTCACCTTGTCTGAAACCTCGTTTGGTATCGAACGGCTCGGAGAGGTCCTTCCCGATCCTGACAGAGCTTTTGGTGTTGCTCAACGTCAACTTACACAGCCGTATTAGTTTCGCGGGGATACTAAATTCAGACATAGCGGCATAGAGACTCCTTTTCGTGCAGTCGAAATCAGCTTTAAAATCGACAAAGGGATGGTGTGTGTCGATTCTCTTTTCACGGGTCTTTTCCAAGATCTGGCGCATGGTGAATATCTGTTCAGATGTAGATTTTCCAGGTCTAAAACCACACTGATAAGGTCCAATCAGTTTGTTGACGGTGGGCTTTAGTCTTTCACACAGTACGCTCGATAGAACCTTATAAGCGATGTTAAGGAGGCTTATCCCACGATAGTTGGCGCAGATTGTGGGGTCTCCCTTTTTGTGGATTGGGCAGAGTACACTGAGATTCCAATCGTCGGGCATGCTTTCTTCCGACCATATTTCGCAAAGAAGCTGATGCATGCACCTTATCAGCTCTTCGCCGCCGTATTTGAATAGCTCGGCCGGCAATCCATCGGCCCCCGCCGCCTTGTTGTTCTTCAAGCGGGTAATTGCTATTCTAATTTCTTCACGGTCGGGCAATGGAACATCTGTTCCATCGTCGTCGATTGGGGAATCGGGTTCGCCATCTCCTGGTGTTGTACTTTCACTGCCATTCAGCAGGCTGGAGAAGTGTTCCCTCCACAAACACAGTATACTCTGGTCATCAACCACTAGATCACCTCTGGGCGTCCTACAGGAGTGTGCTCCGGTCTTGAAACCTTATGTTGGTCGCCGGTTTTTTTCGTAGAATTTTCAAGCATTACCCCTGTCAGCCAGCTTGTCAAGTTCATCATACTCACGCATTTCGGTTTCTTTCTTACTTTTTCTTCAAATGCGTCTCGCTTCCCTCTTCAGCTCTCGGTATCTTTCCCATCCCGCTCGTGTTGCGGTCGATCGCAACATTGCGAGAGTAGGCAGTCTGTTTTCTCTCCACTGCGAGACGACAATCCTCATCATACCAGCTGTTTTTGGGCTTTTCCGAAAGCCAATGGTTTCGGTTGCAGCTGTACGTAAGGAGTTTGATATGCCGTCCCACAGCTCCCTTACACCAAGATGCTGATGAGTGCTCTCAGAGAGCAGGAGTGCAAGTCGAGTAGAAAATCGTTCGGCTGTCGGTTGTGATTGCAGCTTCTCGATGTCGAACCTTCCTTGTGTTTGTTGACGTGTGCGCTTTTCTACACAGAGGCGGGTGCGTATCTTAGCTGCTACAAGATAGTGGTCGGAGTCGATGTTGGGAACACGAAGCGTACGCACATCAAAAACACTGGAGACATGTCGTCCATCTATCACAACATGATCGATCTGGTTGCGAGTGATTCGATCCGGGGACAGCCATGTAGCTTGATGGATTTTCTTATGCTGGAATCTAGTACTACAGATGACCATATTTCGGGCCCCGGCGAAGTCGATCAGCCTCAGACCGTTTGGTGATGTTTCGTCATGAAGGCTGAATTTTCCGACTGTTGTGCCAAAGACACCTTCTTTACCCACCCTAGCGTTGAAATCGCCAAGCACGATTTTGACATCGTGGCGGGGGCAGCGCTCATAGGTACGTTCTAGGCGCTCATAGAAGGTATCTTTGATCACTTCGTCCTTCTCTTCCGTCGGGGCGTGGGCGCAAATCAGCGATATGTTGAAGAACCTCGCTTTGATGCGGATTGTGGCTAGACGTTCATCCACCGGAGTGAATGCCAGGACTCGACGACGGAGTCTCTCTCCCACCACGAATCCCACACCGAATTTGCGCTCCTTTATATGGCCGCTGTAGTAGATGTCACAAGGACCCACCTTCTTCCGTCCTTGTCCCGTCCATCGCATTTCTTGGATTGCGGTGATGTCAGCCTTTACTCTTACGAGGACATCAACCAGCTGGGCAGAGGCACCTTCCCAATTAAGGGTCCGGACATTCCAGGTGCATGCCCTTAAATCATAGTCCTTTATACGTTTGCCGTGGTCGTCATCAAAAGGGGGGTTTCTCATCCGAGGCCTGTGTTTCTTATTCACTGGTTATTCGTTTTTATGTGGTGGGTCCCAAGCCCAACGCACAACCGCATAAGCGGTATTCGCCTTCTCACTTTAGCTCGCTTCCAGACGGATGTCTGTTGGCTACCCAGAGGATACTTGGTCTAAGACCGGAAGTTGTGAGCTGCTTGAGCCACATGTAAAAGAATCGTTCCTGGCCACTCCCAAGTGAATGGCAGTCAGAAACTTTCCTCACTTACGTGAACTTCTACATATGGCTCCATCCACGGCACTCAATGCGAGTTAGACATGGCATGCGATGCAAATGCGATTATTGATTTTTAATGGAATATCACTTAAACCCAAGTGAGTTTTAATATTATAATATTTGAATATTGACATTTATGAAAAAGTGCTTTCAAATCTTATTTTTGTGTTTTTTTTTTGTAAAAAAAAAATGTTTTTCCTTACTATTGCATAAATATCATAAGCCACTTTTCAGCTAAATATGCTTTATTCTCTTAGCATACTCAGTAATCTAAAAATCTTGAAGTCACCTTCACATAAATGCTGAGATCAAAGCGCTTAATGAAGTCTGAAAACGTAAAATTCGCAAAACTCATACATCTACTACACCTACTTGTGTGTTGTATGTATAAGTGTGTGTGAGCAACAGTGAAGGTCCAGCTACCTTTTCAGCAAGCGAGCACGCAATGATAACTGAGCCTGTGTTGCAGACATATGCGGGCGATGGGCAAACAATATGACCGTGCTACTGTGATAACACACGTCGAGGAGGGACAGTCCGGCCGAACACAAAAGCCCGTTAAACGAAGCTTAACAAAAGAAATGTGCGATAATCTATATTGCCGTTGTGGAACTGTGTGTAGATATATATGGGTGTGAGCGCGCTCGAAAAAGTGCATTGTCGGCAAATACGTATACACCTAGTGGTGCTAGGAATTGTCTGCCCTTCCCGCTGGGGGGCATTTGCATGCAGGAGCTTCCGCGTTGCAACATATGAAAATTGTCCGCTCAGTTCTCATTTCTTTTTTGTATTTACGAGAGAATTCATCAATTTAACCGCACAAAGAACTCCCAAATTTAGTTGCGAATGTGTTGGTGCAATAAATTTATGGTTTTGCTCCTGCCTTATCGCTACTCATACAATTGTGGTGCATATGTGCGTGCTGCAATCGAGCGGAACGGCTCATAGTCAATAACAACTTGTCAGCCTTTGCAAGCAGCGCCGCATTGCAACAACAAGACGCCTCACTTTGTAGACTATTAAGCAACAGTTGAACTGTCTACCGACATGTGTTCATCGTCATGTCCGCTTTCGCATGTTTCGTGTGCCTTATAAATTATTACCATGATTATTAATGTGTGTCACGCAATAAAGTTAATATTTGTGAAATACATCCAGTGCAGGGTATGCTTTTATTCACCTCTCGTGGTGAAAATAAAATAGACGCGAAGAAATAGATCGATGGCCTTTAAGATGCTGATCCAAGTGATCCCACTTAAATAGATCTAGATTTCTAAATATGGATAACACAGATGCTCAAGAAACTCAAAGCGCTTTGAACTTGTTATAAGATTTTCGAGGCGGTTCATATTCATTTGAACAAATAAATCTAGTTCTCTAAGACTAGTGCTACCTAAATGTTTCAGCCTTTCTTAGCACAAAATTTTAGCTTTGAGCACAGACCAAAATTGTTTCCAAATTCTCCTACGTGCTAACCGTATAATTATCTCGGAATGTGCTTCTATAGCGCAACACATGCATCCATAATTACAGTGTAAAAATTAAAATGTAATGTTTTCAGATATGCATAATGCAGGTAGTAGCATTTTAGTAAATTACATTGCTGCCCGGAGACCAAGGCAAGCGAAGCAAACCGCAGATAAGCGTTTGCAACAGTGAACGAACAAATGAAAAAAAGGAGCTTTTGCAAAGCTATTGTTTAGCTGACTGCTTTAAATAACAGTTATGTTAGTAAATAAGCAACTCTTATTCAGTTATTAGAGCATATACTCCAAACGAGAGTGGCGCAACATTTCGAGGCAGAAGCAGGGGGTTGGGGGTTGTTGTGTGCTGCAAATAAATGAAGTAAGCAAGCAAGAAAATTACCAAGTTCATTGTTAGAACTCACAGTTAGAAATTCTGGAAGAACCTTGTGTATTAATACAACAAATGTGTTGCAGGACTTTCAGTCATTAGCTGTCCGTGTTGGTTTGCATTTCCACTTCAGAAAAACATGATTTTTTAAAGCTTATAGCTTTGTTTACAGCATATAAGCATAGCGGTAGTGTTGTTATCGTTGTATCTTGGCAAAATTCTTAAGTGAGCGTTGTTTTTGTACGTATTTAAATTATACTCAAGTCATTAACACGACTTTTGAGCAAGAAATCACATAAAATTAGTGTCTATCCAAGGCAGAAAGTCTGATGAAGAAGGTTTAGTTGCAAGCATAACAGAAAATAGATGATCACCTCACAAGGTCCACTCGAAAATGTGAATGGTTGAAAGACTTAGCAGTATTTGCTCTTTCAAAGGACACTAAAATTCATAGTTTTGATTTTAGACCTGATTATTTCTAAGTATCTTGGTTGCCATACTTTTATGGTTAAATGTAGCACTTTGGTGTTTTAATAATTTAAAGCTCATACCAACAGTTCTCAATTATGGTTTTAATCATATAATAACTGTTTTTAGATCTTAGAATAGCTTTCCTTCAACAACCGAGTATTATGTTACTCATACTCCCCGCCTCCACATGAAATCCAACGCACACAGCCATAATTAGCAGTCTTATTGCAGATATCATGGACTATCACATAACTGCCAGTTGTCGTCGATGCATGACACATCATTCTTTGTCCGTGTGCCCAATGAGACAGGACAATGAGTGAAATTAATTGATGGTGCAAGTGTCACACGGGAAGAATGTGTGCCTGTCTACTGATGCAACTTGAATGAGTACCGAGAATGAGCTAGATAATTGACAGCGAAGCACAATGGATACTGATGAAGCGCCGCAATTGCATGGAAAATTGGTAGATGAGGAGTTAAAGACGAATGAGAGGATGAAATACTAATAGGTAAGGGAGTCCAGTAGTAAATGCTGAGTGTATTTAAATTTTTCTGAAAATTTGATTGGAAGTTATATTTTATGAATACTTCATAGAATCTACAAAGCATTTGTTATATCATATAAATTATTATGATTTGTTAAATTATAAATCAATATTTATGCCACTCACAGCTAGAAATTATGAAGAGTGACAACGTGCACCGCATGTGAGTATCATTTGCTCATCTACTTCCACTCAGAGATACACACAAACACTCACAAGATCTATAACAGTATAGCGCTTGTTGCCCAATTAAAATACTAATGGATACAAGACAACCGCTAAATGAAACTTGTTGACAGCCAACAGAATTCCCCGTTCGGAGCTTAGACAACAACAACAAATGCACAGCAAATCAGTCAGTCACTGAGTCATCGAAGCGGTCGGGCAGTCAGTCACACTGACACATGTGACTTCCAATACACATAACAGTTATTTCTATATATGTATATTCCTGGTTGTTGAGTGCTTCGGTTGGCATTTTGAATTATTTGCAACACTTAACACCGAAAAACGCATGTGTTGCAGTTGACTTCAACTTGACACAAGCCGCAAGCCACAAGGAATAAGCCAAAACTTCAGAATGAGGTAAAGTGTAAGTCGGCAACTTGAACATTAAATTGCTTGAATGAAGAATCAAATGAAAGCGCGCCTTCGCAAAAGCTATTAAAACCACAGCTGCTGCTGCTGCCAAACACAAAAATATCAAATATTAAGGCAGGTGTGTTGAAGCGACACTGACGCACTTAAAAACTAGAGGCCACCCGCACACCACTAACACACGTGCCGCGTCGTTGCGAAATCTTTAAGCCAGCACAATTTTGAGTCCCCACATAATTATCCCAATAAACTTAACAGCTCAGCTAACAAATTGTTTTCCTTTTATCCTGCTTAAGCAAGCCAGAAATTGCTGCGAATGCCACAGCTGTCGCATATTGAGGGATATTTTCTAGGTTATGTCATTATGCAAATGTGTGAGTGTGCGGTATAATATTTGAAGTTACGGCAATATACGTCGGATTTCATATTTTTCTTTTTCAGAGGGACCAATTTTTCCTGTGAGTATGCCTCCGTATCAAAAATGCGTAAAATCGGGTCATAAATTCCCTTAACTCCCATATACCTAATATAAAAAGTTTTAAACTTCCAGTAGTCATTATACGGTATACTATATCGGTTAATGTGAGATATTTTAGCAATATTAAGTGAGCCTATAGTATAATGCAGCTTGGTGGAAAAACTACCAGCTTCCATTTACTATAAAAATGATTTTCTTTATTCTAATTCTATTTAGGCTGAGAGTACAATTATTTTCGTGAGGTACCTGAAATGCCAATACTCAAAGGCTTTTTTGCTGATAAAAAACGTCGATTTAAGCCCGATTTAAGCTGAAAAAATATAACTGATACTCGAAGCATTTAATTAGTAGACAAGACTTATTCATACATCTTCTGAAGATTTCAACCACATATGTATTCCACTAACCCGTGTGCATCTATAGTAAAAAATCCACAACAAGAAGAGTTTTGAAGTCACACAGAACTCCGAAGCAGAGTCGCTTCCTTTATTCATTTTGGAATTTCGTAGAATGAAAAGTTGAAAAATTTATTGCCTTTACAAAGAATATTGAAAAATTAATTACATGAAATATTCGAAATGCCAACTCAAGCAGAAGTAAAGAAGAGCCAGCGCAGTCTCCCTCCACAATGGTATAACAGTTTAATAAGATTTCTGTTCATCGCATCCAACTGCAAAGGTAGACAGCCCAATTCAGCCACTCCAAAGGAAGATCCAAGAGCCCCACCGCCGGCGTCAGCAGTTATTAAAATGGCATACATTTTTAAAACATATGGATTATTGAACGCTGCTGGAAGGCATACTAAAATCATGTGTGTATGCATTTGAAGAGAGGGGCACAGCACACTCTGTGATTTACTGAATTGGCCCTCGCACTGTAATTAAGTATGAAATCATATGCATATCTATACTAATTATATAAAATCGTTTATATGAAAAATGTTTGTAACGGCTAATCTCCTAAAGTTCTGAAGCAATTTTTATAATTTTTTTTCAAATAAAGCATTTGCTCTAGGCTCGCGAGTGGCATACTTATTTTTTTAATTTTCCGAAATCAAATCCTTTTTCTTTCGGGTTGAAGTTTTTGAAAAATCAAAAATATTGCAAGCATAAGGTTTTTCGTTCACCAAACGCGGTCTACAGCGAAGCTCGCTTTGTGTGTGTGCGTGTGCCCTTTATCGTTTGCGGCACGCACTCTCTCTCTCTTCCATCTCTGCACATCTTTTCCAGCATAACGTAATGAAGTAAAGTACATACATATGTATGCACTCTCTCTCTTCCATCTCTCGCATCTTTTACTACATAACTTATTGAAGTAAAGTACAAAGCAAAAAAGTTTGCATATATAAATGATCGCAGAACAAGTGAAATAACGATAAATAGCACAATCAAATGCTCGCATAAATTGCCGTATGTATGCATGTATGTAGATATGTAAATACAGTGTCAACTATATTTACTCTGTTTTACAGTTACTTATTTTGCAACAACGCACCGTTGCTTGAATTGCTTTTCTTATTGTCTTTGAACTTTTTTCTAACAAAACACATCTATCTTCTTCTTCTCTTCTATATAAATAAAAATGGATCTTCGAAATGTATGTACGCCCATAACTTTCAAACGATTGCACCAAATCCGATGAATCTTGGTTTTATGAATTCTTTATTGTTAGGACAAGGTTTGTATGTTGGAAAATTATAAAGAATTAAACAGTGAAGTATTAAAAAACGCATTTAAGAAAAATTAATTAAAAATGAATCGCAAAATGTGTTGCTAAGCGCATAACTTGAGAACCGCTGAACCGATTTCGCAAATTTTTTGTTTAGAATGTTTTTAGAGGTACCGGGATTGTTCTTACGGAGAGAAAAATTAGAAAAATTGCCTGAAAAAGTCTTAAATCCACAATTTTCTAATCACCCAAACAAACAATTTGTGTCGTTAGTCTCGAAAAAAGTCAAGAAGGGCCAAACCGATCTGGCTAATTTTAGTTTTGAAATATTTATGAAAGGTCAGGGAAGGATTAGAAAGTAAGTATATATCGAAAAATTGTGAGGAAGATAACAAGAAGATGATTTTATTTGAATTGACAACAAAATTATAAAAAAAAAAAACAAAACAAAAAATAATAATATTTTGAAAGTTGTCATTGTTGCTTTGTTAAAATATTTTTATCATTGTTCAATTGTATAAGGCTGTGTCGATAGCTCAAAACAATTTGTAACAAGTAGGGAAAGGCAACCGAAAATTTTATACTCTCGCAATTTATTGATGTGATTTTATTACACACAATTTGAAATAAAGTCCAATAGAATAACGAAAATCAGCATATATAGTAGATGAGGGTTGAGGTAATTCCTGAACCGTTTTCAATAATTTTCAACGCCCAGTTATAATGAGAATAGGGGCAACTTGGCACCTGTTAGTAGGCAGACAAACGGCAATTCGGCCTTGAAATTACTCCTAAAATGCAAATCAACGAGACACCAGTCTGCAAAATCGCCAAAAAAAGAGCTATAAAGAAGATTTTCCAGATATTAAAGGCGCTGGAGTCAAGTCCTGTGCAGTATGACTTTAAAAGATTTACGCGACAAATATTTTTGGTGAAGCCATGATTCTGTTGGCAAGTGATTTTCGCCAGACTATTCCTGGATCAAGTGTTGCTGACAAACTAATCACTTGCCTAAAATCATTTAATTTGTGGCGACACATAAAGAATCGCCAATTAACAAATAACATACGAGTATTTTTCCAACAATATCATACTGCGATTGTAGAAATAGTTGACAATGGTAGCGACACAGTTGACACCTCGATGGATTAATAACATTTTTAAAGGGTATCTGTCACTTCATGGCCTCGAAAGAAGAAGCTTATTGATCGTGTTTTTTCTGACATGAAACCACAATATGATAACCATAAATGACTGCTTGAATGACCTATATTGGTGGTAAAAAAACAAGAATCTCTTCGATCTTAATGCGACAATTTAGAATTTCAGGAGAGTTGACACAGCTACAAACCAGGATGACGTATTCAATTATCTCACAGACTATTTAAAATTGCTGGATTATCCCCACTCACTTGCAATTAAAAGTAGTGTGAGTTGTCATCATGCTGCTTAAAATAAATCAACCTCGGCTTTGAAGAAGGGACGTTTTCGTCTTTATGCGTAAGAATTTTTTCTCTGCATTGAAAAATTTACAAATTTAACACAAAAACGAAAAATTAAACCCGTTTTCCGTTGTCACGACATAGCATGAAACCGGCTTGGCTGATTCTTTTTTGTGTGTATTCCAGGGGGTTTGAGGATGTTTCTTACGGAGAGAAAAAAATACTGAAAATGCCGAAAATTCACACCTTTCTAATCTCTCATACAAACAATTTGTAATAAGTATTCATTTTTATATGGAGGATATTATAGATTCCAGTTCAAATTGAATAGGTACGCATACATAAGATAGGTCAGCTATACAAAATAAAGTAGTGCACCAAATTTACGCTAAGGCGGTACGAAGTTCGCCGGGTCTGCTAGTATTTTAATATTTTTGCCCACAATCTATTACAACAATAAGATAAGAGAAATATTTTCATTTCATTCTACCGTTATATACATAAGACTTAATCTCTGTCGCCTCAACGCCATTGCAATTGAGGCTTAAACCTGCGACATATTTACACACGAAGCTGCGTTCGAAACGACAAAACAAGGAACAGCAAAGCGAGAAGCGCAAAAGGAAGGCATTTCATTGAAAGAGAAGCGACTGAAAATTGCCGCATTCAATATAAATTTTTTTGAAATACTTCTTTTGTCCGTCTGCCGCTGTTGTTGGCTCTGCAACATTTTGCTCACCTTTCTTCGCAATCAAAAAGCAATAATGAAAATGCAATTGTTGCACACACACACACGCACACGTCCATGTGTGATCGGTTTTTCGGCAAGGTAGCGCCTGATGGGCGACCACACAATTCCAATTTCGTTGCAGCGTAAAAATAAAATTTCCATTTGAGATATGATTTTATTAAAACCGCCGCTTTCGCAGCATGGACCAGCGTGTGAGCGCTCTTACGCTACTGCAACAAAAGCAACAAAAATATGAGGGTTTTACAGTTGTTCGTTTCGTACTACGATTCTCTCTCACTACGAGTGTATTTCTCATTCCAACACGTCAGTGTTTTATGGCGGGTGCTTTCGGTTGAAATGGCAATTTTGTTGTTGTAAGTTGTTTTTGTACTTTCATAAAGAATTGCATGCTTTTTTCCCTTTAAAGGTATTGAAAGTGGTTTCATACGCTCCGTTATCACTGTATTTATTTTCCCATTCCTTTCAATTATACAAATAAACCGTTAAATTGGATTTTAGTTTTGCGCTTGGTTTAATCGTAAAGGTGTTAAGTTATTTTGCTTTGGTTGCACAAACTGACTTCCAAATGAAATTATGATTCAATATCGCGCATGTGGTTTTTTATACAGGTGGCAACTCCTTTTAAAAATCTTCGTAATTTTCAATTTTCTTAAATCTCTTTATTTGATAGCCGTAATTTTTTTTTGTAATATCAATTTCATCAAAATAAACATGCAACTTTTATCAAATTCAACTCGGTTAGAAGCTCTCTTAAACTTCTTCATAGTATCCTTATTAGATTGTCCTTAGTTTATAAATTTGTTTAATCCAAATTTTCGGACTTAACTTTTTTAAGCCATCCTCGCAGTTTTAACACTTGAATATGTATATAGTATATTTCCTTCATTTTGCCCTTCCGCGCTGTAAAACTGCACTTTGCACCTATTCCCTACAGAACTAAATTAAAATTCGCTTGACCGCAGTAGTTTATACCGTTATATGTCAAAAGTGAAAGTAATAATTCAATCGCCAAAATCCGCACTCTCTTTTAGCGCGAAAGACACTCTCATAAAATACTTACTGCACGAGCATATGCCAGCAGATAACAAGCTGTCTAGACAAGTGCGCCAAGGAAAGTTCCGAGTTGATGCAACTCTGTGTGTATGTGCGGCTCTATGGTTAAGCACGACTACGTAAAATATAAAGTTGTATTTTATATGTAATATAAAGTTCGTATACTAAGAAAATTCGGAAGCGAAGATAAAGGAAAGAAAGTTGCATCGCAAACTGCACCAAGCCTTGAGCAAATGTTACTCTGTATGCATTTACCGTTATCATAGCCAGTTATTGTAAAGAGTAGTTGAAAGATACACGACGTTCTAAATATTATGCATTGATGAATGTGTACATTTGTGTGGGTACTATTTTTTACAAAAGAAGCAGAAAAAGCATATGGGTTACGTATACGCAGTGGTACGCAGTAGGCAGATATCGATTTTTACACTTTAAAACCTTTGCTCAAATTCTCTTTAATTTTTCCAATTCCGTCTAGTGACCCAACAGTTCCTTATTTTTAGGCACACACAAATTTAGGCCCAACGAAATGCTTTCCACTTTTTTTCTGCAACTAATGTCCTTATTCGTACAGAGAGCTCATGCTGATTTTCCTCTTTCCTCCCTATTATGCATCAACAACAACATAATTGTGCTATTCAATGCACGGCTGATACTTCATTTCACTTCACTTTGCTTTATCGCCATTCTTACTTTACTCCATCATTCGTCAAGCCTGCTTGCCACTGAATAAAAAGTATCGCAAAGTATTGCTTTTGTATAACCAACGACCTTCCCGCCAACTTTCTTCCTCTCCATTGTTGTTTTGCAATTATGGCTAAATGCCTCAAGCACCCTCTCACTACACCAATAGCGGCAAGCAAATTAGTACAAATGTCCTAAGCGCGACGAGCGCAGGACGAACTACAAAGGATCTAAACAAAGTGCAGACACTCGAAAAATTATTAACAAAGCTTATGCTCGTGGGCTGCCGTGTCATCGACTATAGCTACTGCAGGGAAAACAACAAACCGCACAGCATGTCACGTAGGGAAACAGCTTCCGTTATTTGTCGAGCTAGGTTTGATTACGAAAATAAACAGGAAATAGCTAACCAAATTTGTTCGCCTCCAAATGGCTATTTTTTCGCTTGTACCTTGTTATTTATGCAATTTTGTTGTTGGTGGGTAATTTGCATGTGATGGTGATGGTGTTGGAGGCACAAACAACAATACATGTCCTGCTCAAATCTTCGTTTTGAAAATGGAGAATGTGCGTGAGAGCTATATTAATGAATAAAACAACTAAATTTTATAGAAAATAACTGATTTCGAAAAATTGAATCATATCACATTTATTACAATTCATTCATTACTCTTGAAACGTTATTTAAACCGTTAAAATTCATCTCCGCTCCTTGTCGTATTCTCAGTTTAAGCACTTTTAGCCGTAATTTAGTATTTCCATTTCACAGCCTGCCTGTTCAGGCTAAATAAGCATCACACCAAATAAAAAATATTCAAAGGAGATCAATTAGTTACATTACAAATATGTATGTGTATATTTATTGAGTACTCACATAAACAATTTTCTTTCCACCGAACGCGCATATAAAATTTTACTCGCAAAGTAGCCCCCTGTTTCCAAGTAGTATTCTTTTGGGCCAACCTCCTTAATATTTAGTCTTACAAATCGTATAAATCGAAACCGCACTCCATACCGTTCCAGCTGCGGAAAGAAAGTATTCGAAAAGCGCTATTCCTAACGTAAAACGGCAGCGAACTCACCTTCAAATGTTCAGCGGTCAATCCTGTTGTCAAAAGCACAAGTGGTGTCGATTGTCTCCAATGTAAGATATCATTTGCCTCCTTAAGAAAGTACGCAGTTACGTCATAAACACTCCCAAGAAACAGAACTTTCAGTTTCTTACAACACCTTATTATTTCTAGTGAAGCCCTCGCATTTATTAGTCTGCAGCCGTCAAGGTGTAGCTCTTTCAAATTCACCAAACCTTTAAACACACCCAGTGGCAGGAAGAGCATTGAAACGGCCCGGTAGAATATTAAACGCTTCAAGTTTGTAAGCTCCGAAATTCTCAGGAGATGTTGCTCAGACACGCAACTGTCATAAAGTACCAATTCTTCCAATTGGTTCCTCCGACCTAATTCATCAAAGAAGATCATGGCATGTTGCCCTGCGCATGTCTTGTACAAATTGTGGTCCTCTAAGCACGTCTCACACTTATCACTGACAAAGTCCCAGATCTCGAGCTTTTTCAATTTGGGTAAAGTGCCAACAAGTTGCCAGGATTTACAAGGGTTAAATTCTATTACGAGCTCCTCAACGTTTTTAAGGTTTTCGAACATTTCAAAGGCGTATCTATTCGAAAACATGAGTGGGTAGTTGGGCATTACAAGCGTCCTCAATGGATTGTAATATGTTATTTGCAGTAAGTATTTCGGATCAAAAGATAAGCTACTGTGTATGTGCAGTTCCGTGAGACTGTCGAGTTCTATTAAGCTTCTACCTAGAAAATTACAAAAATTTCCGATTAAACGAGCTTTTAGAAGCTTCTACATATTTATTTTCTAAATGTTACGACAGAAACTTTAGACCTAAGGCCTACGGTTAGATCTAATTGAAGCTTTTGTGGAATGTCTTAAGAGTAACTTGTATCCTTTCGTGGTTATCTTCATTCATATGAAGGGGCTAACAAGTAATAACAAAAACTTTTCCATCTCAAGCGTTGTGTAGATTACCTACTATGTCCATGCCCTTTTAGATATTTTAAACCCGGCGAAGACTAGATTATTCAACAGAAAAACACAGACTTTCGCCAACTAGTCAACTATCCACTCTACATTCTTACAGTACTTCGATATCTAATTTGAAATACTAAATAGAGGCTCAAACTTACCTCTCAAATTATAAGCACCGATGCAGATCAGTTTCTTCAGATTTGGTAATGGCAACAATTCCTTCAAATACTCATCGCTGAAAGAAATGAGTTTCGCCTCTTCAATCTCCTTATGGCAATCGCGTAATTTATTTAGAAAGAACTTCGTACATTTTGACTCTGTCAGATAAAGTCTCTTTATAATTCGCAGCGGAAAGTCGTTGGTGCCAATGAGATGACCATAATTTTCCGCCATATGATCGTCAATGGAAGCCATTTGGATACTCTAATTTACTTGCCGTAAGAAAATAGATTGTTGAGATATGTCCAACCTTGAGTGCGGTTACTGACTCCTGTTGAGAGATTTCTGTTAATAAAATGACAATAAAGCCGGTTTTATTTATGAATATATTTCAGAAGTAAACGCTGCGAGTAATATGCTTCTTCTTGAGTGCTTTCTCTGTCTTAGGACTTTCTATAGGCGATGACTTTTACTTTTACAAGAGTTGGATGTCTTAATTTCACCACGATTCAAGAATACATAAATATTAAATTACCTCCCCTTTATAGTAAACAAATCACAAGAAAACTGTACATTTTGGTTCACTTTTACTTTTCGAATTTTAATACAAAGAAATTGACAATTAATTTAAGTGCAACAGAATACTACTTACAACCTTCGCTTTGTGTTAAGAACTGAACCTATTGAAATATACAGAAGCTTACTCCAGCGGGTTACACTCTCTGCAGTCAGCTTGCATTTAAGTTCACAGCGCTCTCGTCGATGATTCGCCTCGTTCATTAAAGCGCACAAACCGATCGTTAGTCATGCAGCGTTTAATGAGTTTTTTGATGCAGTCACTCTGTTGGAATGTTCACTGATAAGCGCATAAGCGGAGGTTAACACTACTCTTCCTCCAAATGTTTGCAATATTCTTGCTATATATGACATACTTATATTGAAAATAGGCACGCCACGACTAGCCCTTTATATGATCGTGTTCAAGCTGAACTCTGTCAATTTCTCTAGACTTACATGGATTTATGTGCTAAAGAAGTATTTGTATGTGTTTTACTATTTCCCTTCCAACAACCGATGGAATTCTCAAGAATCATCTTTATCATAGTTGCTTGTATTAATTCAATGACCGAATAGTGACTCAGAATTGGTTGTGTTTTATGGGAATTAATGTAAATGTTATGTAATCAGCGGTTTCGTGACTGCTTCGTACTGGGTCAGGGTAATTATTTCTATTTATATATTACAACAAAACAGTGAAATTGTATTGTTTGACCATTTTCCAGTATGATAACAATGTTCATAGAATGAATGACTTTAGATATTCCTGACGCAAAGTCGACTATATGTATATTGCAGATTTTCAAGATTTTAAAGAAAGTATGTATTCTTAATCGATGCTGAATGGCTCGAGGATTAGGAGTCTAAGGTATATTTTGAGAGTGGCGCTGTGGTTTACAAAGAAACTAATAGACTAAAGATGTCATTTGGTCAAATTCAATTACACTAATTTGACAACAACAGGAACGATAAGAATTACTATATTGTATAAATTCATACCAATTTGCTTGACCTCACTTTTGTGCGAAAAATATTATAAAATTTCCTATAAAAGTAAAACGGAACCATTTTCACTGGTTTACATACGAATGTCATTAAATTTCACATAGTCAAAACTGTACATAATTTACATGTTAGGGCAAAATATAACTCCTCAAAAGTAAAATTTTACAATATTATTTGAGTTTGAGTATAAAAATCATAGAATGTACCAATATTTTGCGATTAAAAAGTGTCCTTATGTTTTTTGAAAACCACTCTACCGTCTATAGTATTGTATTACAAAATCCACACGAATGTCAAACTAATAATTTTAATTTTCAAATCTTTTTCATTTTCTGCAAGCACATACCGTTATTCAAAGCGTACGCCCACAGCACCGAAAGCATGACAACATAAAACTTACAGAAGAGCCGCTGCGCTCTCCGCCGGCAACGACGAGACAATGCTTGTGCAGCCACAACTTCCTGTGGGTCCCATATTAACACCAGCAAATTTACTAGCGCCATCAGGAGAATTATAATGAATGTAACGTAACACATATGTGCAGGCATTGTTGTTGTACGTTTACGTAGAAATGCGAGGTCTTATCACCACTCAGGCTCAGTGAAATAAAGTTGAAAAAACACGAATAAATTAAAAATGCCACTAAAATGCCTACTCCAAAGAGCACTCCAACTTCATTTAATATGTTAGTGTCGAACAATAGGGCAGCACTCAACAAACATCGAAAATTACTAACACACACATATTCACTCATATTTGAATATATATATACATATATATACAGCATAAAGCCAGTACTTTGCAGCCACAAAAGAAAATAAAGAACTTCACTTATGTCAACACTCATATATCAGCAAAGCACACGTACACACACTCACACGAACTCCTTAACCAATAGTCGCTGTCATAGTCATTGGGGCTTTAAGTTCTACGAAATGTGTTTGTTAAAACCATGAAAGCTGCTGAGCTGAGCTGAGGCCAGAAATTGGTGTTGAAATTTTAATTAGTTTAGCTGCTGGCAGGTTTAATAAAATCCGGTCACTTTACTAAAAGGCATGTGTGTGTGTCGTTAGTTTACTATAGGTTGGAAAAAAGGAAGTTTCGTTGTGGATTTCGGAAGCTTTCGCTTTATTCATATACAAATTCCTAACAAAGGAGTTAAATATGTCACACTTTCCTCTTTTCGGTATTGGGGCTTTATAAACGTGTATTTCATTTTAATCAAATTATAAAAGAAGCAATATGAAATACATATCGCCATTTGAGTGGCTACGGATTTCGAATACAGAGACGATCGCTCTCATGATCTGCTATGGAATTGAGAACACTCAAATTAAGAGTGTTTTCACTCAGGCCATACATAAGATCATTAATGGATTGAAGTGCATTATTATACAGTGCAGTAGGTCTTTGTCGGAAAGCTTGTAAAATGTTCCACTCGATATTTCTCTCGAACAGTTTGATGGTGCTACGATCAGTTTTTCACTACGCTATTGTAAATAATGTTGAGAATTTAAGGCTAACGGTTGCTCAAGAGATAGTCGCTTGGTATCACTCACTTTAACTTTGTTAAACGGTGGTTGTAAATATGAACGTTATAATTATTTCAATCACAATTACTAGAACGACTTATTTACAAATAATTGAGGTAATCTCATTACATGCTTATAGAGTGAGTCAGAGCGACCAGTATTCCATATGAGTAGAAACTGATTTTTTATTCAGATATGTCAATATACCTTCTCACCCAATTAATTTGCATAAATGCAAATAACAAGAAAACAAGTAAGGAAGAGTTAATTTCAAATGCGACCGAGCATTTCGTACTCTTGGACGATATCAAACTCATATACACCATCATACTACACTATTAGTACGATACCGCGTTCACTTGTCAGATAGATTTTGATACAGATTGGTTGCTGACATTCCTTTATAAATACGTCAACCCCAGCTATTGAGCAAACTCTCTATACCATTGAATTAAGTAAAAAGCGTGGCTTCGGAGCAACAACCGTCAGCAGCTATAATAGAAGCCAGCTAAACGATAAACTGAAAGGCTCCCCATTGCCTCCCTCCTATGCCAACAGGAATAATAATTACCCAGTGTGTAAATATGTGCGAAACGAGAATTAACTACAGGGAGTTAAAGAGTTAAAAAATATTATTGTTTGTTTTTCAACTGCGGCGCTTAATCGCGTTCGCATTGGGGGAGGGGTGAGTGATAAAAAATTATGGCTCGTAAGTAATTGGTAGAAATGGCACTTTCAATATTGCTTGCTTGCCTTGCGGCGACGTGGTTGGAATATCGTAAAAAGCAATATCGCTTGCTCCACACAGCGTTTGACTAAAATCAAACAAATCCGATTGGAAAATCTGTTTAAACGACAATGCCAATACGCGGCAAAGCAAACATACATACATACATTCGTGTGTGTGTATATTCAAGAATACTCAGTTTAAATAAGAAGTCGATCGGTCAATGTATCGTTGAGTTATGATGTCAGCAATTTTGAGAAATGTCGTTTCGAGAAAAACGTGTTTAAAGTTTCGTCTATAGCTGCTTATAACAGCGAGCGTTTGCTCTTTAGAATGCTGCCATTCAAAAACTATTCAAGATACGATCTTAACACTTTCACAGGATATTTTTGAAAGTGTAAACTATCGAATAAGCAAAAAATAAAAAAAAAAAATCGATTTTTTGAAAATGTCACACTGGTATAGCCCTTTAAAAATCTGATAACACTCCGAAAAAAGTCTACTGTAAGCTATCTAGGTCAATTTCTGCGTCTAAGATATTGTTATATAATTTTTCATTTCTGCAAACTGGTGGAAACCTTCTCATTTGTTTTGATATTAATCCTTAGAGTATTATATCAAGCTTTATTATGGTGACGACAATTGACAATTCGTGAGTCTTTGTGTATGTTTATCTACAGATTGGAGGCAGAGATTCGTCGCCGCAGGCTTTTGAGGTATCACATAAAACGCGGGGGAGTTCTGTGCAAACTAAAGAACCAAAAAAATCGTCGCAAAGGTTGGATAAATCAATCGGAATTCTTAAAAAACGTTCGGGTTTCGTTATATAGCTATAGGGAATGAAAAATTCGTAATATTTTCTCAGATACTGTAAAAGCCAAGCACAAAGGCCCATTATCGAAAATATCGATACATTGATGGAAATCAGTCAGGTTAATTTTGGAAGTGGATTATCAATAGTGAAGAAAAATTGGCCATTTAAGGCAACATCTAACGAAAATGGTCATGGTCGATCGCGGGGAATGGTTCCATATTCCTTTAATGGGACTGGCAGGGAATAATCTACTAAAGGGTGTGTTTTTAGATTTGTGTGTTCTCATGAAGAAATAGAACGCAGAAATTAGCTTCATTCTCAATATAAAGGTTTCCCATTATGTTTTACAAAAGATTTCGGGGAAGCACAAACGATGTTCCTGCGTAAGTGTGTTCATTATGACATGGCAAATTAAACTCAGTATAAATGAAGTAACACCTGTCAAAAGGACCAATTCCAAAAAGAGTATTCTTCATTGGTAACCACACGTCTATAGTAATACGCTTTATGATCTGCTACAGCTAAACTCTCAATTCGCACTTGTTCTGTCAACAACTGAATCGTTTGAAGGAAGGATGGACAGAAGCGCCCAGGTTGACTAATAGGTGAGGAATTTTGTTCCATCAGTACAACCGCAGGCCAGACACTTCGATAGTGACTCGACGGAAGATAAGGGAGTATGGTTGGAAGGTTCTTATGTATTCATTTTGTAGGTTGGACTTAATTATTAACTGAAAAATTCACCTAATCAGAAGCTTGTTCAATCATAACCTTCATTTCATCCAAAAAAATTTTGTTAATTTTTACAAGACCTTAATATACGTGTAAATTGTAGATTCTTAATTTGGTTAGAATTATAATTGAGAAATATATTATAAGGATGATAGATCGCAAATTAAGTAATATTTTCACTTCACTATTAATCGAATTTCGACCACAAAAACCATTACCAAAACAAGCACACACATGTACTCGTGTGTACAGTGGCGGATAAAAATTGTGCAATTGATGCTTGCTATTGATCGCCATGGATTACAAACGCTTCGAAACCAATTTTATTTCCTTCACAAACAAAAGCGACGAGCGAAAAGCATAAAAATAAAATTAAAACAAATTGAATACACGAGAAAGGCTTTACAAAAGCAAAACGGGGGAAATTTCGCGAAATGCAAAATTCATTGTGTGCGCTTTTTCGCTGCTTTTCATGAACTTTTTTACAATTCTGCGCATCCGCTGCAATTGACTTTGAATACCGTTGCAACGTTAAGTCCTTGCGTTTTCAATTGTTGTTTGCAATAAATTTTTTATTTTATTTCGTCGAACTTTTTTGTTTTCGAATTTAAGCCACTGCATTTTTGTTGTAATCGTGAACTCGCTCACTTTTACACGCTTTAGCGCGCTTATCCCTCATGTAACAATTGAATTTCGAAAGCTTCGATTCAGCTGCATTTTTCAATTAATTGATTTGTGCACCACTTGCCACTTGCGGATTGGGGTGCTGAATTCGAGGGGTTGTTGTTAATATATTAATTTTAATGTTTACCCTCGTGATGTCAAAAAAATTAAAAATAAAATCCAGATGGATTTAAGTTTTCTTTAGTCGACGAGAGGCGTTGAATGTATCAAAAGCCAGTGAAGGCGAAGAACGTTTACCTCAACTAGATCAACTGAATAATTAAAGGTGCAACACTTCACGAGTTGCAACCTCAGCCTCGTAACAACTGATGAAGGTGGAGCTGTGGCGATTCCACATCATCTTTTCATACATAATTTCGACGACTGACATCTGAAAAAGTTTTAAGGATAATGTTGTCGCAAATGTCCAAGATCGATATAAAAAAATCGTTTTAATCGACCAGTGCTTGACCCTAGAGACATCTCGGAAACAAAAAAAAAAAAATCGCCGACACGAAAAACCACTAGGACACGACGCAGTGTTGAGGTGCACACACATGTATGTACATATGTCTCCACAATGCACCCGCACACCCTACACCTTCCATTACATTCCACTCGGAAAGAGAAAACCCCGAAAGTCGTGTTGCACACGGCGAGTTGTTTACGCCGCCCACCAAATAACTCATGCTTATTTAAATTACACGAACTAAAGGAACAACAATAACAGCAATAGCAACAACAATAAAATAGTGGAAACAACAAACTAAATCTGTGCAAGTTGCTAAGGCCGATTAATCGGTCGGACTCTACTATTTATACAATTTTGTTGTTGGTGGGAAACTTGCATGTGATAGTGATAATGTTGACGCACAACAACATTTGACAGCTGTAAATATCCGACTTAAATTCTCTAATGTTCATAAAAGGTGGAACGTGGAACTAAACTAAATTGCCGAATAAAACAACCGGATTATAAAGAAAACAATTTATTTCGAAAAGTTTCATTTTTTCGCTCCTTGTCGTGTTGTCAGTTTTAACATAACCAGTTCCTTTTAGTTCCTGATAAATTAGCGTCACACCAGATGAAAATTTAAAGGAGATCAATCATTTATATTACAAATGTGCATGTATATACTTATTAAATACTCACTAGAAAAGTTTTTCTATCAACGAGGATTCCCAAATTGGATTTTTACCCACGTAGTAGTCATCTCTTTTGAAGCTGCATTAATAGAATGGTATCAAATGCAGAAATGGAAACGATTTTCCAACTGTATCCATAATGTTCGAAGCCATATCCTCCCTTATCCAAAGAACTTTCAGTTTCTTACAATACCTTATTAGTTCTAGTGAACCCTCCGTATTTTCAAGTGTGCTGCCGCCAATGTGTAGCTCTTCCAAATTTATCAAATCTTTAAACATACTAAGCGATAGGGGGTGCGTTAAAGCAGCCCATAATAATTTTAAACGCTTCAAATTTGTCAGTTCCGAAATTCTCAAGAGATGTTGCTCAGATACGTTACCGAAATACAATACCAGTTCTTCCAACTGATTCCTCCGACGTAATTCGTCAAAGAAGAGTGTGGCATGTTGCCCTACACATCTCTTGTTCAAATTGTGGTGCTCCAAGCACGTCTCACACTCATCGCTTTTGTAATTCCAAACAGTAAGCTTTTTCAATTTCGGCAGAGTGCCGATCAGTTGCCACGATTTACAGGGGTTGAATGTTATTTCGAGTTCCTCGATATTTTTAAGGTTTTCGACCATTTCAAAGGCGTATCTATTCGAAAACATGTGTGGCTCGCTGGGCATTACAAGTGTCCTCAGTGGATTGAAATATGTTATTTGTAGCAAGTATTTCGGATCAAGAAACCTATCAGAGTATATGTGCAAGTCCGTGAGACTGTCGATTTCTAGTAAGCTTCTACCTAGAGAATTACAAAAACTTTCCGGTTAAACGAGCTGTTAGAGGCTCCTACATATTTAGTTTATATATGATAGGCTTTAGCTTTAACGGTTAGCGTAATGTATACAGAGAAACTTCTAGAATTTCCAGCCTAACTTCATCCCTATAAATGGATTGATAAGCAATAAGAATTAATAAATCAAGTTTCAATCAGATTAAGCCTACTTAGATATTCCAAGAGAACAACGCGGACTTTAGCTACGCAACTCGGTACATGGTTTGAGGTAAACTTTACTGATTTCAGGAGGATAAAAAGGTTATGATTGGAAAGGGGAGTTTCTCAAGATTGAGATTACCGTAAACACGGAGCTTCCGCAAATCAAAGCATTTTTCGCCACTATCGAAATTTTGTAATAAATTACCAACATTCCACATGTCTTTTATTATAATTGCGACACTGTGAGATATTTTTCTTTTCACCACACCACGGCTGGTAGACGATTCGTTAAAATCTATGTAAAAGTCTTACAGCCGGTTTCACGAAACAAATTTAAGTGAAAAACAAGTAAGGTAAGGCTAAGTTCGGGTGCAACCGAACATTTTATACTCTCGTAATTTATTGATATATTTCTATTAAGATAACACACAATTTCATCCAATTTGAAAATCCTATAATTAGGTATATGAGAGCTAGGGGAAGTTACACTATTAGAGGAAAAAATTTTCCTCTAAATTAAATTAAGATACCTGAGAGATTTACCGAAATTTTCGGTGAAAAATTACCATGGGGCACTGAATTCTTCATATTCGATATTCGGGGCTTTCAAAAGTTATAGTACGATTTCGACAATTTTTTCACAAGTGATGCCACAGATCATATACAGTATTGTATTTGTGTAAAATTTTATTTCGCTATTTTCATTGGTTCCTTATGTATATATTATAAAGTGAAGGAATAAGATGGAATTCAAATTGAGTTATATGGGAAGTTGTCGTTGTTGTCAACCGATTTCATCCATTTTCTACACGTGTCATCAGGGTGTCCAGAAAATATTATATACCGATTTTCATTCGAATCGGTCGATTAGTTCCTGAGATATGGTTTTTGACCCATAAGTGGGCGAGGCCAAGCCCATTTTCAATTTTGTAAAAAAATCTGAGTGCAGCTTCCTTCTGCAATTTCTTCTCTACATTCAAATATGCCCCTTCATAGTGCGATCCTTTGTACCAAATTTTATTTTCATAGCTTTATTTATGGCTTAGTTATGGCACTTTATGTGTTTTCGGTTTTCGCCATTTTGTGGGCGTGGCAGTGGTCTGATTTTGTCCATTGTCGAAAGCAACCCTCTCACGGTCCCAAGGAACATGTGTTCCAAGTTTCATAAAGATATCTCAATTTTTAGTCAAGTTATCCGTTGCACGGGGGGACGGACGGAAAGATTTTTTCTTGTCTCGTCACCCTGATTATTTTGATATATATAACCCTATATCTAACTCGTTTAGCTTTATGACTTACAAACAACTGTTATGTGAACAAAACTATAATACTCTCTTTAGCAACTTTTGTCGCGAGAATATAAAAATTGCGTGAAACCGGCTGTTAAGTAATATTTTTAACAAATTCAAGTAACATACCTGATGATTTTTGTTTTATTTTTTCAAGAACAACCTCGATTTAAATATGAAGAAATATATACATATGTAAAATTGCGGAATCACTTCTTGGCACAATGCTAAACAATTCAATTTAAATTGACAAATATGAAAGTAATGACAAAACGGACAAATACCAGTAGTAACAGTACCTTGTTTAGTTGTGACAATATAGATTATGGTTCGTGTATTTGGGGTATAATCCCATTGTTTTATTCATTTTGGTTCGTTTGCAAAATTTGTAGATATGGCAACACTTAATATTTGTAAACATGGAACACTTTTGTTAATGTGAATTTACGAAAATTTTATAAAAAGTAAAAATCTTATTTAAAATAAAAATTAAAATAATTACCATAAAACCATTTTGTAGAAACAACTAAATGGACTGTTAGTGTATAAATTTGTGAAAAAAAATGAAATTTGTGAAATTGTCAACTTTAAATGCGAATATCTCGAAACTATAAGCCGGCGGATATAATTATACTATATATATTCTTATTCTGAAGAACCTTATCTTTCCAACCATACCCATTTTAACCCTGACCCTCGTGCTATGGTATACTAAACGCAACCCCTGTTTTGAAATTCTAAACAGTCAATTTCGAATTGAACTCACCTCTCAAAGAATTGCCGACGTAGATCAGTTTCTTCAGATATGGTAATGGTAAGAGTTCCGCCAAATAGTCATCCGTGAAGAAAAAGAGTTCCGCCTCTTCAATCTCCTTATGGCAATCGCGTAATTTGTTCAGAAAGAATTTCGTACATTTTGACGCTGTCAGATGAAGTCTATTTATAATTCGCAGCGGAAAGTCGCCGGTCCCAATGAGATGACCATAATTTTTCGCCAAATGATCGTTTACTTCAATCCAATTGTGAAAATACTCGAAATAGATGTTTTCAAATCGTTTACACACACTGCTCCAGTACTGCTGCTCATGGTACTCCAACCTTTTGCAAATCATTATCAAACACTCATCCGGTAGGTCCAGTATGGAAGCCATTTGGATACCTGGATTTACTTGCCGTAAGAAAATTGTACGTTGAGATATATAACCTTGAATGCGGTGACCGACTCTTGTTGATAGAACTTGTATGCTGCAGTGGGCAAAAATAGCACTCTGATATTCATTTTAAATTGAATTTCCGTTCCGTTTTTCGTCTTTTCTTTCGATCTTTGTTATTGGCACTCTCTTCTTTCTGATACCTGTACATGTATTTTAGCTGTAGAAAATTGTGATCTGCATAGATATGTAATTCCGGCATAACGGATAGCTGAGTTGAATATGTGCATTTATATGGAGAGAGGTATATTGACAATGCGGACTCTAGCGAAAAAGAATCCGGTAGAGCAACTCTCAACTTTTTGCATACGGCAACGTATTCAATTTGGCTTCTCTTCGCTTTCGTTTTTCTTTTGGTTTAAATTTTTGTTTAATAAATTAAAATATATATGTATATTAAATATAAAAAATATGGTATT